>CANXME010002491.1:0-209290 GCA_948144175.1 Closterium sp. NIES-65
GGAGGTATGACGTGGCATGGCATGGCGACGGCATAAAGACATCACAAGGGGATGTGGCATGCATGACACGTTACGCTATGGCAGGGCATGGACTGGTTGCAAACGTATGGTATAACATGACGGTACTACTGGTGCATGGGGTATGTGACATGGTATGGCACGGTTTGGTCTGAAGAAACAGTCATGGGCGTGAGGAGTAGGGGGACAACGGGCACGTACCAGCAGAGGGACGTCTTGAGGGCGTTTTGGAGAGTGTACTCCTGCTCGTTGCCAGGGGGGATAGGAAAGGCCATGGGATGGGAAGGGCAACAGGAATAGCACACATAGGCAAAGCAAGACTCTGAGCATGGGGGCATGGGGGCATGGGGCATAAGCATGAAGCATGAGAGTAACCCAAGAGCAAGGGGCATGTCCATCCCTTGCAGTGCATCCCATCCCATCCCATCCCATCCCATCCCATCCCATGCCATGCCATCCCATGCCATCCCAACCCATCCCACCCCACCCCACCCCATGGCATGCACGCACCACATAGGAGGCCACAAGCGGAATGCTGCCGGCGTCGAGGGCGCCCATGACCTTGATGGCGCACGACACCTGGGGGGGGCGCACGAAGCTCAGCGTCACGCGGTCCACAAAGGGCAGCGAGCGCCGGAACCGCAGCCCCACCCGCATCTGCAGGGCGGGCGATGGGGAGGGCGGGAGGGGGAGGAGTGGGGATGGGGAGGGAAAGGGGCATTTACAACGCCTCTACAGCATTCCCAGAGTCTCATGAAGCTTAGCATGAACCGGTCCACAAAAGGCAGCGAGTAGCGGAGGCGCAGTCCACTCGCATCTGCAGGGATGGGGATGGGGATGGGGAGGGCGCAGAAGGCAGGCAGAGAGAGGGCGTTCACGACGCTTCTACAGCATCCGTCACCACATCCACAAAGGCGAGCGAGCAGCGGGAAGCGCAGCCCACACGCATCTGCAGGGAGAGGCGTGGAAAGGAGCGGGGGTTGAGAGAGGAGATGCGTGTCCAGGACTCGTATTCAGCACAGCACATCGTCACCTAACCCTCCTTCCTTTTCATACTGCGCAACTGTGCCAGTGAAGTGCGGCTCTGTGATGTGATGCAGGCAGTCCATGAAATGGTACCGTGCTTTCACCCCTCAACTATAATATGTCTATTCCCACAATGCCATGCCTAGCCGCTCTCGCACCGTGCCGGTGAGCTGCAGCCCGGTGATGTAGGCGGTCCAGGGGATGCTGCCCATGCCCGCCACATAAGCAGTCGCCTGCACGCTCAAGTTGTCCGCCCCCACCAATTCCACACTCGCCTCCAGCTCCTGGTGAGATGGATAAGGGGCAGGGGGGGGTGGCAAGGGGAGATTGGAATGCGGTCAACAGGAGCGGGATGCTTGTCATGCCCGCCACATACGCGGCTGCTCGCACACTCATGTTGTCTCAACACTCGCCTCCAGCTCCTGGTCATGGAGAGGGTGAGGTGAGATTGAAGGGGCGAGGCAACGAGGGGGGTCGGTGCTGGCAGCACAGTTTTGTTGTTGGCACACGCCGCCGCCTCCTCCACACTCGCCTCCAGCTTCTGGTGAGGGGCAGGGGTGAGGTGCGGAGAGATGAAGGGGAAGGGGCGAGGCGAGGAGAGTGTGGAATGGTGGTGCATGCATGCAGCACTGCACACTGCAGCTCCCGGCAAGGGAGATGAGGCAAACGGGTGTGATGAAAGGAAGACGTGCGGCGATAGAGAGGGGGGTAAAGGGCAAGTAGTGTGGCATGACATGGTGTCGCCTGCTCCTAGAGAAGAGGGTGATGGGCAGGGATGGGCAAGGAGGGAGAGAGAAAGCAGGAGGTAGGAAGCACATACTCAGCACATGCTGCCACCAGCACTCACCCACCCACTCACTCACCCACTCTCTCTCCCTCACTCACGCACCACATGGTTGCGCCCGCCTCCCTCCCGGAACGCTTTGATGGATGTGATGACGGGCGCTGTGTCACCGAAGTTGGCCTTCACCACCTCCACCTTCGCCTGTCATGGGCGGGGGTGACGCATGCACGCATCAGGCACACAAGTGGCATGTGGCAGGCACAGGCATTTCCATCCCGTATGCCTAAGGAATTCGGACGGGAAGGACAGACAGTGAGTCACTGACAGGCACTGACAGTTGCTGTACGTCCGACAGTAACAGACCGACATGGAGGGATGGAGCAGCATGGGAGAGCATCCGGCATCGGGTGGGAAGGTAGAGGCGGATGGACGTACGAGCATGGGAGGCTTGTATCGGGAGAGGAACCAGGGAGCGACTTTGGGCATGAGCTTGGTGGAGACGAGGTCGTTGAGGAAGAGAGGCCACGCCTTGGACAGCAGTACCGACGCCCAGAAGGCTGTCTCTGCCTCGGGCATGGCCTGCAATGTAACAAGGAAGGGGGGAAGGGAGGAGTGGGGGGTGTGAGAGGCGTTGAGGAAGAGCGGCCATGCCTTGGAGAGAAGCACCGACGCCCAGAAGGCCGTTTCCGCCTCGGGCATGGCCTGTGTTGTGTGTAGCAAGCAGAGGAACGGGGAGCGGGGAGTAGAGTGGGAGTGAGAAAGTGGTGGTTGAGGAAGGGGGGCCAGGCCTTGCCCAGCAGCAGTGGGCATGTTTTTCATGCTTCTACGTCTAACAACTGAAAGGCTTGTTTCAAAGCTCATCACCACAGACACAGTACACGAAAAACGCCTGTAAGTGCTATTGAGCTCTGCTGCAGGTGTCTCACCCGCGACATGAGCTGCTCGATGCGCACGGCTGCTCTGACTGCCACTTTCAGGCGCTCGTAATGGTGCGTCCACAGCTGCATGCACGGGTGGAGGGAAGGGAGGAGGGGGCAGGAACGGCAAGGGCGGTTGGGGTGGAAACGGAGGGGATGGTCACTTTCCGAAGCTTGTGGTGACGCGGCCGCGCCAGCATCAGTGAGAGAAAAAAAAAGGGTGACGGAAAAGAATTTTCTAAATTCTAAAAAATATCTAGCAGCAGCAGCGGCGTACCAGCCAGAAGTAGAGCACAGCCCAGGGCAGCAGCAGCAGGGAGAGAAGGAAGCCTGTCTGGCAGAGGAGGAACGTGAGACCCACGCCGATGCACACATGTGCCAGCATCGGCCACTTCACCACCTCCCCCACCGCCTGCCGCCCATGCGCCGCCCACAGCTGCCGCCCGGCCTGCGCCGCCCCCTGTGCTGCTGGTCCCATGCTGAAACAAGGAGTCGGGAAGGTACGAATGTAGGAGCAGGGAGTGAAACAGGAGGAGCGTATTCGCCTGAACAACCAGCTGTATTCTTCTCTACACTTGTACCGTCCTTGCCTTCCATGGGGAAGCATACAGCCGTTACTTCAAAATCACGGGGGGCATACAGCGTACGCTACCCCACTCCCTCCTCCGCTCCCTCTTCCCCCCCCTCCCTCCCCCGCTTCCTCTCCCGCTCCCGCCCCCGTTCCCACCCCCGCTCCCTCCCCCGCTCCCTCTCTCCCCCCCTCCCTCCCCCCTTGACTCACTTGTGAATCGCATGGTCGATAGCAGCCACTGCGCGCGCTCCTATTCCCTGCCGTCTCAGCCAATCAGAAGCCACGGCGAGAGCTGTCTCTATGGGGTTCTCAGCTGGTGGCGAAGTGGACGGCGAAGACGCATCGGACGGTTGAGATTCGGATGGTCGGGATCCGATGGCCGGCAGTGGAGAAGTCCCGGCCTCACGCTTATCACCGCCATCGCCATCAGCAGCCCGCGAACTGCCTTGGTGAATTCCTTCGCTGGCTCGCCTGTTTCTAAGGAGGGAAGAGCAAAGGCAACCCTCTTAGACGTGCCTGCTTGCCGCGCATGTAGGCTCCCCTCCTTACTCCCCGTCTCGTCTGCCCCGCTGCTTCCAGCCTGGACAGATTCGTTAGTGCGAGACTCGTTACTAGCCTTTCTAGAAATGCTCCCTGTCGCACTACTGGCGTCGGGCGAAGGGTCTGGAGCAGCAGCGGTGGCGCTGGGAGTTGCAGCAGCGTCGCTGAAAATATCAGGGCGGACAATAGGAACTGTGATTATGGCAGGTGACACATTGGCTGCGGTACGTGCACTTTCCAGAGGAACATCCGTTTTCTGCACATCTGCCTTCTTCGCACTCGCCGCCGCACCCGCTGCTGGCACATCCCGGTTCGACGCGGACGAAGCAGCGGACCCTGACGACGACGGCGGTAACCGCACGCTGCGCGGATGCGAGGGAGTTGGGAAGAACGGAAGGAGGGAGTTGGGTTAAACGTGCACTCCGACTTGCGCAGTGTTGGCGTGTTGAGTTAGCTTATAAGCGCGGAGATAAACACGGAGGACTTCGCTCTTCCAGCCTAAGGTCCACTAGATAGGCCCTCCTGAACTATGGATTGGCATTAACTGGTGCTTCGGCATAACATCAATCAGAAACTATTCGTGAGGTAAAGCTGGGGCATCTTAAAGATTTCCATGAAGAGATTGACATCGTCAATGTAAAATGCTGTCCTGGTATACCTTTTCTGGGACGGAGACGCGAGTTTCTGCTTTAAAGTGTTGTATTCCTCGTCATCTCCACCGAATCCTGGTAGGCCTAAGCTTCCGTTGCGAAACATGGCGGCTCGCAGCTAATACTTCCTACATCGACGGCTTCAAGGCTTCCAACCTGCACTCGTTGGTAACGCGCTCAGCACGGCGCGCGAAGGACCGAAATGAAAGGTTGCGGAAAAGGATACGGAATAGGAAAAGGATTCGGAAGGGAATCTATTGTGGAGTGAAATGTGTTTCTACTAGCTGTAGTGGACAGTCACATGACCTACAATAGTGTGCAGTGTGGAAATGTCTTCTTTTCGCTTGTGGAGTGTGGTGGAACCTCTGTGGTGCTCTTGGGCATGGGTGTTCCGTCTGTGATTCCAAAGTGGAGCTTGCACGTTTCTGCGTGTGCTTTCGTGCCGCATCGACGACCTTATCAAACCACGGAAAATCTCATCCGTCGAATTTCCTCGATTCTCACGACATATTCTGCATGGCGAGTTGTAGCCTTCCATCTCCTATAACAGCTTGCGATCATATAAATCCAGGGCATGCAGATAATCACATAGCATCTCCAATCACATAGCGTCTCCAATAACAGATTGCGATCATATTAATCCAGGGCATGCATATAATCACATCACATAGCATCTCCAATCACGTAGCATCTCCAATTCACAGATGTTAGCTAGGTTCGCCACCAAAGTAGCAAACAGTACAGCAGCCAAATAAAGTACGTGTTATTCAAATTATGGCATGGTTTGTGTTACGAATAGTAGTTAATGAAAACATTGTTGCGCACGGTCCTCACCGTAGTAAAGCCGAAGCACGCATTATCGAGAGTGAAGACGAAAAGCCAGAAGAAAGGCGAAGGACAGACGGCTACGAGGAGCATCTGGATCGTCGGGCAGACAGATCAGGCAGCAGCAGTGGCGAGGATTCTGCCCGAAACAGTTACGTAACCACTCGGAGTCGCACGGTTGGATTTCGCTACAATAAGGGAATGTACCTCTTAGAGTACATGGCTAGTTAGGTCGTTTCGAATTCCACTGTACTCATATTTATAATTCCTTGTACTGCATGTGTTTATTATCTCAAAGCATTTTACATTCACTCTGCCTATTGAGGTCAAGGGCCCACCAAACATCACTTCTCTGCGTGCGAACCTTCCTGAGTAGATCCTAGGCCACGATCAACTTCTGATCGCAGCATGGTATCGAGAGCGACTCAGGAATCCTTCGCACCGCCATCTCCGAAATCTGCGACATTCGGAATGTGGCGTCCGGCACACGATCACGCGTAAGAATGGCCGGAGGATCTGGAGGTCAGACGAATCTGACGGTTGAAGCGCAGCCCAACCTGTCAAATCATAATGTTCTGTAGGCTGTAGTGGGGTAGCCTATATGGGGTACCCATTTCTAGGGTTGCATATTTGTACCACATTCCATTCCTTAGTGCACTCATTCTCGTTTCGATTCTCACATGGTATCGAGCAGGTTCCCTCGTGGGAACTGTGCCTAGGGCCCACCAAGTCGAAAGTTTTTTTTTTTCCTGCCCGGAGCGCGCTCTGCCCGAGTCGCGCTCCCTTCTCTGACTTCGTCGAGCCGCCCTAGCGGCCAAGTCGCGCCGCCTTAGCGGCCCCTGATTCGTCTCCCTACCTTCGCCTCGGCCCCGTCGCCCTAACTGCGCCCCGGCCCCGTCGCCCTACCTGCGCCCCGGCCCCGTCGCCCTACCTGCGACCCCGGCCCCGTCGCCCCCCCCCCCCCTTGCGACCCTGGCCCCGTCGCCATACCTGCGGCCCCGGCCCTAGCCCCGTCGCCCTACCTGCGCCCCGGCCCCGGCCCCGTCGCCCTACCTGCGCACCGGGCCCCGTCGCCCTACAGCCGACCCGGGCCCCGTCGCCCTACCTACGGCCCGGCCCCGGCCCCGTCGCCCTGCCTACGGCCCGGCCCCGTCGCCCTACCTTCGACCCGGCCCCGTCGCCCTACCTACGGCCCGGCCCCGGCCCCGTCACCCTACCTTCGACCCGGCCCCGTCACCCTACCTGCGCCCCGGCCCCGGCCCCGGTCGCCCTACATGCGCACCAGCCCCGTCGCCCTACCTTCGGACCCGGGCCCCATCGCCCTACCTACGGCCCCGCCCGAACCGCCTACGCAGCCAAGCCGCCCGCGCCGCTCAGCAGCCCGAGCCCGCCCGTTCCGCCCGAGCCGCCCAAGCCGCCCGAGCCGCCCGAGCCGCCCGAGCCGCCTAAGCAGCTGAGGAGCCGAGCCGTGGGTGCCGCCGAGCCGCAGTTGCTGCCGAGCCGCCCGAGCTGCCCGAACCGCCCTGTCTGGTGAGCGCAACGCCTCTGTCACTGCACTGCCCCTGCTCTACAGCCAGCGCTGCTAGTCTACTGTTGTCATGGCTACCCCTAGTGTCCTCGCTTTTGACGCCGAGGGTCGAGCCATTGACTTTGACGTCTGGGTAGATGACCTGCAGCTGTTCTTACAGTGCGATAGGGCAGACGGTCTCTCCCTCTTTGACCTCACCTCTGGTGCCTCTCATGCTCCTGCTGCTAATGCTGACGCCACTGTTCGCTCACAGTGGGCCACGCGCGATGCTGCTGCACGTCTTGCTGTGCGTCGCCACCTCCCTACCTCTGAGCGTGCGCACTTTAGTCAGTACAAGAGTGCTCAGACCTTGTACGACGCTGTAGTTGCACGCTACTCCTCCCCCTGCCACTGCTGCACTGAGCCGTCTCATGCTACCGTACCTCTTCCCTGACCTTGCTGCCTTTCCCAGAGTCGCTGACCTCATTACGCACCTCCGCACTAGTGACACTCGCTACCGCGCTGCGCTTCCTGCTGACTTCTGCGCCAAGAACCCCCCCCCCCATGTACATCACTCTCTACTACATAGTCACTCGCCTCCCTGACTCCCTTCGCATAGTCAGAGACCACTTCCTCTCAGTCTGTCCCACCACTCTCAATGTTGACCTCCTCGAGAAGTCCCTCCTAGCGGCGGAGAAGAGCATAGTCGCTGTAGGGGCCTCTCGTGGTGACCCTCGCACCCCCATCTTTGAGGGTGTTCCCCCTCCCCCCTTCTACCCTCTATTGCCTCTGCTGCTGCGGCCGACCTCCTTGGTCTTGAGTCGGTCGGTGCGGCGTCTGCCCCTAGCGGGAGACGCCGCTCTGGCAGGGGCAAGGGGGGCAGGGGCACTGGAGGAGCGAGTGGGGGCGGTGGAGGTGGAGGTGGAGGCGACGGGGGGAGTGGGGGTGGCGGTGGGAGTGGAGGTGGGGGTGGAGGTGTCGGTGGCGGCAGTGGAGGCGGAGGCGGCGGCGGCGGTGGCAATGGGAGCGGAGGTGGCGGAGGTGGTGGCGGTGGAGGAGGCGGCGGAGGCGGCGGGTAGTAGCGGAGGCGGCGGAGGCGGCGGGGGTGGCGGTGGAGCTGGTCGCGGGTCTACGCAGAGGAGTGGCTCCGGTGGTGGTCCGCGCCAGCAGCAGGAGCGCGGTCATGAGACCTTGTCCCCTCCAGCAGCTCCATGAGTGGTACACTACACGCCAGCGGGGTGGGGCTTTGGTCCGTGCACCTACGTCCTACGCACCGGCGACCGTGCGGTGTGAGCAGTGTGGGGGTGCGCACCCCACCCAGCGCTGCTTTGGCCGCCTGAAGGACGCGTGGCGTCACCAGTTCCCGGAGGCCACAGAGATCCCTCGCTGGGGCGAGCTCTCTAGGGCGGGAGTTGCCATATATGATCTTGATTTTGATGCTATCCTTTCTGCCATGTATGCTGTGTCTATTAGTGATGAGGGTGACTGTTACCGTTGTTTCTCGCCCGACCCGGGGCATTGAGACTGCTGCTCTAGGTACTGGTGAGGCTGCTGCTCTAGGTGCCAGTGAGGCTGCTGCTCTAGGTGCCAGTGCGTCTGCGTCCTCAGGTGCTGGTGAGTCTGCGCTCGCAGGTACCGCGTCGGCTTCGGCCTCCCTCACCTTCACACTTGACTCAGGGGCTTCTCGCTCCTTCTTTCGAGACCGCACCACACTCACGCCGCTTGGTCGGCCGGTTGCAGTCTCCCTGGCAGACCCCTCTGGGGGTCCTGTCCTTTCTCACTTCTCCACTGTCCTCCCGTGTCCGGAGGCCCCCTGTGGCACCTTGTCTGGTCTTTACCTCCCCTCGTTCTCTACGAACTTGGTGAGTGGTGCTGACCTACAGGATGCGGGGGTTCACCTGTTTACTCCTGCGACTCAGCGAGTGACTCACTGCTCGGACGCTCGCACAGGCCGGCACCTGGCCACGTTTACGCGTCGGCCGGGGTCGAGCCTGTACACCCTGACCACTGAGTCTCCTCCTGTCCCTGCGTCTGGTCAGGTAGCTGCGTCGGGTTAGGTGTTTGCTGCAGCGTCCCAGGTCTGGTCCTGAGTCTGCCCCCTGCTCGTGTTGCCTCCTATCTCACGAGACTCTCCTCTGGCACCACCGCCTTGGTCACCCCTCCCTACCTTGTCTCCGAGGCATGGCCTCCCGTGTCCTTGTCTCTGGTCTTCCACGGTCCCTCCCTCCCCTTCCTCTGGGGCCTGGCCCCACCTGCGTCCCCTGTGTCGAGGGGCGGCTGCGGGCTGCCCCTCACTCCTCTCAGTTTCCCCCGACAGAGGCCCCGCTGCAGACGCTTCACATGGACGTGTGGGGCCCGGCCCGCGTCCGTGGACAGGGTCACGAGCGCTACTTCCTGCTGGTGGTTGACGACTACTCGCGTTACACCACAGTCTTCCCCTTGCGCAGCAAGGGTGATTTCACTGAGGTGTTGATCGACTGGATCCGCGCAGCTCGTCTCCAGCTCCGGAGGAGCTTCGGCTCGAACTTTCCTGTTCTGCGTCTGCACTCTGACCGAGGCGGAGAGTTCTCCTCTGGCCTTCTGCGAGCCTACTGTCCTGCGCGAGGCATCCGCCAGACCTTTACGCTTCCGGACTCTCCACAGCAAAATGGGATTGCTGAGCGCCGCATTGGCATGGTCATGGACGTCGCCCGTACGTCCATGATGCATGCGGCTGCCCCCCATTTTCTGTGGCCGTTTGCGGTTCGGTACCCGGCGCATCAGATCAACCTTCACCCCAGGGTCTCCATGCCGGATACCTCTCCAGCTTTGCTGTGGACGGGGAAGGTAGGCGATGCGTCTGCGTTCCGTGTCTGGGGATATCGGGCATTTGTCCGCGACTTGTCTGCGGACAAGCTGTCCCCTCGTGCTGCTCCTTGTGTCTTCCTTGGCTTCCCCCCTGACGCGCCAGGGTGATAGTTCTACCACCCCACCTCTCGTCGTGTTCTGTCCTCCCAGGACGTCACGTTTGACGAGTCGGTCCCCTACTACCGCCTCTTCCCCTACCGCACTCCGTCCCTCCCCCCGCCACCGCTCTTCCTTGTGCCAGGTCCCCCCCCGGTAGACCCCCTCCCCCCTCAGGGTCCTGCCCCTTCATGTGTGTCCCAGGTAGACGCAGTCGAGCCTGTCGAGGTTACTGGTGACTCTGGTGCTGCTGAGGGTGCTGAGCCTGGGGGTGCTGACTCTAGGGGTGCTGAGCGTGTGGGTGCTACGCCTGGGGGTGCTGAGCCTGAGGGTGCTACTAGTGGGGGTGCTGTGTCTGGGGTTGCTGAGCCTCGGGGTGCTACGCCTTGGGGTGCTGAGCCTGGGGGTGCTGAGCCTGGGGGTGCTACGCGTGGAGGTACTGAGCCTGGGGGTGCGAAGCCTGAGGGAACTAGGCCTGCTGGTGCTGTGCCTGGCGGTTCTCCGGGTGCTTCGTCGTGCCGGGAGCCACTCTCTCCACAGGAGCTGCGTGAGTGGTTTGCCCGGCGCTGGAGGCGAGCTGCTGGAGCTGGAGGTGCTGCGGGTGCTGGAGGTTCTATTGCTGCTGAGGGAGGTGTTGCCACGGGTCTCGGAGGTGCTCGTATTGGGAGTACTGGAGCTGCTGGGCTTGCGGGTACTTCTGGAGCTAGAGCTGCTACGGGTGTTGGCGCGGAGGCTCCTGCTGTCGGTCCTGGAGGCGGTCCTGCTGGGGGTACTACTGGTGCTGTTGGAGGTACTATCGCTGGAGCTGCTACTGGTGCTGGTGCTGCCACTGGGGGTGCTGGTGCTGTCCCTGCTGTGTCTGGAGTCGCCGCGCGGCCTCGGCCGTACTTCGTTCCGCTCCTTCAGCAGGTTCTTGGTCTCCCGTCTTCTACTGGTCCTCCTCCTCCCTTAGAGTGTCCACAGCCTGTCCCGTCGCAGTTACAGTTACAGCCGGCCTCCCCACTGCCTGCTCCGTCTCCTTACACTGGTCCTACTAGAGGTCTTGCTGAGCGTCCTGAGCCTGCCTCACGCCCTGCGTCGCCTGTCCGTGCTGCTCGCACTAGTGGTCGCAGTTCGCGTCAGCGTCCTCCTCCTGTCCCTGGCACGCACCGGATGTCTCTGGGTCCGTCCACTGCTCCTCTGCGTGCCCCTTTGCCTTCTCCTCCTGAGTCTTCTCTTCCTGCTCTTGCCGACCCGAAGTCGGACTCTCTTCGTGCTGCCAGTCCTACTGTCACGCGTCTCCTTGCTACTCTCGTCACTGACCCTTCTTTTGAGTCCACTGCTGCGTCTGCCCTAGTTGCTGAGCTCGTCGACTTTGCTGCTCGCTGTCGTCTAGACTACGCTGCTACTCTTGTCGCTGAGTCTGAGTCTGTCCGTCCTCCGTCCGTCGGGGGTGAGTGTGCCCTTGGCACGGACGTCCTTGAGGACAGGCAGGAGGAGTTGCAGTGCTTGGCTGCTGTTTCACCTCATCTCGTGTCCGTACTGCTTACCCCTGAGGGAGACCCGGATGCACTTGACATCCCGACTCCGCGCTCTTACGCGGAGGTCGTAGAGGGTCCCTACTCCTCTTAGTGGCAGGCAGCTATGGATGCAGAGATTGCTTCCTAGAAGTCCACAGGCACCTACGTTGACGCGGTTCCCCCACCTGGGGCGAACATCGTCAGTGACATGTGGATCTTCAGGGTGAAGCGGCCGCCAGGTTCTCCACCTGTCTTCAAGGCGCGGTACGTGGCGCGTGGCTTCAGTCAGCGGCAGGGAGTTGACTACTTTCAGACCTTCTCTCCCACCCCGAAGATGACCACTCTTCGGGTGCTGCTGCACATAGCCGCTCAGCGCGACTACGAGCTTCACTCTCTTGACTTCAGCACTGCTTCCTTGCAGGGTAGCCTACACGAGGAGATCTGGCTGCGCCGCCCACCTGGCTTCACTGGGACTTTTCCTCCTGGCACCCAGTGGAGCCTCCGGCGGCCAGTCTACGGTCTCCGCCAGGCACCGCGTGAGTGGCACGACACACTGAGGACTATGCTTGCGGCTCTTGGGTTTGCTCCCTCTACTGCCGGCCCGTCGCTGTTTCTGCGCATTGACACCTCTTTGCCGCCATTCTACATCCTCGTGTACGTCGATGACTTGGTCTTTGCCACTGCTGACACTGCTGGACTCGCCCACGTGAAGTCCGAGCTGCAGAAGAGACACACGTGCACAGACCTGGGTGAACTGCGCAGCTACCTTGGCTTTCAGATCACCCGGGACAGAGCACGCCACACCATTACCCTGACTCAGTCACACATGGTGCAGCAGGTCCTTCAGCGCTTCGGCTTCACGTACTCCTCGCCTCAGGCCACTCCTCTGCCTACTCGCCACTCGCTCTCAGCTCTGCCTTCGGATGAGTCCGTAGAGTCGAGTGGCCCGTACCCAGAGCTTGTTGGCTGCCTCATGTACCTAATGACCTGCACACGACCTGACCTTGCATACCCTCTTGGCATTCTTGCACGCTATGTTGCTCCTGGGAGACACAGACCGGAGCACATGGCTGCAGCGAAGAGGGTGCTGCGCTACTTGTGCAGTACGTCGGGCATGGGGCTAGTGCTTGGAGGGCAGAGTCCAGTGGTCCTCACTGGGCACGCAGACGCTTCTTGGGCTGACGACCAGGCTACTCAGCGGTCGTCACAGGGTTACACCTTCAGCCTTGGTTCCGGCTCTGTTTCGTGGAGGGCTACTCGCTCGTCTTCCGTTCTCGGCTCCAGTTGTGAGGCTGAGATCTACGCAGGAGCCATGGCTGCTCAGGAGCTTCGCTGGCTCACCTACCTGCTGACTGACCTCGGAGAGCCGCCTCGTTCTCCTCTAGTGCTGTACGTAGACAACAAGGCCATGCTGGCCTTGTGTCGGGAGCAGCGCCTGGAGCACAGAACGAAGCACATTGCTCTCCGCTACTTTCTTGCTCGTGAGCTGCAGCAGCGTGGTCAGCTGCGACTTGCGTACGTGGCCTCTGAGGCCAACACTGCTGATATCTTCACTAAGGCACTTGCGCCTTGTGATCATCAGCGCTTCTGTACTCAGCTTGGTCTTGTGCCTGCCTTGCCTCACTTGCTCACTTCTTGACCTTGCTTGTACTGTCACATATATATACTCCTGCACTTGCTTGTTTAGCCTTTTGTATATATATGCGTGCTCCTGCATGTGAACTGGCCTTCTGGGCCTTGAACTTGTGCTCAGAATGTGTGGTGACTTTGTGATCCACCCTGAGCTTTGCTTTGTTCTGCTTGACTGGTCTTGTGACCCCTTGTTCTCCCCCACTTTGCCTATGGGGGTGTGTCAAATCATAATGTTCTGTAGGCTGTAGTGGGGTAGCCTATATGGGGTACCCATTTCTAGGGTTGCATATTTGTACCACATTCCATTCCTTAGTGCACTCATTCTCGTTTCAATTCTCACACAACCCAGCTGCGACAAACGAGGAAACAACGACGATTCCTTCCGCCGTCCTCGCACAACTGCTTCAGTGACTCACGAGCATGGAGCAAGGGCTCCAGACATTGCGGAATGGCGATGCGGGAACCTCTTCCCAACCTACTCAACCGGCCTCAAACGGCCAGAACTCCGCCCCGCAAGGCTTCTCTCTCGATACGAACGGCTCAACCCCCAAGACTTCCTGTCCCAGCGATGAAGCAATTCTCTCTGCACAATCAAGGTTTTTGAGCATATAAAAAATAAAGACAAGTGAGCGCTTTGACGGCGGAGACTTCTATACCTGGAGCTTTGAGCTGGAGCTGCTACTGCAAAACGCGCAGATTTATCATTATTTCGACGGAAGCTACTCAGGGCCTACGGAAGATACTGACGACGCAAAAACCAAGTACTACAACGAGTCCCTGATGGCGTGTGGGGTTCTTTTGCGGAACATGTCACCGACGGAGCAATTGAGCATTCGCTCATACAAGACCTCACCTGCTCCAGCCCTCAACGCCTGGCGCCACCTGAATGGCGTATACCAACCCAAGGACTCAGTGTCGTCGAGCCGCCTCCTCCAGCAGTTACTAGAAACAAGGATGGCACCAGGAGAGAAAGCCAACAGTTACCTGAATCGCTGTCGGAGTCTACACGATCAAATCGCGAAATTGGGGAGCTCGATCTCTGAGGAGATCTTTGTGAACATCGTGCTCCAAGGGCTCGGCCCAGAGTGGCGGCCCTGCAAGGCGCTTCTCCGACAGCAGGGGGTCATCTCGCAGGCCGCCCTTTGCGCCGCCCTCCTCGTCGAACAATGGGATATGGATCAGCAGCGACCAGCGCCACGACGAGAGAGAGAACGTCTCGCATTCTACGCAGACAACACGGAAGAGCGACGACCACGGCGCCTCTACTGCAAGATCTGCAGAAATTTTGGGCACTTGGCGGATCGATGCAAGCATCGATCTCGCCCTCGCCAGACCAATCCGAGCACTTGGTTCGGCCGACAAGACGCAAGAAATGACACGCATCCCGCCCAGGGGTCTCAACCCCCACCGCGCAACCTGAATCCAACAACTTAGCAGCAGCAGCAGCCACCACAAGCTGCCCCCGTCCGCAACGTCATGGGAAAGCATGACCATGACGAGCGGCTCTCGTCGCCCGCGCGCACGCTCACTCTCACCTGAGCCGGCGCCCGACTCAATCGAGGCATCTCCGAACAACAATCCATTCAGCACGCATCACTCCTACAGCGACGACGACAACCAGGACTGGAATCTACCAGTCCCGCTGCTTGAGAGCCCTCCGCACGTACCTGACATGCGGCCGGCACCGATCGACTGGATCGCGCGCGAACAGTTTATGAAGGTGGACACTCCACACATCGTCACTCCGCGACTGGCGCTGCTCGCGCGAAACGACAACAGGCGCTACAACAACCGGTACCTGGACAGCTGCTGTGGGCAGCATATGGTGGGCTCCGAGCATTACATATCCAACGCCGTCCCCATTCCCGTCGTCACTTACGTCACAGTGGCAAACAACATGCGGCTGCGCGCAAGCGCGCAAGGTATCGTGGTGGTGAAGGCACTAGGGAGCCGAACGCACATCACACTTAACGACGTGCTGATTGTGCAGAACCTGCGCTTTAATTTGCTCTCGGCGGCGCAACTCCTGGATTGCGGAGTCATCCTCAGCACCGACCCCGAGACGCGCGACATCCTGCTCCACTTCACGATGCCGAACAAGAAGCGCTAGCAGATCGGACGGGCGCGCGCCGAGAACGGCGTATACGTTCTCGACTTTGACATTCCCGACTGCAGCGGCGATTCGCAGGAATTGATTGACCTCGTCCCCCTGCGCTTCGAACACATTCATCGCTGCGATTGGAAGCACCCTGATGGGCGCCCCTGGGTGCCACGCCACACACACCCCCGCAAGCTCGCGCTGTCAGAATGTTATGTTTGACTAGCCTGCAGTGGGGTACTCAATAGTGAGTACAGCCCAACTTAGGGTTTCCTATATGTACTCAAGTGCTTGCTAGTGAACCCCCTCTCCTCTTCATCTCTCATTTATTCACATGCTATCAGAGCATCTACGCTCCTAGCCTGTGGTCCCACCTAACTGCTTTCGCTGCTACTCTGTGTTCGGCACGCCCCGTGGCGTGCCCCTCGCGCTACTCTTAGCGGCCCCGTTGCCGCCCTTCCAGGCCTCTCGCGGCCCCTTCGCGGCCCCGTTGCCGCCCTTCCAGGCCCGTCGCGGCCCCTTCGCGGCCCCGTCGCCGCCCCTTTCGCGGCCCGTCGCCGCCCGTCCAAGCCCCTCGCGACCCCCTCTTCGGCCCCGTCGTCGCTCCTATCGGCCCCGTCGCCGCCGCCAGCGGCCCCGTCGCCGCCGCCAGCGGCCCCGTCGCCGCCGCCCGCGGCTCGTCGCCGACCCTAGCGGCCCCGTCGCCACTCCTATCGGCCCCGTTGCCGCCGCCAGCGGCCCCGTCGTCGCCGCCAGCGGCCCCGTCGCCGCCACTTGCGGCCCCGGCCCCGCCCCGGCCATGCCCTGTCGCCAGCCGCGGCGCACCGGGGGCACGTGTCTCGACAGGCGACGGGAGGGGCGACCTGGGGGAGGGGGGCGAGCATCGCCCCTTCTGCCGCTTGTTTTGGCGCCCTGGGAGACCGCGCGTCGCCCCCCCCCCCCCCCCCTAACCTCCCTGCCCGCCGTCCCGCCCGGCCCTGTGTTAGGGTCTGGGGGTGGCGAGTAGGGGGTGACGGGTGTGTGGTCTCCCTTGCTCCTCCTCCTCCTTCGTCCCCCACTACTGTAGCCGTCGCTGAGGGGGGTGGATGTGTGGGAGCCTGGGGTTTAGGGTTTAAGGGGGGTGTTGTGGGAGTGGAGCTAGGGTTTTGAGGGAGGTGGATGTGTGTGAGCCTGCGGTTTAGGGTGTAAGGGGGGTGCTATGGGAGTGGAGCTAGGGTTTGAGCAGGGGGTGTGTGTCGAGAGGTGTGGGGCAGCTGGAGGAGGCTGGTTGAACGGAGGTTGTCGTCGTGTCGTCAGCAGCACCAGTAGTCCGTGGCGCTGCTCCGGTAGCCCAGTCGTAGCCAGCTGTGCCAGTCGCCCGTGGGTCCGTTGCTCGTCTGCCGCTAGTCTTAGCCGCGGAGCCAGTTACTCCAGTAGTCCGGAGCGCTGTTCCGGTAGCCGCTGTGCCTGTGTGACTCCTGTTTCCCGTGTGTCTGCAGCTTCAGCCGACGCCTCCTATCTCCTCTCCTCTTACAGTCTCGCCTCCTCCTCCTCACTTTCCCTTTGTGAATGACTCTAGCTTTGCTCGCTATTGTGAACTCCTGCTCTATGTCTGCTTGCTCATTGTACTGATTACACCCCACTTTGGCTATGGGGGTGTGTCAGAATGTTATGTTTGACTAGCCTGCTGTGGGGTACTCAATAGTGAGTACAGCCCAACTTAGGGTTTCCTATATGTACTCAACTGCTTGCTAGTGAACCCCCTCTCTTCTTCATCTCTCATTTCTTCACACGCGGTGCACGACCCCGATCCCGACGGCGTCTGCAGGGACTGCCACACACCAACGTCTTCGACGAGCGCGATCGCCGGCCTTGGCCTTGCCGCCATTCGCGAAACAGAGCGAGACGCACCGCCTGAAGAGGGTCTCTCCCAACTGGAGTTGGAAACAGCTACACGGGTCGTATTCGGCACACCGGGACACCCTCTTCCCGGACCCGCATCCCAGCATCTCCAAGGAATGCTCCGCGGCGTTGGCGTTGGCACCTTCGACGCGCACGGGAATCCCCGGCCCTACACCGAACGAAAGGCGGCAGAGATCTACTCTCACCGGCGCGATTCCAAGAAACGGCTCTTGCCCACGGAAGAAGAGACATTGGCGCAACAAGAAGCCAAAGAGCTTCGGCGGAAGAGCCTCGCCGAGGCACGCGGAACGCTCGCCTGGGACCAGGACGAGAAAAGCGCCTCCAATGAAGGGGGGTGGGGGAGCGCCGGCGGATGGGGAACGAGCGACACCAGCGGCTGGGGCGTCGCAACCGGCGGATGGGGCGCAGCAACAGGCGCATACATCGGCGGATGGGGCGACGCACAAGGCGGCGAAACGAGCGGCTGGGGAGCTTTCCGCGAGGATCAAAGGGGGGAAGAGGAAGAAGAACCTACGCATGCTGAGGTCGAACCTCCTGTTGTTCCTCTCGGACGACCTCCGCGCCGCCCTGCGGTAGGACCACCGCCGCCTGACATCCCTTCAGGTAGTGACCCCTGGGACACCATTGACTGGGGAAGTGAGCCACTCACCCCGCGACGCACTGTCCACGGACCTGCCCCTGAACCACGCGAACCAGCGTTCGTACTTGGCACGATCCCCGGAACCAACATCCCCTACTCCATCATCCGCGACAGAGAATTTCTCGCCCTCATGCTAACGACGGCGCACGAGGAAGAAGAAGAGAACGAGGGAGCAGCGCCTACACCTGCACCGGCACCTGAGGAAGACCCCGCAGCCGCACTGGAGCGCTACATGCGCACATCTGGATTCCGCGCCGACGACGCCATCTGGCATCAGCGCCTAGGTCACCCTTCGCGCGTGACCCTGAAGAACTGCATCGAAGGCGGCGTCTTTGCACCTGGCGCGCTGTTGCGCCCTGACGGCTCCGAAGTGAGAGGAGGGACTCACCCGCGCAGCTGCATTGTCTGCCCCGAAGCTGTGCTGAGTCACCAGCCCTTCCCCCTACTCGAGCCAGGAACCAATCGCTACGCCAAGCTTGAGAAGGTTTACAGTGACTTTCTCAACGTAGGACACTGCGGCATCAATGACGAACTCTACATACTCACCTTCGTCGACGCCGGAACGCGCCACATGTGGGTCGTAAACGTGGAAGTGCGTAGCAGAGCCTACGAAGCATTCCGTCTGTGGCTAGCGCACGCGCAGCGGCAATCTGGGGAGAAATTGAAGATCTGGCAGTCCGATGGTGCGGCGGAGTTCAGGAGCAAGGAACTGTAGGATTACCTCGTGCAAAAGGGGATCGAGCATCACATCTCCCTCCCCTACGTGCACCAACAGCAGGGCGTAGTGGAGCGCACGAATCGCACCCTCATGACGAAGGTACGGGCACTAATGCGGCAGGCAAAGCTCCCGCCGATCTACTGGACCTACGCGATGCACCACGCCGTGCGGGTGCACAACCTGCTGTCAACCACCGCAATCACCAGGAACTCCTCGCCGCACGTGAAATGGACGGGAAGAAAGGGGGACACCTCCATGCTCCGCGTCTGGGGCTGCATGGTTCAATACCGACTGCCAACATCAACCATCGGGAAGTTCAAAAGCCGCGCGCGCTGGGGAATCCATCTCGGTTTCAGCCACGAACACAAGGCGTGGATCATCCTGGATCTCCTAAGCCAGAAAATCAAGAATGCGCGCGATGTCATCTTCTACGAGCGTCTGTTTCTGCAACAATTTCGTGACGACGAGCAGACGAATGCAAACCGCGTCTACGCCAACGAGGGCCACAGCTACGCCTCACCTAAGGACGAAGCAGCAGCAGCAATTCTGGAGCAGGATCCCAGAGGCGAGTTCACAAGGGGCGATCACCGCGACGACGACGACGATGATCCAGGAGAAGGAGGAACAGCGCAACAGGAGGAGGTGCAGCAGGAGGACGCAGAAGCGGCGGAGACACAGCACCGCCAACACCGCCTGAACCAGAAAGCGATGATGACGACGTGCAGGAAGTCGTCACTCAACATCGCCACGACAGCACTGTCACCGGTCTCCAGCTACTTGGACTACACGCTGCCATCTCCACTGCTCCGCGCATCATCGAACCGAAGAACCCACGGCAAGCTCTCACAAGCCCATACAGCAAGGAGTGGCGCGAAGCAATGGATGCGGAAATCCGAGCACTCGAGTCGCGCGACACCTGGGTGCTTGTCGACCGTGCAGCATTAAAGGGGAGAAGGATTCTCTCCGGCAAATGGGTCTTCCGAGTGAAGACAGGAGCCGACAGAAGGATTGAGCGATTCAAGGCACGCTGGGTGGTACGCGGCTACGATCAAAGGCACGGGATTGATTTTGACCAGACATTTGCACCGGTCACTCGTCACACGCCCGTCAGAATTCTCCTCGCCATCGCAGCCGCACGACACCTACCACTTCGGCAGATCGATGTCAAGAATGCGTTCCTGTACGCATTAGTGGAGCCGTGATCTACGTGGAATAGCCACACACTTACGGTGATGGAGACCCACGCGTCTGTCAGCTACGCAAGTCCCTCTATGGGATCAAACAGGCACCGAGACTCTGGCAGCAGTACCTGCACAACATACTGCTTGAAATCGGGTTCAAGTAGCTGTTCATGATTTTGGAATGTATCGCCGCGATTTCCGCGGCGAATACATCCTCCTCACGGTCTACGTCGACGACCTTCTCTACACAGGCTCAAGCAACGAAATGCTTGAGCAGTTTGAGAGAAGCCTCGCAGGGCGCGTCGACATTACCTGCAATCATGATGTGAAGCCGTCTCTCGGACTCAACATCACCTACTTGCCGGAAGCCATTCATCTCTCAGCAGCGAAGTATGTGGAGGAGCTTAGCAAGCGCTTCAACATTGCGCCTGCACCACTCTCCACCCCTTACCGCACTCCAGGACCCAACCACAAGCCTGACAACAAAGCCCTGTCCCCTGCTGGGCTTCACACTTACCAGCAGCAGTTGAGATGCCTGCTTTTCGCATCTATTACCTGCAGGCCCGACCTCTCCTACATTGCGAGCCAGTTGGCTCAGTACTCACGCAAACCAACGGCTCAGAATCTCTCAGATCTTCAGCGAGCCCTTCAATTCTTCATCTCCACGCCCAATGTCGGGCTCAGTTATTCCACCATCCCAACCACATCCTTCAGTCTCGTCGGCTACGTGGATGCCGATCACGCCGCTGACCCTGACAATCGACGGTCCAGGACAGGGTTCCTCTTCCGCTTCGAGCCCAGCGGCCCCATCTCCTGGAAATCTCAGAAGCAGGAGTTGGTTGCCCTGTCATCGGCGGAAGCTGAATTTATCGCAGCAACAGCAGCTGTACGCGAAGGTCTCTACCTTCAGGAACTGCTGCAGGAAGCAAAAATTCCGGCCTCAACGAACTTTCGCCTGCACTGCGACAATCAGAGCGTGATCAGGATCGCGAACAAACCTGGCTTCGTCAACCGCACCAAGCACATCGCACTGCGGTACTTCTTTGTCAAGGACGAAGTTGACAAAGGCAAAGTTGACCTGACAACCTGCCCAACGGGTGACATGGCAGCAGACTTCCTCACGAAGAGACTGCCGCGTCAGCAGTACCAGCAGTGCTCCGAACTCAGCGGGGTAGTCAAGCGAGTAAATGCTAGCTACGGCCAGGAGTGAAGGGGGGGTGTTACGAATAGTAGTTAATGAAAAACACTGTTGCGCACTCCTCACCGTAGTAAAGCCGAAGCACGCACTATCAAGAGTGAAGACAAAAAGCCAGAAGAAAGGCGAAGGGACAGACGGTTACGAGGAGCATCTGGATCGTCGGGCAGACAGCATCAGGCAGCAGCAGTGGCGAGGATTCTGCCCGAACAGTTACGTAACCACTCGGAGTCGCACGGTTGGATTTTGCTGCAATAAGGGAATGTACCCCTTAGAGTACATGGCTAGTTAGGTCGTTTCGAATTCCCCTGTACTCATATTTATATTCCTTGTACTGCACGTGTTTATTATCTCAAAGCATTTTACATTCACTCTGCTATTGAGGGCAAGGGCCCACCAACATCACTTCTCTGCGTGCGAACCTTCCTGAGTAGATCCTAGGCCACGATCAACTTCTGGTCGCAGCAGTTTGTAAGACATCATGGATAGATCTCCTAGGTTAAGGTGAAAACCATTCCCAAGCACACAGGGGCTTGCTGAGTCAGGTAGGCAGCAAACTCCTGCACACAACACCACACATCACTCAGGATGCGCTGCGAGTGTGCTGCACGAAAGCAAACAAAGATGAGCTGTTGTTTCACAAAGCAAAAGGAGCGGGATTAATCAGTAGTTATGACTACTACTCTGTTTTTAGCTCCACAGCTTACTGTTGGGCCCCTTGGCCTAAATCCGCTAAGGAATAACGGGGTTGACTAAATTGAGGATAAGCGCAGCGGAAGACTTTGGCGAAAGAGAGTGTTGGCGAAATGGGCGAAGAAGTAACTCAGTAATTGAAGAGTTGAATGAGAATTGATTGATATGTCAAATGATATATATGCTACATATGCTTAGGCTGTAGTGGGGTAGCCAATATGGGGTACAACCCACTTGAGGGTTTCACATTTGTACCTCATTCTTTCATAGTTCAATCATTCCCTGCTGCTAGATTCTAACATGGTTTCAGAGCACTAGGTCCGTAGGACCATTTTTTTCGGGCCCACCTACCGTTGCGGTTACCACGCTACCCCACGTATTGTCCTGCGCCTGCTTGCCTGCCTGCCTTGCCTTGTGACGTGCTGCGCTGCGCGCGCCGTCCTACAGCCCTCGCGCTGCCTACTGCTGCCCTTGGCCAGCGCGCCGCCCTTGCAGGCCCGTAAGGCCTGCGCGCCGCCCCTACAGCCTTGTAAGGCCCGTGCGCCGCCCCTGCAGGCCCGTTAGCCGCCCCTGCAGGCCCGTCAGGCCCGCGTGCCGCCCCTGCAGGCCCGTCAAGCCAGAGCGCCGCCCCTACAGGCCCGTCAGGCCAGAGCGCCGCCCCTGCAGGCTCACTCGGCCGGTTCCAGTCTCTCTGGCAGACCCCTCTGGGGGTCCAGTCCGTACGACCTCTTCCACTGTCCTTCCTTGTCCTGCTATCCCGTCCAGCACACTGTCAGATCTTCACCTTCCCTCGTTCTCTACGAACTTGGTGGCGGGTTCTGCGCTCCATGACGCGGGTGTTCACCAGTTCACCCCTGCCTACGAGCGTGTGACACACTGCACGTGTGCTCAGACGGGTCGTCACCTGGCTACCTTCACTCGGCAGCCGGGGTTGGGCCTGTACACACTGACCACTAAGTCCCCTCAGGTAGCGGCGTCTGCGTCTGCGTCAGGTCAGTTGTCCGCCCCCTGCTCGTGTCGCGCCTTGTCTCACCGGACCCTCCTTTGGCACCACCGCCTTGGTCACCCCTCGGTGCAGCGCCTTCGCAGCATGCACCGCCGTGTCCTTGTCTCTGGTCTTCCCAGGGTTCTCCCTCCCCTCCCACCCTCGCCTGCTCCTCCTTGTCTTCCCTGTGTCGAGGGGCGGCAGCGCGCCGCTCCTCACTCCTCCTCGTTCCCTCCCACAGAGGCTCCCCTGCAGACTCTCCACCTGGACGTGTGGGGCCCAGCCCGCGTCCGTGGACAGGGCCACGAGCGGTACTTCCTGCTGGTCGTCGACGACAACACGCGTTACACCACGGTCTTCCCCTTGCGCACCAAGGGTGAGGTCCCTGATGTTTTGATCCCCTGGATCCGCGCTGCTCGCCTCCCGCTCCGCGAGCGGTTCGGGACGGAGTTTCCCGTCCTGCGTCTGCACTCTGACAGAGGTGGTGAGTTTTCCTTCGACCTCTTGGCAGCCTTCTGTGAGGAGCACGGCATCACCCAGTCGTTCACGCTTCCGGCCTCTCCGCAGCAGAATGGGATTGCTGAGCACCGCATTGGCTTAGGCATGGAGGTCGCTCGTACCTCCATGATCCTTGCGGCTGCCCCCCATTTTCTGTGGCCGTTTGCGGTCCGGTACGCTGCGCATCAGCTCAACCTCTGGCCCCGTGTCTCCTTGCCGGAGACCTCGCCCACACTGCTGTGGACAGGGAAGGTTGGCGATGCGTCGCGTTTCCGGGTCTGGGGTGCTCGTGCCTTTGTCCGCGATACCACCGCGGACAAGCTCTCCGCCCGCGCTGTTCCCTGTGTCTTCCTTGGCTTTGTCCCTGATGCGCCTGGTTGGCAGTTTTACCACCCCGCCTTGCGCCGTGTCTTCCCCTCTCAGGACGTCACGTTCGACGAGTCGGTACCCTTTTATCGTCTCTTCCCCTACCGCACTGCCCCTCTCCCCTCCCCGCCGCTCTTCCTCGCTCCAGGTGCTCCCCATGTAGACCCCCTCCCCACTCCCGGTCCTTCTCCTTCAGGTGTGTCTCAGGTAGACCCTCCTCCCTTGCCTGTGCCGGTTGAGGTCACTGGTGACTCAGGTCCTGCTCGGGGTGCTGTTTCTGGGGGTGCTGAGCCTGGGGGTGCGGAGCCTGGGGGTGCTGAGCTTGGAGGTGCAGAGCCTGGGGGTGCGGAGTCTGGAGCTGCTGAGGGTGCTGGCGCTGGAGGTTCTGGAGCTGCTGCAGGTGCCGGCACTGGAGTTTCTGGAGCTGCTGCGGGTGCTGGCGCTGGATTTTCTGGAGCTGCTGCGGGTGCTGTCGCTGGAGGTTCTGGTGCTGCTGCGGGTGCGGGCGCTGGAGTTTCTGGAGTTGCTGCCGGTGCTGGCGCTGGAGGTTCTGGAGCTGCTGCGGGTGCTGGCGCTGAGGGTTCTGAGTCTACTGTTGCGCGGTCTCCCTGGAGTAGCCGCCTTCGTCCGCGTTTGCCTCTCACCTCACAGCAGCTGCACGACTGGTACGGTCGCCGTCAGGATCGCGCTTCTAAAGCTCGGGGCTCTGCCGCTGGAGGTGTTTCTGCTGTCGTCACTGGAGCTAGGAGTGGTGCTGGTCTCGGAGGTGCTCGTACTGGAGATACTAGAGCTGCTGGGGCTGAAGGTGTTGCTGAGCCTGAAGGTGCTGCTGCTGGAGACCCTGGGTCTGGGGGTGCTGCTGCTGGAGACACTGAGGCTGGAGACACTAGGACTGGAGGTGCTGGTTCTGGGGGTGCTGCTGCTGGTGGAGCTGGTCCTAGAGGAGCTGGTGCTGAGGGTTCTGGAGCTGCTGGAGGTGCAAGAGCTGCTGGGGGTGCTGGAGCTGCTAGTGCTGGTGGCACTGCACAGCCGCGCCTGTTCTTTGCTCCACCGTCTCCGTCGTCTTAGCCAGCGCCTGACTCTGTGCTTCGCCTGGTTCTTAGTCTCCCTTCGTCTACTGGTCTTCCGATATAGCCTGGCTCACCGCTGCCTGCTCCTTCTCCTTACACTGAGCAGACAGGGGGTTTTACTGAGCGTCATGAGCCTGCGTCGCGTCCTGTCTCGCCTGTCCGTTCTAGTAGTTCCAGTCGTCGTGTTCCTCGTTCGCGTCAGCCGACTGTCCCCGGCACCCACCTCGTAGTTCGTCGTCCTTCCTCTCCTCCGCAGCGTGTCCCCCTACCGTCCCCTCCTGCGTCTTCTCTACCTACTGTTCCTGAGCTTGAGTCTGACCGCACCCGTGCAGCTCACCCTACTGTCACGCGTCTGCTAGCCACAGTTGTCACTGACCCGTCGTTTGCGTCTGCTGCTGCATCTTCCTTTGTTGCTGAGCTTGTTGACTTTGCTGCTGCCTACCGTCTAGACTACGCCGCTAGTCTTGTTGCTGAGTCTGAGTCTGTCTGTCCTCCGTCCATCGGGGGTGAGTGTGCTCTTGGCACGGACGTCCTTGAGGACAAGCAGGAGGACCTTGAGTGTCTTGCAGCCGCTGCGTCTCACCTCGTGTCCATGCTGCTTGCCCCTGAGGGAGACCCGGATGCTCCAGACATCCCGACCTCGCGCTCTTACGCTGAGGCGATCGCGGGTGAGTACTCCTCTCAGTGGCAGACAGCCATGGACGCAGAGATGGCATCCAGGAAGTCCATAGGCACTTACGTTGACGAGGTTCTCCCTCCTGGGGCGAACATCGTCAGTGGCATGTGGATTTTCAGGGTGAAGCGGCCGCCAGGTTCTCCGCCTGTCTTCAAGGCTCGTTACGTTGCTCGAGGCTTCAGACAGTGAGAGGGAGTAGACTTCTTTCAGACCTTCTCCCCCACCCCGAAGATGACCACTCTTCAGGTGCTGCTGCACGTCGCCGCTCAGCGTGACTACAAGCTTCACTCTCTTGACTTCAGCACAGCTTTCTTACAGGGCAGCCTGCACGAGGAGATCTGGCCGCGCCGCCCTCCTGGCTTCACTGGGTCGTTCCCTCCTGGTACCCAGTGGAGCCTCCGGCGGCCAGTCTACGGTCTCCGCCAGACACCACGTGAGTGGCACAACACACTGAGGACGACACTTGCGGCTCTTGGGTTTGCTTTGTCGACTGCTAACCCATCGCTGTTTCTGCGCACTGACACGTTGCTGCCGCCATTCTACATCCTCGTGTACGTCGACGACTTGGTCTTTGCCACTGCTGACACTGAGGCTCTCGCCCTGGTGAAGTCGGAGCTGCAGAAGAGACACACGTGCACAGACCTGGGTGAACTGCGCAGCTACCTTGGCTTGCAGATCACCCGGGACAGAGCACGCCGCACCATCACACTGACTCAGTCACACATGGTGCAGCAGGTCCTTCAGCGCTTCGGCTTCACCTGGTCCTCGCCACAGCACACTCCTCTGGCTACAGGCCACTCGCTCTCAGCTCCACCTTCGGACGAGTCCGTAGAGCCGAGTGGCCCGTATAATAAAAACTTTAGAAAAAAAGCTAGTGGGCTGCCTCATGTACCTGATGACCTGCACTCGACCTGACCTTGCGTACCCTCTTGGCCTTCTGGCCCGCTACGTGGCTTCTGGTAGGCACCGAAAGGAGCACATGGATGCTGCGAAGAGGGTATTGCGCTACTTGTGCAGTACATCGGGCATGGGGCTGTGCTTGGAGGGCGGAGCCCAGTTGTCCTCACTGGGCACTCAGACGCTTCTTGAGTTGACGACCTGGCTACGCAGCGGTTGTCACAGGGTTACACTTTCAGCCTTGGCTCCGGTTCTGTTTCTTGGCGTTCTACTCGCTCGTCTTCTGTTCTCAGCTCCAGTTGTGAGGCTGAGATCTACGCCACAGCCATGGCTGCACAGGAGTTACGCTGGGTCACCTACCTGCTGACCGACTTGGGAGAGAGGCCTCGTTCTCCTCCAATGCTGTACATCGACAACAAGGCCGCCATTGCCTTGTGTCAGGAGCACAGACTGGAGCACAGAACGGAGCACATCGCTCTGCGTTACTTCCTGGCTCGAGAGTTGCAGCAGCGTGGTCAGCTTCGTTTGCGTTACGTGGCCACTCGGGCCAACACTGCTGATATATGCACCAAGGCACTTCCGTCTGGTGATCATCAGCGTTTCTGCACTTTGTTAGGCCTTGTGCCCAGTTTTCCTCACTTGTTGTAGACTTTGTTTGTACTGTGATCTACTTATATACCCGCTTGCCTGCTCTGCTCGGTAGAGATCACTGTGCTGTTGTTGTTGCATATATACCTCTGCATGTGAACTGGCCTTGTGGCCCTTTGCTTGTGCTCAGTGTGTGTGGTGACGTTGTGATCCACCCTGAGCTTGCTTTGTTTTTCTTGACTGGTCTTGTGACCTCTTGCTCTCCCCCAGTTTGCCTATGGGGGTGTGTCAAATGATATATATGCTACATATGCGTAGGCTGTAGTGGGGTAGCCAATATGGGGTACAGCCCACGTTAGGGTTTCACATTTGTACCTCATTCTTTCATAGTTCAGTCATTCCGTGCTGCTAGATTCTAACATGATATTGGTGGATACAAGCAAGGATGATATAGCATGCAAGGTCGAATGCCGGAAAGTACTTCGTGGGACTAGAAAGTAGAAGCAAGAAAGGTAGAGTGCCACGTGGCACTAGGAAATCTGAAAAGATAAGGATAAGGATGGGGTTCGAAGTATTGTTCAAAGGGAACAGTAAACACCCCTCTAACACTACCCCCTTCCCAAGGAGGCGACGTCCGCGACGTCTGCAGACTGAAGGTACGCTTGGAGGCAAGCGTTGTCGGGAGACAGCGAGGACGAAGGAACCCAGCTGTCATCTGCTGCGTCGTAACCACACCAACGAACCAAGAAGTCGATGAAAGAGACACCCCCCTAGAGATGGCGATGGTGCCTGAGGATGCGCTGGATCTGGTTGTCGGGCTCGTCGGTGTCAACAGCTACCGGCAGTGGAGTGCGGTCACGGCCCGAGAAGGTGGCGTTGGGATCGGTGTAAGGACGAAGAAGCGACACGTGGAATGACGGGTGCATGCGGAAATGAGTGGGAAGGTGGAGGCGGTATGCGACTGGACCAAGTGTGCGCTCAATGACGAATGGACCAATGAAGCGAGGGCGAAGCTTGCTGTCCTCTGGCAGTCGGAGGTTGCGGCTATCCAAGAGAACACGATCGTCGACTGCGAACGACACCTCACGACGACTGCGGTTGGCGGTGCGTGCCATGCGTGCACTTGCGAGCTCAAGGTGCTTCCTCACGTGATCATGAATGAAGGTGAGATGCTGGTGGAAGTTGTCCGCACGAGGGACAGTGGGTGTGAGATCGACACGAGTGGGGACATTGGGGTGCTGACCGTAAAGTGCAAAGAACGGTGACATGCCTGTGGACGAGTGGTGCGTGTTGCTGTATGCGAACTCGGCCATGCTCAGCTTCTTATCCCATGCGGCTGCGTCGTACATCGTGATGCTGCGAAGAATCTTCTCCAAGGTTTGGTTCACGCGCTCAGTCTGTCCGTCTGTCCCTGGATGGTATGTAGACGACATGGCTAAGCGAGTCCCAAACAATGCTAAAAGCTGCTTCCAAAACTTTGATGTGAAACGAGGGTCGCAGTAGGAAATGATGGAATCTGGAACCCCGTGCAGTCGGACTACGTTATCTACGAACAGCGTCCCGGCTTCCTCTGCTGTGACCTTGCCGTGCGTGAGAATGAAGTGTGCTGCTCAAGAAAACTTGTCGACTACAACGAAGATGGCGTCGTGACCCCTAACTGTGCGCGGTAATGCCATGATGAAATCCATGGTGACTACCTGCCAAGGGCGGTCGGGCGGTGGAATCGGCTGCAAGAGTCCTGCTTTGCGCTGGCGAGAGGACTTCGTACGCTGACACGTGTCGTACGAGCGAATGTAATCCTCTACGTGTGCTGCAAGCCCTGGCCAGTAGTACGTGCGACTAAGCGTCTTAGCCATTTTATCTGCTCCAAAGTGACCTGCACTAACTACGTCGTGGGCTTCTGAGAGAAGGAGCTGTCGAAGAGGGCGGTAGGTTGGAACCCAAATCCGTGTGGTACCCTTCCGTATGTAGACACTACCCTGCACCTCTGCTCCTTTGGGCGGCTGTGGTGTGAAGTCGGGATCTACTGTGTAACCGTGCTCGAAGAGTGCTGTGAGAAGTGGATGGCCGGCAGTGACTATGAGACTAGAGAGCTGGCAACTAGGGCGAGTGAGCGGATCTGCTGGGTTGCGCACGCTTGGCTTATACTCTATCCTGTAGTGAAAACTCCCCTCTATGAACTCCATCCATCTAGCCCGGCGACGACTCAGCTGCGGTTGTGACTTGAGAAAGCGAAGCGAGCAATGGTCTGTGCGTATCACACTATCTGCCCCCTCTAGGTAGCACCTCCACACCCTATATGCATGGATGATCGCGAGCGCTTCCTTGTCGTGAATCGGATAGTTCAGCTCCGCTCCCCTAAGCTTACGCGACTCGTACGCGATCGACTGCAACCCGCGTCCCTGGTCCTGAAGAAGCACTGCTCCTATGGCCCGATCTGATGCGTCGGTCACTACAACGTACGGGCGAGTGGGATCTGGGTACGACAATGTAGGTGAAGACGTGAGTGACTGCTTCAACTGCTCAAACGCCTGCTGCTGCGCTGGACCCCAATCGAAATCTACGCCCTTCCGAAGCAGGTCGGTGAGTGAACTAGCTATCGATGCGTAACCTTGAACGAAACGACGGTAGTAGTTCGCGAATCCGAGAAAGCTCTGCAACTCCTTGACTGAGGTCGGAGCTATCCAGTCCTGTACTGCTGCGATCTTTTTCGGGTCGGTCCTAATGCCACTAGCGGATACAACGTGAGCTAGAAACTCGACCTCTGGAAGGAAGAACTCGCACTTAGACTGCTTCGCGTACAACTGCTCCCTCCGTAAGACCTCGAAGACCTCCTGCAAGTGCTGCATGTGCTCCTCTTTCGTCTTTGAGATGATCAAGATGTCTTCTAGGTAAACCACGACGAACGAACCTAGGAACTCGGAGAGGACAGTGTTCATGAGCGTCTGAAACGTCGCTGGGGCGTTGGTCAAACCGAACGGTAGAACTCTAAACTCGTACAACTCCTGCTTCGTACAAAACGCCGTCTTGTGCTGGTCCTCTGGAACTACTCGAATCTAATGACACCCTCAGCGAAGATCGATCTTGGAGAAGATTCTAGCGCCCTGCACTGCATCGAGAAGATCCTCTATTCTTGGCACCGGGAACCTATTCCTGACGGTGGCGGCGTTCAATGCGCGGTAATGTATGCACATCCGTAACCCTCCGTCTTTTTTAGGTGCGAAAAGGATCGGTGCTGCCCAAGGCGATCTAGATGGCTGTATGAACCCCTGCTCGAGAAAGTGCCTAACATGCTGCATCATCTCCTCTGTCTCCTTTGGACTCAACCTCCACTGCGGCTTTGCTACTGGCCTGCTCCCCGGCTCCAACTCTATTCGATGGTCTACTGCTCGGCTGGGAGGTAACCCTGGGGGCAACTCGTCGGGGAAGACGTCTGCGAACTCTGCAAATAGTGCACTCACCACGGCAGGAAGTGTCGCCTTCTCACCAACTGCTGCACTCCCTCATTTCCCCTCCTCGGCTTCCACCTCTTCAAGGAAAACCGCAAAGATCCGTGCCGCCTGTCAGAGCATTATAGCTTATGCTTTTGTGTAGGCTGTAGTGGGGTAGCCTATATGGGGTACAACCCAATTAGGGTTAGTACTTGTACCCAACTCTTTCATAGTGCATTCATTCTCGTTCATTTTCACATGGTTTCAGAGCACATATGCTCCTGGCCTGTGGGCCCTACTACTGCTTCCGCTGCTACTCGATCTGTCGCACGCCCCATGGCGTGCGCGCGCGGCGATTTTCTCTCTGGCGCGCGCCCCGAGGCGCGCGGCCCCGTTCCTTCTAGGCGCGCCACTCCTCGCTACCCCGTCGCGGCGCCCAAGGGAGCCGCGCGCGACCCCTCGCTGCCCCGTCGCGGCCCCATCTCGTCGCGCCGCCCTAGCGGCCGCGTCGCGCCGCCCTCGCGGCCCCAATCCGCCGCCCTAGCGGCCCCGTCACCTACCCCTGCGGCCCCGGCGCCGCCCATCCCGGCCCCGGCTCCGCCCTTCCTGGCCCCGACGCCACCTCGGCTGGCCTCGTCGCCTACCTCGGCGCCCTTGACGCCGCCCTTCCCGACCCGGCCCCGCCTCCGCTGGCCCCGTCGCCTACCCCTACGGCCCCGGCGCTGCCCTTCCCGGCCCCGGCGCCACCTCTGCTGGCCCCGTCGCCGCTCCACCCGGCCCCGCCGCCGTCCCCAAGCGGCCCCGCCGTCACCACCGAGCCGCCGGCGCCGCCGAGCTGCTACCGAGCCGCCCCAGCCACCCGAGCCGCCCAAGCCGCAGCGCCACCTGAGCCGCCCGAGCCGCCGGGTCGCCGAGCCGCCGAGCTACAGTTGCTGCCGAGCCGCCGTACCGCCGAGCCGCCCGAGCCGCCGAGTCGCCGAGCCGCAGTTGCCGCCGAGCCGCCCGAGTTGCCCGAGCCGCCGAGCCGCAGTTGCTGCCGAGCCGCCGTGCCGCCGAGCCGCCCGAGCCGCCCGCACCGCCGAGTCGCCGAGTCGCCGAGCCTGCTCTTCCCACCACTGGTGAGCCCCTGCCCTGCTAGCGCGCTGCCCGCCGCCTGCTTGCCTGCCTGCCTGCCTTTCGGCCTGCCTGGCAGCTCGCCTTATTGCTGCTACTCCTGCTCCTGCTTCTACTGGCGGAGCCAGATGCAGCCCCAGCGACGTCCGCATGAGTCCCTCACGCCCCAGCAGCTGCGTGAGTGGTACGGTGGTTGGGGTTGTAGGGGTGGCGGCGCTGCTACTACTACCACTACTGCTGCTACTACTACTTGCGGCGGCCAGATGCAGCTCCAGTGACGCCCACGCGCGTCTCTCACGCCCTAGCAGCTTCGTAAGTGGTACGCTCAGAGTAGAGGGTCTCTCAGTTCCGTTCGCTGCTCTTACGTGATTCGCACTGGTGCTCGGACTAGTCAGCCTTGTGGGACACTTAGTCACACACAGTCCCGCTGCTTCGCCCGTCTGAGCGACGCCTGGCGTACCGAGTTTGGCGACGAGGCTGAGCTCCGCGACTGGGTGGAGTTGCTTAGGCAGAGGGTAGATATATTTGCTCTTGACTATGATGCTATTCTCAGTGCCATGTATGCATTGCCAACTAGAGCTGACTGTCACAGGATCCAATTCTCAATCGAAACTTGTCACTAAAACTGAATACAAGGCATTTTTATACTCGGAGAATACAAGGATAATCGAGATAAAACGAACCTTCGGGAACACGCCCTTCCCGATACTATAATCACAAGTGCGCACAAGCACGCAAGGCTATTGGCACTTGGGATTACGCCCAGATTACACCGTATACACTACTGTCGGCGCTGTCGGTGCCGTATAATAGGTATGTCGGTGGGAAAAGTAGGAAATATGAGAAATAAATAGAAGGCTCTAGAAAATAGAATAGTAGGCCGATTGAGATGAGATAAATGAGAAGAAGTGAACGAGAATGGAATGACTATGAACAAAGTGAGTACAAATAGGAAACCCTAATTGGGTTGTACCCCCTATGGGATACCCCACTATAGCCTACACAAATAAGTAAGCTATAATGTTCTGACACACCCCCATAGGCAAAGTGGGGGAGAACAAGGGGTCACAAGACCAGTCAAGCAAAGCAAAGCAAAGCTCAGGGTGGATCACAAAGTCACCACACATTCCGAGCACAAGTTCAAGGGCCACAAGGCCAGTTCACATGCAAGATCATATATAGAGATATACAAGAGTCAAGCAAAACAAGAGCAAGAGTATATATAGGTCAAGGTACAAGCAAGGTCAAGAAGTGAGCAAGTGAGGCAAGACAGGCACAAGACCCAGCTGCGTGCAGCAACGCTGATGATCACAAGGCGCAAGTGCCTTGGTGAAGACATCAGCAGTGTTGGCCTCAGAGGCCACGTACGCAAGTCGCAACTGCCCACGCTGCTGTAGCTCACGAGCAAGAAAGTAGCGGAGAGCAATGTGCTTTGTCCTGTGCTCCAGTCGCTGCTCTCGACACAAGGCCAGCATGGCCTTGTTGTCTACGTACAGGACTGGAGGAGAACGAGGCGGCTCTCCAAGGTCGGTCAACAGGTAGGTGAGCCAGCGAAGCTCCTGAGCAGCCATAGCCCCGGCGTAGATCTCAGCCTCACAACTGGAGCCGAGAACAGAAGACGAGCGGGTAGCCCGCCACGAAACAGAGCCGGAACCAAGGCTGAAGGTGTAACCCTGTGACGACTGCTGCGTAGCCTAGTCGTCAGCCCAAGAAGCGTCCGCGTGCCCTGTGAGGACCACTGGACTGCGCCCTCCAAGCACTAGCCCCATGCCCGACGTACTGCACAAGTAGCGCAACACCCTCTTCGCTGCAGCCATGTGCTCTGGTCGGTGTCTCCCAGGAGCAACATAGCGTGCGAGAATGCTAAGAGGGTATGCAAGGTCAGGTCGTGTGCAGGTCATCAGGTACATGAGGCAGCCAACAAGCTCTGCATACGGGCCACTCGACTCTACGGACTCATCCGAAGGCAAGGCTGAGAGCGAGTGACGAGTAGGCAGAGGAGTGGCCTGAGGCGAGGAGTACGTGAAGCCGAAGCGCTGAAGGACCTGCTGCACCATGTGTGACTGAGTCAGGGTAATGGTGCGGCGTGCTCTGTCCCGGGTGATCTGCAAGCCAAGGTAGCTGCGCAGTTCACCCAGGTCAGTGCACGTGTGTCTCTTCTGCAGCTCGGACTTCACGTGGGCGAGTCCAGCAGTGTCAGTTGTGGTAAAGACCAAGTCGTCGACGTACACGAGGATGTAGAACGGCGGCAGAGAGGTGTCGGTGCGCAGAAACAGCGACGGGTCGGCAGTAGAAGGAGCAAACCCAAGTGCCGCCAGCGTAGTCCTCAGTGTGTCGTGCCACTCACGTGGCGCCTGGTGGAGACCGTAGACTGGACGCCGGAGACTCCACTGGGTACCAGGAGGGAAAGACCCAGTGAAGCCAGGCAGGCGACGCAGCCAGATCTCCTCGTGCAGGCTGCCCTGCAAGAAAGCAGTGCTGAAGTCGAGAGAGTGCAGCTCGTAGTCACGGTGAGCAGCAACGTGCAGCAGTACCCGAAGAGTGGTCATCTTCGGGGTGGGGGAGAAGGTCTGAAAGTAGTCAACTCCCTGCCGCTGACTGAAGCCACGAGCCACGTAACGCGCCTTGAAGACAGGCGGAGAACCCGGCGGCGGCTTCACCCTGAAGATCCACATGCCACTGACGATGTTCGCCCCAGGAGGGGGAACAGCGTATACGTAGGTGCCTGTGGACTTCCAGGAAGCCATCTCTGCATCCATAGCTGCCTGCCACTGAGAGGAGTAGGGACCCTCTATCGCCTCCGCGTAAGAGCGCGGAGTCGGGATGTCTAGTGCATCCGGGTCTCCCTCTGGGGCGAGCAGTACAGACGGGAGATGAGGTGAAGCGGCGGCCAGACACTGGAACTCCTCCTGCCTGTCCTCAAGGACGTCCGTGCCTAGGGCACACTCACCCCCGACGGACGGAGGGCAGGCAGACTCAGACTCAGCGACAAGACTAGCAGCGTAGTCTAGACGACAGCGCGCAGCAAAGTCGACAAGCTCAGTGACAAGGGCAGACGCAGCAAACGACTCGAAGGAAGGGTCATTGACAGCAGTAGCAAGGAGACGCGTGACAGTGGGACTGGCAGCACGAAGAGAGTCCGACTCCGGGTCGGCAAGAGTAGGAAGAGTGGACTCAGGAGGAGAAGGCAAAGGGGCACGCAGAGGAGCAGTGGACGGACACAGAGACATCCGGTGCATGCCAGGGACAGGAGGAGGACGCTGACGTGAACCGCAACCACTAGTGCGTGCAGGGCGAACAGGCGACGCAGGATGAGACGCAGGCTCGCGACGCTCAGTAAGACCTCCAGTCGGACCAGCGTAGGGAGAAGGAGCAGGCAAAGGGGAGGCAGGCTGTAGCTGTGACTGGGACTGAACAGGCTGTAGACCCTCTAAGGGAGGCGGAGGAGGACCAGGAGAAGGTGTAAGACCAAGAACCTACTGTAGGAGCGGAACGAAGTATGGTCGGGGCCGCGTGGCGACGCCAGAAACAGCAGGGACAGCACCAGTACCCCCAGCAGGAGTACCCGCTCCAGCAGCACCTCCAGCAGCACCTCCAGCAGCACCAGCAGCAGCTCCAGAACTCCCAGCAGCACCAGGAGCACTGCCAGTCAGACCGCCAGCAGTAGTCTCAACGACAACACCCTCAGCTGCACCAGCTCCAGGAGAACTTAGCAGGCCCAGCAACTCCAGAACCCACAGCACGAGCACCTCCGGGACACGCGGCAGCAGCACCCTCTGCAGCCGAAGAACCTCCAGCACCAGCAGTACGCCTCTAGCGCCGGGCAAACCACTCACGCAGCTCCTGTGGGGAGAGTGGCTCTCGGCGCGACGAAGCACCTCCAGGCGGAGAACCTCCAGGCGAAGAACCTCGAGGCTCAGCACCCTCAGGCAAGGCCCCTCTAGGCGGAGCACCCCCAGTCGCAGCACCCCTAGGCTCAGCACCCCCAGACTCAGCACCCCGAGGCTCAGCACCCCCAGACACAGTACCCCTAGGCTCAGCACCCCGAGGCTCAGCACCTCCGGGCTCAGCACCCCCAGACTCCGCACCCCCAGGCTCAGCACCCTCAGGCTCAGCTCCCGCAGCAGTACCAGAGTCACCAGTGACCTCGACAGGCTCGACCACGTCTACCTGGGACACACCTGAAGGGGCAGGACCCTGAGGGGGGAGGGGGTCTACCGGGGGGGGGACCTGGTACCAAGAAGAGCGGGGGCGGGGGAAGGGAAGGAGTGCGGTAGGGGAAGAGGCGGTAGTAGGGTACCGACTCGTCGAACGTGACGTCCTGGGAGGACAGAACACGTCGAGAGGTGGGGTGGTAGAACTGCCACCCAGGGGCGTCGGGGGGGAACCCCAGGAAGACGCAGGGAGCAGCGCGAGGGGATAGCTTGTCCGCAGACAAGTCTCGGACAAACGCCCGAGATCCCCAGACTCGGAACGCCGACGCATCGCCAACCTTCCCCGTCCACAGCAGGGCTGGGGAGGTCTCCGACCTGGAGACCCTGGGGTGGAGGTTGATCTGATGCGCCGCGTACCGCACCGCAAACGGCCACAGAAAATGGGGGGCAGCCGCATGCATCATAGACGTACGAGCGACGTCCATGACCATGCCAATGCGGCGCTCTGCAATCCCATTTTGATGCGGTGAGTCCGGAAGTGTGAAGGTGTGGCGGATGCCTCGCGCACGACAGAAGGCACGCAGAAGGCCAGAGGAGAACTCTCCGCCTCTGTCCGAGTGCAGACGCAACACAGGAAAGTCCGAGCCAAAGCTCTGCCTGAGCTGGAGACGAGCTGCGCGGATCCAGTCGATCAGCACCTCAGGGACATCACCCTTGATGCGCAAGGGGAAGATTGTGGTGTAACGCGAGTAGTCATCAACCACCAACAGGAAGTAGCGCTCGTGACCGAGTCCACGGACGCGGGCAGGGCCCCACACGTCCATGTGAAGTGTCTGCAACGGAGCCTCTGTCGGGGGAAACTGGGAGGAGTGAGGGGCAGCACGCTGGCGCCCCTCGACACAGGGGACATAGCCAGGGCCAGGGCCCTGAGGAAGGGGAGGGAGGGACCGGGGGAGACCAGACACAAGAAGACGGGAGGCCATGCCTCTGAGCCGAAGCAGAGAGGGGTGGCCAAGGCGGTGGTGCCAGAGGAGAGTCTCGTGAGACAGACGGCGACACGAACTGGGGGCAGACTCAGGACCAGACCTGGACGCTGCAGCAAACACCTGACCAGACGAAGGGACTCTACCAGACTCAGCATCGGGAGGAGAAGCAGTGGTCAGTGTGTACAGGCTCGACCTTGGGTGACGTGTAAACGTAGCCAGGTGGCGACCTCTGCTAGCCTCTGTGCAGTGTGTCACCCGCTGACGAGCAGGAGTGAACTGGTGGACTCCCACATCCTGTAGGTCAGCACCACTCACCAGGTTTGTAGAGAACGAGGGGAGGTAAAGACCAGTCAGGGTGCCAGAGGGAGCCGCCGGACACGGGAGGACTGTGGAGAAACGAGACAGGACAGGACCCCCAGAGGGGTCAGCCAGGGACACCGCAACCGGCCGACTAAGCGGCGTGAGAGTGGTGCGGTCCCGAAAGAAGGAGCGAGACGCCCCAGAGTCAAGGGTGAAGGTGTGGGAGGCAGAAGCCGACACAGTACCTGAGAGGGCAGACTCACTAGCACCTGAGAGCACAGATGCACCGGCACCTAGAGCAGCAGCCTCACCGGCACCTGACACAGCAGTACCAATGCCCGGGTCGGGCGAAAAGCACCGGTAACAGTCACCATCATCACTAACAGTCACAGCATACATGGCAGCAAGGATAGCATCAAAGTCAAGATCAAACATAGCTACACCAGCCCTAGACAGCTCTCCCCAGCGGGGGATCTCAGAGGCCTCCGGAAACTGCTGGCGCCAAGCGTCGGTCAGGCGGGCAAAGCAGCGGCGAGCGGTGTGGGTGCCCCCACACTACTCACCCGCGCGGTCGCCGGTGCGAAGGACGTAGGCGCAGGGACCAAACGCCCCACCACGCTGACGCTGCGAGTACCACTCACGGAGCTGCTGAGGGGCGGGGACGTCCCGAGAGCGCTGCTGCTGCTGCTGGCGCTGACCACCCCCAGTGCCGCTCCTCTGGGACGAGCCACTCCGACCACCTCCACCACCGCCACCCCCGCCTCCGCCGCCACCGCCGCCACCGCCACCCTCGCCCCCGCCGCTCCCACTGCCTCCTCCGCCACCACCTCCGCCGCCACCTCCGCCTCCACCGCCGCCACCAGGACCGCCACCCCCGCCTCCACCCCCACCGCCACCCCCACTCCCCCCGCCGCCTCCACCTCCTCCGCCACCGCCCCCGCTAGCTCCACCCGCTCCCTTGCCCCCCTTGCTCCTGCCAGAGCGGCGCCTACCGCTGGGGGCAGACGCCGCACCGACCGACTCTAAACCAACGAGGTCGGCCGCAGCAGCAGAGGCGACAGAGGGTAGCAGGGGGGAAGGAGAACACCCCTCAAAGATGGGGGTGCGCGGGTCACCACGAGAGGCCCCTACAGCGACTATGCTCTTCTTGGCCGCTAGCAGGGACTTCTCAAGGAGGTCCACAGTGAGGGTGGTGGGACAGACAGAGAGAAACTGGTCCCTAACAGCACGAAGGGACTCAGGGAGACGGGTGACTAGAAAGTAGAGGGTGATGTACATGGGAGGGGGGTTTTCGGCGAGGAAGGCAGCAGGAAGCGCAGCTCGGTAGCGAGTGTCACTAGCGCGAAGGTGGGTAAACAGGTCAGTGACTGTGGGAAAGGCAGCAAGGTCAGGGAAGAGGTACGGTAGCATGAGGCGGCTCAGTGTAGCAGTGGAAGGGGAGGAGTAGCGCGCAACTACAGCGTCGTACAAGGCCTGAGCGGTCTTGCACTGACTAAAGTGTGCACGCTCGGAGGAAGGGAGGTGGCGACGCACAGCAAGACGTGCAGCAGCATCGCGTGTGGCCCACTTGGAGCGAACAGTGGGGTCAGCATCAGCAGGAGGGGCAGGGACAGTGCCAGAGACAAAGTTAAAGAGAGAAACCTCATCGATCGCATCGCACAGTAAGTACAGCTGCAGGTCCTCAATCCAGACTGCAAAGTCAATGGCGCGACCCTCAGCGTCAAAAGTCAGGACAGTGGGGGTGGCCATTGTAGCAGCTGACAGTCTCACCGGGCAGGAAGAGTCGGGTAGCACAGCGGCACAGCAACACGGCAGTACAGCAGCTGCGCCGGCCCAGGAGCAGCGGGAGCCCCACAGGAGCAGAAGATCGGCTCCTCGGGCGGCTCGGGCGGCTCGGGCGGCTCGGGCGGCTCGGGCGGCGTGGGCGGCTCGGGCGGCTCGGGCGTCGTGGGCGTCCCGCGGGCGGCTCGCGGGCGGCTCGCGGGCGGCTCACAGGCGGCAGCACGGGCGGCTGGTGCGGCGAGCGGGCGGCTCACGGGCGGCTGCACGGGCGGCCGAGGCGGCTCACGGGCAACTAGGGCGGCTGCACGGGCTGCTGGGGCGGCTCGCAGGCTGCTCACGGGCGGCTGCAATGGCGGCCGCACGGGTAGGTGCACGGGCGGGTGCACGGGCGGCCGCACGGGTAGGTGTACGGGCAAGTGCACGGGCGGGTACACGGGCGGGTGCACGGGCGGGCACACGGGCGGCTGCACGGGCTGCTCGTCGGGCGGCGCTAGGGCGGCGCGTGGGCGGCGCGTTGGGCAGCGCGACGGGCGGTGTTAGGGCGGGCAGCGGGCAGCGCTACGGGCGGCGCGTTGGGCAGCGCGACGGGCGGCGCTAGGGCGGCTGCACGGGCAGCGCGACGGGCTGCGCTAGGGCGGCGCGTTGGGCGGCGCTAGGGCGGCGCGTCGGGCAGCGCGTCGGGCGGCGCTAGGCTGGCGCGTCGAGCGGCGCTAGGGCGGCGCTAGGGCAGCGCGTCGGGCAGCGCTGTGGGCAGCGCGTCGGGCGGCTAGCGCTAGAGCAGGCAGCAGACGGGCGCTAGGGCGCTAGGGGCGGCGCTCACGTTCGAGGGCGGGCGGTGCGCTAGCGGCTAGGGCAGAAAAAAAAAGTCGTTTCGAGGTGGTGGGCCCTAAGCACAGGTCCCATAGGGGAACCTGCTCGATACCATGAGAAGAAGTGAACGAGAATGGAATGACTATGAACGAAGTGAGTACAAATAGGAAACCCTAATTGGGTTGTACCCCCTATGGGATACCCCACTATAGCCTACACAAATAAGTAAGCTATAATGTTCTGACAATAAAGACCAAAATAAAGAGGAGAAAAGGGAGAATAGGATAACGGAAAAATATAATAGTGAGAAAATATTATAACGGGGACGTCCTCTCACACTTCCCCCCCTCAAAGCTGGGTGGTAGAAGTAACACCCTGCTTTACAAGGTAGTCCTGGAGAGGACGGCGGGCGTTATCCATGTCGTGTTCAGGTACCCAGGTATCCTCGGAAGGATCATAGCCTTTCCAACAAATCAAGAGCTCCAAGGTGCCGTTACGTCGTCGTCGGTGCGCCAGAATGGCTTCGACTTCGTACTCGGGTTCCCCATTAACGATCACTGGCAGTGGCGGCGGCGGCTGGCGACCTTTGAAGACCGTGTTTGGGTCTCGATAGGGCTTGAGAAGTTGAACATGGAAGGCATTGTGAATTCTCCAGGTAGCTGGTAAATGCAAGCGGAAGGTTACTGGAGTGACCTGCGCCTCGACGAGAAAAGGTCCGCAGAAGCGAGGTCGGAGCTTAAACGGAAGATGGCTAATGTCGAGATTGCGTGTATCCAGAAGCACTTGATCGCCAATCTTGATGGAATGATCGTTGCGACTCCGATCAGCGAGCTTCTTTTGTTGCTGCTGGATAGTCAGAAGACGTTTATGCGTGCGCTCCCACAATTGGTGCATAGTGGAAATGAAGTCATGTGCAGGTTGCACCGTGGCGGTTACTGTTGGTTTCAGAGGCGTGAGTGGGTTGCGAACGTAACAGAGGAAGAAAGGAGTTTGCCCTGTTGCGGCGTGCGTGGCGTTGTTATACGCAAACTCGAGAACCGGCAGATGTGCATCCCATGTAGAGATATCGTCCTTACACGCTACTCGCAGAAGCTGTTCGACAATCTGGTTGAGGCGCTCTGTCTGACCATCCGTTTGGGGATGATAGGCTGATGACATGGCGAGTTTGGTCCCCATGAGCGACATAAGCTCCTTCCAGAACTTACTCGTGAATTTCGGGTCTCTGTCGGAGATCAGCGTGGTTGGAATCCCATGTTGCGAGATGACGTAGCGGAAGAATAATTGCGCTGTCTCCTCGATGCGAGCCGTTGAGTGTGTCGGAATGAAGTGTCCCATTTTGGAGAATTTGTCGATGACGACTAGAATGGCGTCGTAACCAGCTTTGGTAGGTGGTAACCCGGTGATGAAGTCGAGGCTAACCACTTGCCAAGGCTGTTCAGGGACTGGAAGAGGCTGTAGTAACCCTGCTTTCTTCTGTTTGCTGCTCTTCATCCGTTGGCATGTGTCGCATGAGGTGACGAATTTGTATACGTCATCCGCCATGTGGGGCCAATAATAATGCTTCGCAATACCGGCAAGCGTCTTGTTACTACCGAAGTGGCCCGCGTAGAGAACATCATGATATTCTTTGAGCAGTAACTGGCGTAAGGGAGGGTAATTAGGTACCCATATTTTTGTTGAGCCCTTGCGGTATGCGATGTCTTCATCCCATTGTAGAAGATGGCGCTTTTCTGCTACAGAGACTTCGGGGTCGATGGTGTATCCATGCGTGAAGAGTCCCTTCAAAAGGGGGTTCATGCCATCGACTTGTAGGGCGGCAACGTGTGCAGGGCGACTCAGTGCGTCTGCCTTGTTCTTGTGCCCCGGCTTATACACGATGTCGTAATGGAAGTGGGTTTCGAGAAAGTCAATCCACCGGACCTGTCGCCTGGAGAGTGTTGGTTGGGTCTTCAGGTACTTGAGGCTGCAGTGGTCGGTGTAGACGGTCGTTTTTCTTCCTTCGAGATAACACCTCCATGCCTTAAATGCGTTGACAATGGCGAGGGCCTCTTTGTCATGGATGGGGTAATTGAGTTCTGCCCCGTGAAGTTTTTTACTGAGGTATGCAATGGGTTGCACTCCCTTCCCTTGATCCTGCATGAGTACTGCACCCACTGCTTGATCGCTCGCATCGGCCTCGATGACATAGTCAAGTTCAGGGTCTGGCAGGATAAGGACAGGTGCGGACGTGAGTGCGGTTTTAAGTTGTTCCACGGCTTCCTGGTGCTTCGCCTCCCATTGATATGGTGTATTCTTCTTCAGCAGGTTCGTTAATGGTGCGGCAATCTTGGCGTAGTTCGGTACGAACCGGCTGTAGTAGTTGGCGAATCCAAGGAACTGTTGTAACTCCTTCACGTTCTCAGGGGTCTTCCACGTTCGCACTGCTTCGATCTTCTTAGGATCCACGTGAACTCCTTGAGCGCTCACCATATGTCCAAGGAACTGGACTTTTTTCAACGCAAACTCGCTCTTGGATAGTTTCACGTAGAAGCGTTCTCGTCGAAGAATTTCAAACACCCGTTGCAGATGCTCAACGTGCTTCTTCATGTCTTTCGAGTAGATCAGGATATCGTCCAAATATACCACTACGCACTCGTCCAGAAGGGGCCGAAGGATGTGGTTCATTTCTGCCTGAAATATGGCTGGTGCGTTAGTGAGTCCGAATGGCATTACGAGATACTCGTATGACCCATACCGAGTTTGAAAGGCGGTTTTGTGGATAGAGTTGTCCGCCATACGAATTTGCCAGTATCCCGATCTAAGGTCGAGCTTGGAGAATACCGTAGCACCGCGAAGTTGATCGAGTAAGTCGTCGATCCGTGGTATCGGGTATTTATTTTTTACAGTTTGCTTGTTCAAGGCTCGGTAGTCGATGCACATTCGCAGACTTCCGTCTGGCTTCGGAGTGAAGAGAACTGGAGCTCCGTACGGTGAAGTCGAAGGTCGAATCAACCCTTTCTCCAGGAGATACTCTATTTGTTTTTTCATATCGGCAAGCTCTGTCGGGCTCAGCCGGTATGGTGCTCGGAACGTTGGCTTGGACCCCGGCTCTTCTACGATCTCGTGTTGATGCGACCGGTATGGCGGTAGTTGATCAGGTAAATCGTCGGGGAGAACATCCTGGAACTCTTCAAGAATTTTCTTGACTGCTGGAGGAAGTTCCTGGGTCTGCTTCTCTCCGTTGTCTGCTTCATTGACTATCGCCATGAATCCCGCCGTAGTCCGTTTGACGTCCTTTTCAAAGCGTGCGAGTGTCTCGACTGGAATATTTCCCGTGTCTTCCCATTTGGGAAGGCTAATTTTCCTCCCGTTGTTGTTGATGTTGGCCGTCCGGTTAACCCAGTTGATCTCGGGGTTGAACTAGAAAGTCTCTCCCGAAGATTACGTTGAGTCCTTTGATATTTGTGACGGGGAGAGCAGGCTTCCATCGAAGGGGTCCAATGTGGAGTAGCAACCGTGTTTCCCCGTAGATAGGTAGCTTACTGCCATCCACCATCGTTGCAGAGAAGCTTGAAGACTTGATGTCACTTCCGAGTCGATCGATTGCCTTTTTGTCATAGACGCTGTGCGACGCCCCGCTGTCCACGAGTGCTTGGAGGCGCTGTCCGTTGCAGATCACCTCGAGCAGGAGTGGTGAGCGTTGCTCGGAGTACCCAAAAATAGTCTCATTAATAGGATCATAGGGTACATCCCAATATTCAGTACACACCGTGGTTCCACTGTTTTCTCCTGGACAACTGGCTGGCCTGGGCTGCGTGGAGAAAGGCTCCTCTCCAACGCCAGGAGTAGAAGTAGTAACCGTACAGGTTGACCCTGAGGGGGTGGATCCGGTCGACGCCTGCGATCCACTGGATGCATCCTGGAGGGGTTTTCGGAGTTTCTGCAGCTTCTTTTGAACTCCCAGCTGCCTCTTCGGCTGCTTCAGCTCCATAGACTTCTTCCCTGGGGAGTGGAGAGTCGTCTTGGGCTGGTTCCGGGAGAGGACGTTGACGCTGTGAAAAGGTCTACTCCTTTCCACACTCCTTATTTTTTTCCCCAGCTCCGTAGGCACCCGTACCACTTCTTTAATTGTCTGCTTCCTCTCGAGTTCTTCCCGGGATTTGTTTATGGCTCTGGACCCGCGAAAATCGCCAGTCTTCATTAAAACATCTTTGAAAGATAACTTTAACGAATTCTGTTTTTTTCCGAGGTCGAATTGGAGAGTTCCCGTCTTGGTCGAGTCTGTTTTCGCGGAGGTTTTCTTTTCCTCGGCGAATTCCTCTGACAAATTTCGGTCAAGAAGCTTGGGATTTCGCCCTTGATTCTCCAAATCTCGCGCCCAATGCTGTCCTTCAATTTCGATTCGGTCCAGATTGCGCTGACGCTTTCGGATCTGCTTTTCCTCGCCAGCCCGATCCGCAATCACTGGCGAGACCCGTTTTTTGACCTTTTGTCTTTAGTTTCGCCACTCCCACGAGCTCGGAATGCCGCACGTGCAGATTTCATGTGAAAACAGTCGACAATCCGATGTCCGTTTCCGCCGCAAAATTCACAAATCGTTTTGTTTTTTGCAGGTCGTGAATTCGCGTCGAATTTGTCGATATCCATGGGGTCGGCGAACGTGGTTGAAGCCGAGCGATCCCCTTGTCGTGATCCGACGACGTGGGGCCCTCGTGTTCCGGAGTTGACCAAGTCAAAACGCTCCGCGGCCGATACGATTTCGATGTAGCTGCTGCAATTCGCTGCTGCAACCTGGCGCCGAATGTCGGTTTTCAGCCCCGCGATGTAGGACTGAATTTTTTCGCCCTCGGTAATGTCGGGAATCCGATTATAAAATTCCTCCATCTGCTGCGTGTATTGCGCGACACTCCCGAATTGCCTATGGTGATGTAATTTTTCGCGCGCAATATAAGTGGAATTAATCGGCTCAAAACGTTGGAGAAGGTCTGCCCGGAACTGCTGCCACGTGGCTTCGCCCTGGAAAATGCTACTGTTGAGAAACTAACTGAACAGGAATGAATTGACTAAGTCAGAGTTGGGTACAAATACAACCCTAGCAAACTGTACCCCATATGTGCTACCCCACTATAGCCTACAGACATGCATCAGCTATAATAATCTGACACACCCCCATAGGCAAAGTGGGGGAGAACAAGGGGTCACAAGACCAGTCAAGCAAAGCAAAGCAAAGCAAGCTCAGGGTGGATCACAAAGTCACCACACAGTCCGAGCACAAGAGCAGGGCCAGAGGCCAGTTCACATGCAGGAGTACAGACATATATATAAAACTAGACAAGCAGGAGCAGGTATATATATGACAAAGTACAAGTAAAGTCAAGAAGAGAGCAAGTGAGGCAAGACAGGTACAAGACCCAGCTGGGTACAAAAGCGCTGATGGTCACAAGGCGCAAGTGCCTTGGTGAACACATCAGCAGTGTTGGCCTCAGAGGCCACGTAAGCAAGTCGCAACTGACCACGCTGCTGCAGCTCACGAGCAAGGAAGTAGCGGAGAGCAATGTGCTTCGTTCTGTGCTCCAAGCGCTGCTCTCGACACAAGGCCAGCATGGCCTTGTTGTCTACGTACAGCACTGGAGGAGAACGAGGCGGCTCTCCAAGGTCGGTCAGCAGGTAGGTGAGCCAGCGAAGCTCCTGTGCAGCCATGGCCCCGGCGTAGATCTCAGCCTCACAACTGGAGCCGAGAACCGAAGACGAGCGAGTAGACCGCCACGAGACAGAACCGGAACCAAGGCTGAAGGTGTAACCCTGTGACGACCGCTGCGTAGCCTGGTCGTCAGCCCAAGAAGCGTCCGCGTGGCCGGTAAGGACCACTGGACTCCGCCCTCCAAGCACTAGCCCCATACCCGACGTACTGCACAGGTAGCGCAATACCCTCTTCGCTGCAGCCATGTGCTCCGGTCTGTGTCTCCCAGGAGCAACATAGCGTGCAAGAATGCTCAGAGGGTATGCAAGGTCAGGTCGTGTGCAGGTCATCAGGTACATGAGGCAGCCAACAAGCTCTGCATACGGACCACTCGACTCTACGGACTCATCCGAAGGCAGAGCTGAGAGTGAGTGGCGAGTAGGCAGAGGAGTGGCCTGAGGCGAGGAGTACGTGAAGCCGAAGCGCTGAAGGACCTGCTGCACCATGTGTGACTGAGTCAGGGTAATGGTGCGACGTGCTCTGTCCCGAGTGATCTGCAAGCCAAGGTAGCTGCGCAGTTCACCCAGGTCTGTGCAGGTGTGTCTCTTCAGCAGCTCGGACTTCACGTAGGCGAGTCCAGCAGTGTCCGCTGTGGCAAAGACCAAGTCGTCGACGTACACGAGGATGTAGAACGGCGGCAGGGAAGTGTCGGTGCGAAGAAACAGCGACGGGTCAGCAGTAGAAGGAGCAAACCCAAGAGCCGCAAGCGTAGTCCTCAGTGTGTCGTGCCACTCACGCGGTGCCTGGCGGAGACCGTAGACTGGCCGTCGGAGGCTCCACTGGGTGCCAGGAGGGAAAGTCCCAGTGAAGCCAGGCGGACGGCGCAGCCAGATCTCCTCGTGCAGGCTACCCTGCAGGAACGCAGTGCTGAAGTCGAGGGAGTGAAGCTCGTAGTCGCGCTGAGCGGCAATGTGCAGCAGCACCCGAAGAGTGGTCATCTTCGGGGTGGGAGAGAAGGTCTGAAAGTAGTCAACTCCCTGCCGCTGACTGAAGCCACGAGCCACGTAACGCGCCTTGAAGACAGGCGGGGAGCCCGGCGGCCGCTTCACCCTGAAGATCCACATGCCACTGACGATGTTCGCCCCAGGAGGGGGAACCGCGTCAACGTAGGTGCCTGTGGACTTCCAGGAAGCCATCTCTGCATCCATAGCTGCCTGCCACTGAGAGGAGTAGGGACCCTCTACGGCCTCCGCGTAAGAACGCGGAGTCGGGATGTCTAGTGCATCCGGGTCTCCCTCAGGGGCAAGCAGTACAGACGCGAGATGAGGTGAAGCAGCCGCTAGACACTGTAACTCCTCCTGCCTGTCCTCTAGGACGTCCGTGCCAAGGGCACACTCACCCCCGACGGACGGAGGACAGGCGGACTCAGACTCAGCGACAAGACGAGCAGCGTAGTCTAGACGACAGCGCGCAGCAAAGTCGACAAGCTCAGTGACAAGGGCAGACGCAGCAGACGACTCAAAGGAAGGGTCAGTGACAGCAGTAGCAAGGAGACGCGTGACAGTAGGACTGGCAGCACGAAGAGAGTCCGACTCCGGGTCGGCAAGAGCAGGAAGAGAGGAAGCAGGAGGAGAAGGCAAAGGGGCACGCAGAGGAGCAGTGGACGGACGCAGTGACATCCGGTGCGTGCCAGGGACAGGAGGAGGACGCTGACGCGACCCGCGACCACTAGCGCGCTCAGTACGAACAGGCGACGCAGGACGAGACGCAGGATCACGACGCTCAGTAAGACCTCCAGTCGGACCAGCGTAGGGAGAAGGAGCAGGCAAAGGGGAGGCAGGCTGTAGCTGTGGCTGGGACCGAACAGGCTGTGGACCCTCTAAGGAAGCAGGAGGAGGTGCAAGACCAAGAACCTGCTGTAGGAGCGGAACGAAGTACGGTCGAGGCCGCACGGCGACACCAGAAACAGCAGGAACAGCACCAGTCCCCCCGTCAGGAGCACCCACGCCAGCAGCACCTCCAGCAGCACCTCCAGAAGCTCCAGAACCCCCAGCAGCAGCACCAGGAGCACTGTCAGTCGGACCACCAGCGGCAGGCTCAGCGCCAACACCCTCAGCAGCACCAGCTCCAGGAGAACTCTCAGACCGAGCAGCTCCAGCACCCACAGTACGAGCACCGTCGGGACGCGCGGCAGCAGTACCCACTGCAGGCGAAGAACCACCAGCACCAGCAGCACGCCTCCAGCGCCTGGTAAACCACTCACGCAGCTCCTGTGGGGAGAGTGGCTCCCGGCGAGACGAAGCACCCCCAGGCTCAGCACCCCCAGGCTCAGCACCCCCAGGCACAGCACCCCCAGGCTCAGCACCCCCAGGCTCAGCACCCCAAGGCTCAGCACCCCCAGGCTCAGCACCCCCAGGCTCAGCACCCCCAGGCACAGTACCCCCAGGCTCAGCACCCCCAGACCCCGCACCCTCAGGCTCAGCTCCCGCAGCAGCACCAGAGTCACCAGTGACCTCGACAGGCTCGACCGCGTCTACCTGGGACACATCTGAAGGGGCAGGACCCTGAGGGGGGAGGGGGACTACCGGGGGGGGGCCTGGTACCAAGAAGAGCGGGGGCGGGGGGAGGGACGGAGTGCGGTAGGGGAAGAGGCGGTAGTAGGGTACCGACTCGTCGAACGTGACGTCCTGGGAGGACAGAACACGTCGAGAGGTGGGGTGGTAAAACTGCCACCCAGGGGCGTCGGGGGGGAACCCCAGGAAGACGCAGGGAGAAGCACGAGGGGACAGCTTGTCCGCAGACAGGTCGCGAACAAACGCCCGAGATCCCCAGACCCGGAACGCCGACGCATCGCCAACCTTCCCCGTCCACAGCACGGCTGGGGAGGTCTCTGGTCGAGAGACCCTGGGGTGGAGGTTGATCTGGTGCGCAGCGTACCTGACCGCAAACGGCCACAGAAAATGGGGAGCAGCCGCATGCATCATGGACGTACGAGCGACGTCCATGACCATGCCAATGCGGCGCTCAGCAATCCCATTCTGCTGTGGTGAGTCCGGAAGCGTGAAGGTCTGACGGATGCCTCGCACACGACAGTAGGCACTCAGGAGGCCAGAGGAGAACTCTCCGCCTCTGTCCGAGTGCAGACGCAAAACAGGGAAGTCAGAGCCAAAGCTCCTCCGAAGCTGAAGACGAGCTGCGCGGATCCAGTCGATCAACACCTCAGTGACCTCACCCTTGCTGCGCAAGGGGAAGACTGTGGTGTAACGCGAGTAGTCGTCAACCACCAGCAGGAAGTAGCGTTCCTGACCCTGTCCACGGACGCGGGCTGGGCCCCACACGTCCATGTGAAGCGTCTGCAACGGGGCCTCTGTCGGAGGAAACTGGGAGGAGTGAGGGGCAGCCCGCTGCCGCCCCTCGACACAGGGGACACAGGCAGGGCCAGGGCCCGGAGGAAGGGGAGGGAGGGACCGGGGAAGACCAGACACAAGGACCCGCGAGGCCATGCCTCTGAGCCGAAGCAGAGAGGGGTGGCCAAGGCGGTGGTGCCAGAGGAGGGTCTCGTGAGACAGACGACGACACGAACAGGGGGCAGACTCAGGACCAGACCTGGACGCTGCAGCAAACACCTGACCAGACGAAGGGACTCTACCAGACGCAGCACCTGGAGGAGAAGCAGTGGTCAGTGTGTACAGGCTCGACCCTAGCCGACGTGTAAACGTAGCCAGGTGACGACCTGTATCCGCCTCCGTACAGTGGGTCACCCGCTGACGAGCAGGGGTGAACTGGTGGACACCTGCATCCTGGAGGTCAGCACCACTCACCAAGTTCGTCGAGAACGAGGGGAGGTAGAGACCAGTCAGGGTGCCAGAGGGGGCCGCTGGACACGGGAGGACAGTGGAGAAGCGAGACAGGACAGGTCCCCCAGAGGGGTCAGCCAGGGACACCGCAACCGGCCGACTCAGCGGCGTGAGAGTGGTGCGGTCCCTAAAGAAGGAGCGAGACGCTCCAGAGTCAAGGGTGAAGGTGTGAGAGGCCGAAGCCGACACAGTACCTGAGAGCGCGGACTCACCAGCACCTGAGAGCACAGACGCACTGGCACCTAGAGCTGCAGCCTCACTAGTACCTGACGCGGCAGTACCAATGCCCGGGTCGGGCGGGAAACACCGGTAACAGTCATCCTCATCACTACCAGTCACAGCATACATAGCAGAGAGAATAGCATCAAAGTCAAGATCATAAATAGCTACTCCAGCCCTAGACAGCTCTCCCCAGCGGGGGATCTCAGCGGCCTCCGGAAACTGCTGACGCCAGGCGTCGGTCAGGCGGCCAAAGCAGCGACGGGCTGTGTGGGCGCCCCCACACCTCTCCCCCGCACGGTCACCGGTGCAAAGAACGTAGGGGCAGGGACCAAGTGCACCACCGCGCTGACGCTGCAAGTACCACTCACAGAGCTGCTGAGGGCCGGGGACGGTGCGAGAGCGCTGCTGCTGCTGCGGCTGCTGCTGCTGCTGCTGCTGCTGCTGCTGCTGCTGGCGCTGACCACCCCCAGAGCTGCTCCGCTGGGACGAGCCACTCCGACCCCCGCCTCCACCGCCACCCCCGCCTCCACCGCCACCCCCGTCTCCACCGCCACCTCCCCCACCAGGACCGTCGCTCCCACCGCTCCCACCGCCTCCTCCGCTACCACCTCCGCCGCCACCTCCGCCTCCACCGCCGCCACTAGTACCTCCACTCCCGCCACCACCCCCACCGCCACTCCCACTCCCCCCTCCACCCCCACCGCCTCCTCCACCGCCCCCTCTAGCTCCACCCGCCCCCTTGCCCCCCTTGCCCTTGCCAGAGCGGCGTCTGCCGCTGGGGGCAGACGCCGCGCCGACCGACTCAAAACCAGCGAGGTCGGCCGCAGCGGCAGAGGCGACAGAGGGCAGCAGGGGGGAAGGACCACACCCCTCAAAGATGGGGGTGCGAGGGTCACCCCGAGAGGCCCCTACAGCGACAATACTCTTCTCAGCCGCTAGCAGGGACTCCTCAAGGAGGTCGACAGTGAGAGTGGTGGGACAGACAGAGAGAAACTGGTCCCTAACGACACGAAGGGACTCAGGGAGACGGGTGACGAGAAAGTAGAGAGTGATGTACATGGGAGGAGGGTTCGCAGCGCGGAACTCAGCAGGAAGGGCAGCACGGTAGCGGGTGTCACTAGCGCGGAGGTGGGTAACTAGGTCAGCAACAGTGGGAAAGGAAGCGAGGTCAGGGAAGAGAAACGGTAGCATGAGGCGGCTAAGGGTAGCGGAGGAAGGGGAGGAGTAGCGTGCAACTACAGCGTCGTATAAGGCCTGAGCGGTCTTGCACTGACTAAAGTGGGCACGCTCAGAGGAAGGGAGGTGGCGACGCACAGCAAGACGTGCAGCAGCATCGCGGGTCGCCCACTTGGAGCGAGCAGCAGAGTCAGCATCAGCAGGCGGGGCAGGGACAGCGCCAGAAACAAAGTCAAAGAGAGAGACCTCATCTATCGCATCACACAGTAAGTACAGCTGCAGGTCTTCAATCCAGACGGCAAAGTCAATGGCCCTTCCCTCAGCGTCAAAAGTAAGAACATTGGGGGTGGCCATGGCAGCAGCTGAAAGTCTCACCGGGCTAGGAGAGTCGGGTAGGACAGCAGCAGGCAGCTCGGGCTGGGTCGGGCGGCTCGGGCGGCTCGGGCGGCTCGGGTAGCTCGGGTACCGGGCGGCTCGGCTGCTGCTGGGCGGCTCGGCTGCTGCTGGGCGGCTCGGCTGCTGCTGGGCGGCTCGGCTGCGGCAGGGCGGCTCGGCTGCTGCTGGGCGGCGCGGCTGCTGCTGGGCGGCTCAGCTGCTGCTGGGCGGCTCGGCTGCGGCTGGGCGGCTCGGCTGCTGCTGGGCGGCTCGGCGGGGCCGTCAGGGTGCAGCTGCGGGGCCGGGACAGGGGACGGCGGGGCCGTCAGGGTGCAGCGGCGGGGCCGGGGCAGGGGACGGCGGAGCCGTCAGGTGGCGGGCCAGCAGGCGAGGTGGCGAGCCGTCAGGTGAGGCGGCGGGGCCGTCAGGTCAGGTGGCGGGCCAGCAGGTGAGGCGGCGGGGCCGTCAGGTCAGGTGGCGGGCCAGCGGGTGAGGCGGCGGGCCGTCAGGTGAGGTGGCGGGCCAGCAGGTCAGGCGGCGGGCCGTCAGGTGAGGCGGCGGGGCCGTCAGGTCAGGTGGCGGGCCAGTAGGTGAGGCGGCGGGCCGTCAGGTGAGGCGGCGGGGCCGTCAGGTAAGGTGGCGGCGGGCCGTCAGGTGAGGCGGCGGGGCCGACAGAGGTGCAGCGGGGGGGGCCTGCTGCAGCGACGAAGAGGCCGCGCGGCCGTCTTGAGGGCGGCGCGGCGCGGCAGAGCCGAGAGGGCGGCGCGGCGCGGCTGTAAGGGCCGCGCGAAGTGGGGCCTGGGCCGCGCGCGCGAAAAAAAATGAGTCGCGCGCGCGACTCTCGGGGCGCCACAAGGGCAGCTCGACGCGCACTAGGGGGAGCGCGCCTCGGGGAGAATAGGGCGCGCTCCGGGCAGGAAAAAAAAATCGTGGGTGGGCCCAAAGAACGGTCCTTAGGAGGGACTCGCTCTATACCATGAGAAACTAACTGAACAGGAATGAATTGACTAAGTCAGAGTTGGGTACAAATACAACCCTAGCAAACTGTACCCCATATGTGCTACCCCACTATAGCCTACAGACATGCATCAGCTATAATAATCTGACAACTGTTGCTTCCGAGCCACTCGAGAGCTGGACCGCGCATCAACGTTGTCGCGAGACGAATTTTCTCGCCGTCGTACTCCGTCGTCGACCATCCGATCGCCGCGAAATAAATTTCCATCGTCGCGAGCCACCGCTTGACGTCGGATTTTCGATCGCTAGGGTCAAACGATTCCGGCGAGCAAAGTTTCGGAACCTCGAACTGACGCTGCGACTACTGTGAAGTCGTCGAAGCAGGAATGTTCATAGTCGAGAGGAGTTGCGTAACGCGCTGCAGTTCGTTTCGCATCTGCTCGTTCTCCAATCGCGACCGTTCAGTCATCGCTCGCATCTCCGCTTCCATCTTGGCGATTTGCGCGAAGAGCTGCTGCGGAACGTCGTTGGTCGCCGGTGAAACCATCCTGTTCAGAAACCACGCGAGAGGGTTAATTCGAAAAGCGCGGAACTGGTGCTTACCAAAAATCGGCGTCGAATTGGTCGCCCCCGGCGGTTTTTCGAGGCGATTTTTTCCGCGACCGCTGCTTAGCCGAGAGTTGTCGAGTGAGAACGGCTCTGATTACCAAGTGTCACAGGATCGAATTCTCAATCGAAACTTGTCACTAAAACTGAATACAAGGCATTTTTATATCTCGGCGAATACAAGGATAATCGAGATAAAACGAACCTTCGGGAACACGCCCTTCCCGATACTATAATCACAAGTGCGCACAAGCAAGCAAGGCTATTGGCACTTGGGATTACGCCCAGATTACACCGTATACACTACTATCGGCGCTGTCGGTGCTGTATAATAGGTATGTCGGTGGGAAAAGTAGGAAATAAGAGAAATAAATAGAAGGCTCTAGAAAATAGAATAGTAGGCCGATTGAGATGAGATAAAGACCTAAAAAAAGAGGATAAAAGGGAGAATAGGATAACGAAAAAATATAATAGTGAGAAAATATTAAAACGGGGACGTTTTCTCACACTGACCGTGCCGGTCACCTGTGCGTACCGCGTGACCCAGGTATAGAGCCTACTGCTCTAGTTGCTGGTGAGGCTGCTGCTCTGGGTGCTAGTGAGTCTCCTGCTCCAGGTACAGGTGCGGGTGCTGCTCTAGGTGCTAGTGAGTCTGCTTCCTCAGGTGCGGGTGAGTCTGCTCTCTCAGGTACCGCGTCGGCTCCGGCCTCTCACACCTTCACTCTTGTCTCGGGGGCTTCCCGCTCCTTCTTTCGAGACCGCACCATACTCACGCCGCTTGGTCGGCCAGTTGCAGTCTCTCTGGCAGACCCCTCCGAGGGTCTTGTCCTTGCTCACTTCTCCACTGTCCTCCCGTGTCCGGCGGCCCCCTCTAGCACCCTGTCTGGTCTTTACCTCCCCTCGTTCTCTACGAACTTGGTGAGTGGTGCTGACCTACAGGATGCGGGGGTTCACCAGTTCACTCCTTCGAGTCAGCGGGTGACCCACTGCACGGACGCTCGGACAGGCCGACACCAGGCCACGTTTACACGTCGGCCGGGGTTGAGCCTGTACACGCTGACCACTGCGTCTCCTCTAGTCACTGCGTCTGGTCAGGTAGCAGCGTCGGGTCAGGTGTTTGCTGCAGCGTCCAGGTCTGGTCCTGAGTCTGCCCCCTGCTCGTGTCGCCTCCTGTCTCACGAGACTCTCCTCAGGCACCACCGCCTTGGTCACCCCTCCCTGCCTCGTCTCCGAGGCATGGCCTCCCGTGTCCTTGTCTCTGGTCTTCCCCGGTCCCTCCCTCCCCTTCCTCTGGGGCCTGGCCCCACCTGCGTCCCCTGTGTCGAGGGGCGGCTGCGGGCTGCCCCTCACTCCTCTCAGTTTCCCCCGACAGAGGCCCCGCTGCAGACGCTTCACATGGACGTGTGGGGCCCGGCCCGCGTCCGTGGACAGGGTCACGAGCGCTACTTCCTGCTGGTGGTTGACGACTACTTGCGTTACACCACAGTCTTCCCCTTGCGCAGCAAGGGTGATGTCACTGGGGTGTTGATCGACTGGATCCGCGCAGCTCGTCTCCAGCTTAGGCGGAGCTTCGGCTCGGACTTTCCTGTTCTGCGTCTGCACTCTGATAGAGGCGGAGAGTTCTCTTTTGGCCTTCTGCGAGCCTACTGTCGTGCACGAGGCATCCGCCAGACCTTCACGCTTCCGGACTCTCCACAGCAAAATGGGATTGCTGAGCGCCGCATTGGCATGGTCATGGACGTCGCCCGTACGTCCATGATGCATGCGGCTGCCCCCCATTTTCTGTGGCCGTTTGCGGTCCGGTACGCGGCGCATCAGATCAACCTTCAGCCCAGGGTCTCAATGCCGGAGACCTCCCCATCTTTGCTGTGGACGGGGAAGGTTGGCGATGCGTCTGCGTTCCGTGTCTTGGGATCTCGGGCGTTTGTCCGCGACTTGTCTGCGGACAAGCTGTCCCCTCGTGCTGATCCCTGCGTCTTCCTGGGTTTCCCCCCTGACGCGCCAGGGTGGCTGTTCTACCACCCCACCTCTCGCCGTGTTCTGTCCTCCCAGGACGTCACGTTCGACGAGTCGGTCCCCTACTACCGTCTCTTCCCCTACCGCACTCCGTCCCTCCCCCCGCCACCGCTCTTCCTTGTGCCAGGTCCCCCCCCGGTAGACCCCCTCCCCCCTCAGGGTCCTGCCCCTTCAGGTGTGTCCCAGGTAGACACTGTTGAGCCTGTCGAGTTCGCTGGTGACTCTGGTGCTGCTGAGGGTGCTGAGCCTGGGGGTGCTGACTCTGGGGGTGCTGAGCGTGTGGGTGCTACGCCTGGGGTTGCTGAGCCTGGGGGTGCTGAGCCTGGGGGTGCTGAGCCTGGGAGTGCTGAGCCTGGGGGTGCTGAGCCCGGGGGTGCTGAGCCTTGGGGTGCTGAGCCTGGGCGTGCTGAGCCTCGGAATGCTGAGCCTGGGGGTGCTGAGCGTGGGAGTGCTACGCCTGGGGGTGCTACGCCGGGAGGTGCTGAGCCTGGAGGTGCTGAGCCTGAGGGAGCTGGGCCTGCTCGTGTGGCGTCTGGCGGTGCTGTGCCTGGCGGTTCTCCGGGTGCTTCGTCTCGCCGGGAGCCACTCTCTCCACAGGAGCTGCGTGAGTGGTTTGCCCCGCGCTGGAGGCGAGCTGCTGGAGCTGGAGGTGCTGCGGGTACTGGAGGTTCTGCTGCTGCTGAGGGTGCTGGTGCCGCGGGTCCCGGAGGTGCTCGTACTGGGAGTACAGGAGCTGCTGGGCCTGCGGGTACTTCTGGAGTTGGAGCTGCTGCGGGTGTTGGCGCGGAGGCTACTGCTGTCGGTCCTGGAGGCGGTCCTGCTGGGGGTGCTACTGGTGCTGCTGGAGGTACTGGAGCTGGAGGTGCAGCTAGTGCTAGTGCTGCCGCTGGGGGTACTGGTGCTTTCCCTGCTGTGTCTAGAGTCGCCGCGCGGCCTCGGCCGTACTTCGTTCCGCTCCTTCAGCAGGTTCTTGGTCTCCCGCCTTCTACTGGTCCTCCTCCTCCCTTAGAGCGTCCACAGCCTGTCCCGTCACAGTTACAGTTACAGCCGGCCTCCCCACTTCCTGCTCCGTCTCCCTACACTGGTCCTACTAGAGGTCTTGCTGAGCGTCGTGAGCCTGCGTCTCGCCCTGCGTCGCCTGTCCGTGCTGCTCGCACTAGTGGTCGCAGTTCCCGTCAGCGTCCTCCTCCTGTCCCTGGCACGCACCGGATGTCTCTGCTCGTTGTCGCCTAGACTACGCCGCCAGTCTTGTTGCTGAGTCTGAGTCTGTCTGTCCTCCGTCCGTTGGGGGTGAGTGTGCCCTTGGTACGGACGTCCTTGAGGACAGGCAGGAGGAGTCCCAGTGTCTGGCTGCTGCTTCACCTCATCTCGTGTCCGTACTGCTTACCCCTGAGAGAGACCCGGATGCACTTGACATCCCGACTCCGCGCTCTTACGCGGAGGCGATAGAGGGTCCCTACTCCTCTCAGTGGCAGGCAGCTATGGACGCAGAGATGGCTTCCTGGAAGTCCACAGGCACCTACGTTGACGACGTTCCCCCGCCTGGGGCGAACATCGTCAGTGGCATGTGGATTTTGAGGGTGAAGCGGCCGCCGGGTTCTCCGCCTGTCTTCAAGTCGCGTTACGTGGCTCGTGGCTTCAGTCAGCGGCAGGGAGTTGACTACTTTCAGACCTTCTCTCCCACCCCAAAGATGACCACTCTTTGGTTACTGCTGCACATAGCTGCTCACCGTGACTACGAGCTTCACTCTCTTGACTTCAGCACTGCTTTCTTGCAGGGCAGCCTGCACGAGGAGATCTGGCTGCGCCGCCCACCTGGCTTCACTGGGTCTTTTCCTCCTAGCACCCAGTGGAGCCTCCGGCGGCCAGTCTACGGTCTCCGCCAGGCACCGCGTGAGTGGCACGACACACTGAGGGCTACACTTGCCGGTCTTGGGTTTGCTCCATCTACTGCCGACCCGTCGCTGTTTCTGCGCACCGACACTTCTTTGCCGCCGTTCTACATCCTCGTATACGTCGACGACTTGGTCTTTGCCACAGCTGACACTGCTGGACTCGCCCACCTGAAGTCCGAGCTGCAGAAGAGACACACGTGCACAGACCTGGGTGAACTGCGCAGCTACCTTGGCTTGCAGATCACCCGGGACAGAGCACGCCACACCATTACCCTGACTCAGTCACACATGGTGCAGCAGGTCCTTCAGCGCTTCGGCTTCACGTACTCCTCGCCTCAGGCCACTCCTCTGCCTACTCGTCACTCGCTCTCAGCTCTGCCTTCGGATGAGTCCGTAGAGTCGAGTGGCCCGTACCCAGAGCTTGTTGGCTGCCTCATGTACCTGATGACCTGCACTCGACCTGACCTTACATACCCTCTTAGCATTCTTGCACGCTATGTTGCTCTTGGGAGACACAGACCAGAGCACATGGCTGCAACGAAGAGGGTGTTGCGCTACTTGTGCAGTACGTCAGGCATGGGGCTTGTGCTTGGAGGGCGCAGAGTCCAGTGGTCCTCACTGGGCACGCAGACGCTTCTTGGGCTGACGACCAGGCTACGCAGCGGTCATCACAGGGTTACACCTTCAGCCTTGGTTCCGGCTCTGTTTCGTGGCGGGCTACCCGCTCGTCTTCTGTTCTTGGCTCTAGTTGTGAGGCTGAGATCTACGCCGGGGCCATGGCTGCACAGGAGCTTCGCTGGCTCACCTACCTGCTGACTGACCTCGGAGAGCCGCCTCGTTCTCCTCTAGTGCTGTACGTAGACAACAAGGCCATGCTGGCCTTGTGTCGAGAGCAGAGACTGGAGCACAGAACGAAGCACATTGCTCTCCGCTACTTCCTTGCTCGTGAGCTGCAGCAGCGTGGTCAGCTGCGTCTTGCGTACGTGGCCTCTGAGGCCAACACTGCTGATATCTTCACCAAGGCGCTTGCGCCTTGTGATCATCAGCGCTTCTGTACTCAGCTGGGTCTTGTGCCTACCTTGCCTCACTTGCTCACCTCTTGACCTTGCTTGTACTGTTACATATATATATATACACGTGCTCTTGCTTGTCTAGCCTTTTATATATATATGTACTCCTGCATGTGAACTGGCCTTGTGGCCTTGACCTTGTGCTCGGAATGTGTGGTGACTTTGTGATCCACCCTGAGCTTGCTTTGCTTTGCTTTGCTTGACTGGTCTTGTGACCCCTTGTACTCCCCCACTTTGCCTATGGGGGTGTGTCAGAGCATTATAGCTTATGCTTTTGTGTAGGCTGTAGTGGGGTAGCCTATATGGGGTACAACCCAATTAGGGTTAGTACTTGTACCCAACTCTTTCATAGTGCATTCATTCTCGTTCATTTTCACATCGCTCGCTTCACCAGCTGCCGCACACGAACAACACTGATGATGGCTGTGGAGGATGTGGCCCCATCACTCCATTGTGGCAGCTCCCGGAACTCCCCGTCTACCTTGACGCTGCAGCTTCCCTGAGCCCAATCGAACTGAGTACTAACCGTCTGTAGCCAATCCCTACCGAAGATGAAGTCTTAACTGTCCAGTGTGGCAGAGTCAAAGTCACGCCTAACCGTGATTGGTCCTAGCACTACGCGCAATTTGTGAATGACTGGTCCTATGTGAATCGGCGTCCCATCTACGATACGTGCGTCCTTGAAGTTGACTGCCGAATCTGCTTCAAGATGGAGATGACTGACTAATGAAGAAGAGACGAACGAGTGGCTAGCTCCGCTATCTACAAGAATCTTAACAGGAGCTCTACAAAGCTTCCCTAGAAGCACGACTGGACGGTCAACAGCGTCTACCGAGTTCGGCGTAGATGACTGCTCCAGAAGTATCTCCTCTAAGTTGGTAGACGTGGCGGGTACGGGAACTTCCACACCAGCTAGCGACCCGCTATCTTTTGGCGGTTTCCGTTTCACTGCTGCCGCTCCTTAATCTGTGGGCAGTCCCGCTTCATGTGTCCCGGCTTTTTGCAGTAGTGAGAGTTCCCCCTAAATCCCATTTTCTGTGAGCCGTCACTGTTCACTGCACCAATCTCCATGGGCGATGGTCCGTCCCTCAATCGAGCGTCGTTGATTGGTCTATTGTATCCCCTATCGCGATCGTCACGACCCCGTCGGCTTCGTACTGCGTCGACATGTTCTGCTGCTGCGACTACCGACTCGAAGGTGGACAACCCGTGAATCGCTATGATCTCCGCTATGTCCGACTCCAACCCTTCGAGGTAGCGATCGCGCATCTCTGCTTCTGTGATGTCATCTATTTCGTTGCAGATGCTCAAGAACCGTCGTGTGTACTCCTGGACCTTTCCTATCTGTCGGAAATGACGCAGACGCTTCCTAGCAACTTCGGAGGCGTTCACCAAATCGAACCTACTTTTCAGCTTCGCTTCAAATCCTTCTCATGTGGTCGGAACCATGGTAACACCCAAAGCTAAACTACCTAAGCTCGAAGTTGCAGCTGCATGCCCCACGCCCTGTTGATGCCCGTCTGTTTGAGCCCTTCTTATAGCAGTTTGCGTAAGTTGGCGCCACCACTCCAAGGCCAGGCCCCTCAGCAGCGTAACGGCGTACTCGATCCGCTGCTGCGCGTCCGCCTCTTGCACCCCGCTCGCGGCGAAGTAATTGTTGAGCATGAAGATCCACGTCCGCACGTTCGCGTCGCGTTGGCTTGGGTCGAACGGCTCACGCTTCGACGTTCCGGCAGCGCTTCCTGTTTTGAATAGTGATTACTGAAATACTATTGTGCACTCCTCGCCGCAGCAAACGCAGCATGCACTACCGAGACTGAAGACGAAAGGGCGCAAGTGACGCGAAGGGTCACACGGTTACGAGAAGCATCTGGACCGTCGGGTAGACAGCATCAGGCAGCAGTAGTGGAGAGGATTCTGCCCTAACGGTTTCGTAACCACCCGGAGTCGCACGGTTGGATTTCGATGCAATAAGGGAATGTACCCCTTAGAGTACATGGCTAGCTAGGTCGCTTCGAATTCCCCTGTACTCTTATTTATATTCCTTGTACCGCATGTTTTTATCATCTCAAGCATTTATATTCACTCTGCTATTGAGGTCAAGGGCCCACCACCACTAGACTAGAAGTGTGCGAACCTTCCCGAGGTGATCCTGGTTACGATCAACTTCTGATTGCAACACTTCCGCGCCAGTCGACGTGTTGCGTGCAGGAGATGGTGCGGCATGACCATGAGAAATTGACGCGAATTCACGAAGCTGTTGCATTTCAGCTCGTACCTGACGATTTTCCAGCGTCAACGCTTCGAGTTGGCGCATGAGTTGAGCAAGCGCATTGCCCATGTCGTTGGGGAGAGCGTTCATGGTCTCGTCCATGTTGACTCGACGACTCCAAGTCTGCAAGTCGGCACCGCGGGACGATGATGTCGTAGTCTCGTCGTCGACGGTCGCTCGTTGGAAGTCGCTCCCCACGAAGGCTCCTGATACCAAGTCTTACGCCCCTTGGCCTAAATCCGATAAGGAATAGCGGGCAGGGCCTCAGATGTCAGGAATTTTACCCTGAATTCCTGAAGTTTGACCCTTGTTTTTTATTGCGACCCTGATGGATCAGCCTTTTTTTTTTTAGCGACCCTGATGGATCAGTGTTTTTTTTGTAGAACACTGAATTTTCAGTGTTTTGTGTTTGCATACACTGACGAGTCAATGTTGTATCCAGGTTGACCCTGGAACCGAAACTCCGTGTTTCTCGCATATTGGCGCGCCGTCATCATTCATGTACCCAACAAGGATCGACGCCACCCTGCGGCTCAATTTTGGCCAGTGTTTGCGCAAAGGCGCTATTTGATTGGCTGTTCCAGGTGTTTCAATGCTTCGTTGACTCTGACTTCTGCCAACACTTGTTATTCTTGGCCTCGCTGCGCACAAATCCAGAGTGGACCCGTGGTGAATGGTTGTCGAACTTAAAGTAGATTAAGTTGAAAGGTGAGGGGCCTAGGCTTAGTAGCCTAGGCCCTTAACTAGGTATCGAGCGGGTTTTCACCCAGGGTGAGAGTCGAGTGAGTTGAGAGAGGAAAATTGGAGAATGAAGTTTCACTATAGGATTCGAGATACATATAGCAAAGGAACACATGAAGGGGTGCACCACCTACAAATTTAATAACTATACTACAGCTAGAACTTCATGCAGTTATAATAAATATGATTTTGACATCCCCCCGTAACTGCATGCAGGAATAGCTAAGTGTCGAGCACAACCTGCAGAGGTACACCAACGAGCAATAAAACAAGCAACAGCAGGTACTGCAGGCGGGCTAACTTTGAAAGGTTACCCCCTCCATCTCCTCACCCTCCTCCTTCCCCTCCCCCACACTGCTGCAGAAGCAGCAGAGAAAGGGGGAAGAGAGGAGAGGTGGAGAGACGGCTGCTTGTTGCCTCACACCCGCCACCCCGGTACCACTCCCCCTGCTCACCCACATCCTCACACCCTCCCCCCCCAGCAGCAGCTGCAGTGGTGGGACTGAAAGAAGGAGGAGGGGAAGGGAGAGAGTTGACCCACCGCTCCAACACCCTCCACCCCCATACCCTCCTCCCCACGGCTGCAGGGAGACAAGAGAAAGGGGGGGGTGGGAAGGAAGAAATCCGCAGAGCGGCGAAGAGGCGTCGGTGCAGATGGGTCGGGGGCGGCAGCAGGGAGTGCAGGGGCGGAGAGGCCCGTCGCGGGCCAGTGCCACGGGGCGCACGACGGATAGGATAAAAGGGCCCGATCGTGTGCCTCGGGGCACACGACGAGCAGGGCACCATCGTGTGCCACGGGGCGCACGATGGGCAGATAAAGGGCACCGTCGCGTGCCACGGGGCGCGCGACGGGCAGGGTAGGAGTCACACGCCCGTGGGCGGGACAAAGTAAAACTAAAATCGTCACGCGCCCTAGGCGCGCGACCGGAAAATCTCAGCAGCGGAAGAGTAACGCGGGCCCACAGGCCAGGACGAAAACAGCTCCGATAACATGTCGAACTTAAAGTAGATTAAGTTGAAAGGTGAGGGGCCTAGGCTTAGTAGCCTAGGCCCTTAACTAGGTATCGAGCGGGTTTTCAACTAGGGTGAGAGTCGAGTGAGTTGAGAGAGGAAAATTGGAGAATGAAGTTTCACTATAGGATTCGAGATACATATAGCAAAGGAACACATGAAGGGGTGCACCACCTACAAATTTAATAACTACACTACAGCTAGAACTTCATGCAGTTATAATAAATATGATTTTGACAATGGTGGCATGAGATCAGATTCACCACGCAAGGGCGTGGTTGTGCGGTTCGACCAGCCGACCCATGCCGCAGGGGGTCTCGTTCATTCATGCTCTCCACATCACGACCGGGCCTGCACCCCTTCTTTAATTATTCTATCAGTGTTTTTTGAAAAGGCACCCTGTGTGATCAGTGTTTTTTTCTTACTAGCCCTGAAAAATCAGTGTTTCTAAGCAGGCAACACTGAAGATCAGTGTTACACCTCCAAGGGACCCTGAGTGCTCAGGGTACCCTAAAACGAATCTGAGGCCCTGATAGCGGGGTTGACTAAATTGAGGATAAGCGCGGCGGAAGGCTTTGGCGAAAGAGAGTGTTGGCGAAATGGGCGAAGAAGTAACTCAGTAATTGAAGAGTTGAATGAGAATTTATTGATATTGGTGGATACAAGCAAGGATGATATAGCATGCAAGGTCGAATGCCGGAAAGTACTTCGTGGGACTAGAAAGTAGAGCAAGAAAGGTAGAGTGCCACGTGGCACTAGGAAATCTAAAAAGATAAGGATAAGGATGGGGTTGGAAGTACTGTTCAAAGGGAACAGTAAACACCCCTCTAACAATACAGTGTTGCCATACATCACACTCTAAACATTAAGTTGCACTGGGTGCATGCGCATTGTATGCAAGTCGTGCGACAGCTCGCCCACCACCCAGTACTTCTCTGCGTTTTTCAGGAGCTTGCCAAAATGGTACTCCTGTTGCGCGTCAACAATTGCACACACCAGCTCTGGCTGAAACCCTGCCCGCACCCTTGGGCTGGCAGCAGCATCTGGACTCTGCATGGCGGGGGCAGGAGGGAATGGACCGTGTGCAGCGATGCTGTGCACTGGGAGTGGCGGCGGCTGTGGGGAGTCCAAGTCCCGCACCATGATGGCTCGCACCCATGGCGTGCTGCCCTGCCTGTGCTTGTCCGCGCCAAGGGATGTGATGGTGATGGTGAAGAAATCGGGTGACAGGACAATGGTCTCTGTGTGAGTTGCGCCTCTCATCCAGCCCTGCGCCAAGCTGACACATGTGGGGAACGTGGAACGTGGGAGGCAGAGAGGAGGGAGTGTGCATGAGACGTGAAAAGCTGGGAGTGTAATTTGGAGTTGGATGCTTTGGTGTCGATGGGGGGCTTGCATGTGCGACATGTGGTGATAAGTGCGATGTGAGAAGCCATTGTGACATGCTTCACCCATTGTGACATGCTTCACCCATTGTGACATGCTTCAGCTACCATATCAACACATAAGCTGTCTGATGCTCGGATTCACAATGTGAGGTCCCCCACTGAATTTCCGTATGCAAGCTACCTACTCGAATTCTGCAACGGACTTACATAGCAGACACGATGAATACGAAAAAGATGCAGATAGTGAAGGGCAGGAGCAATGCGGCTGGCACTGTGAATAAAGCCTGCAAGGGCAGGTCGCGTGAGGGGACACACGGTGGAGTGGGATAAGGAGGGGTCGGGCGAGAGGGAGGGTTGAGCAGGGGGGCGAGAAGGGGGGAATTGGGAGTGGGGAAGGGGGATATGGGGCGGTGACTGAAATGATTGCCTCGGTTATGTTCAGCTGGAGAATCTGGTTGGGACTTGGACCTGTTTGGTGGGAAATGAATGGGGCGATGGTCACACTGAAGCTAGCTTGCAAGAGAGTCGCGCGGGGAGGGCAGAGGGGGGAATGGGAAGAGAGTTTGGAAGCGAGAGCAGGTGGGGAAGGGGATGGGAGGAGCTCAGATGAGAAGCAACACGACCCGATGTGAGGCGCTTGCATGGAAGGGAATGCGCGGGAGGGGCTTGCTGGGAGGGGATGCTGGGAGGGGAGCGACCTACAGAAAAGAAAAGGAGGGAGGGAGTGGCTCTTCACACGCGCAGTGAGGGGGTGGGCGTGTACGCAAGGGACGAGCAGGCGGCTTACGACAAAGGCGGTGAGGATCCACCCGCAGGTGCCGTCCTGGTAGTACTTCGCTGGGGTATGCGCACCTCTAGCGCCCCGCCCTCCCCGTGTGAGATCACCTGCGGACGGCGCAGCATGTGGGGAAGATGGGCGCTGTTGGAAAGAAAATACTGAAAAGTCCTCAACAAGTCCCTGTGGAGCAGGATGTACTATCTATTACCCGCGCGCGGTGCACTCATCGCAACTCTGCAGGTGTTCGCCGGGAAACAGCCGGCGGTAAGCTTGGCGATATCGCATCCCTGCAGTTTGCTTGCGGTGTTTTTTTCTAATTGCCCTCTGTTTCCGAGCTGCCTGCGATCTCCCGCAGTTACCCTAATTTCGATTCGTGCAGTCACGGAGCAGTTAGCGGGCAATTGGTGCAAAACTCATCCCGTTGGGTCGATGAACACCGCTCGGTGAAATTCGGTGCGGTGGTGTGTAGAACTCCGCGCTGAAGTAATATTGTAAAAAAATGGTGAAGACTGAATATGAACACGTCAATGTTATGCGAATCGCTTGTAATTTTGCATGAAGAAATGAAAACGCGTACGCCTACGGTTACCATAACTTTTACCGTTGGCGAATGACCGTAGCGGTAACCAGGTGAATGATCCCTTCGGACGGCTCATTTTCAGCGCGCGAAACATCCATCTGGACCAGAATGATGACGGTGTCGCACACCATGTTACGTGCGAAAACGGCACGTAACTTTTTGCTTTGTCGCCGTGGCAGTTAGGGCCGAAGGGTGTGTAACGCGGTTGAGAACGTTTTTGCGCAATTTTTATCGGTGCCTGCATCATGCGGTCGTTCCCCTCCAACCCCTTCATTTCCCTCCTCACTCGAAGTGCACATTATTATCGTTGTGGTAAATAAGTAGCCCGCCATGGCGCCTCCGAGGAACCCGCTAAACTCGCTGGAACCGCCCGTTTTACCCGAGTTTGGCGGTTTTTTTTTTTAGGAAACGACGCCTCGCCATCCATTCTTTGCCTCGTACCGCATGCCAGACGGGTGCTCGTCCAGCTTAGGGTAGATCGTGGGCGCGGGCCGAGCTCAATTTTTTAGATGTACTAATTTTAGGGACGCCCAGGTCCCGAAACGCGATTTCGACGACACACCAGTGCATGCGCGGCGTGCCGACAAGGCGTACACTTTCACAGTTGCGTCCCGCTGTTGCAGATCCGCGGGCCGCGAGGGTAATTCCGTTTTGGTTTCGGGTTCATTAGTTTTAGGGTCGGCCCGTCAGAAATAGCGACTTCGTCGCCGTACCATCGGATGCGCCGCGTGCCGACGCGTGGTATATTGCGCGAAAGTGCCGCGGCTTGAGGGATTAGTGGGGTCAGTACCGTTTTTAGTGTTTTGTGGCTTTTTTTTGCCATGTTTGTTTTAGAGCCACAGATTTGCCCCCTCTTGCCACTGAGGGCCATGACCGTTTGTGTTCTGTGGCCTTTGCATGCAGGTCCAGGGGATGTTGTTGAAGACCATATATGTTAGAAATGGCTTGTTATTTTTCACTATTGTAGTTGTTCTCCAAGCTTGCACCACAGGGTGCTATAGATCATTGTATCCCTATTTTTGATAATGGAGTTTACATGTGCATGTGGATTCACCTGCGCTACTGGACAGGGCTTAATTAATCACAAACTGTTTTGTAGAAACCGCCCAACTGCGTCAGAGAGTGCAAATGTACGGATTCTAGAGGGTTTGAAGCGCAAACGAGCTAATGACGTGAACCGGCTGCTGCGTGCACGAGTTGCTCCGCGTGCCGCAGCAAGTCCGCCTTTGACCACTAGCGGAGCACCATCTGCACAAACTAGTGTGAACCCTCCCCCGTTTGACTTTCCGACGTCGGATGACAGCGACGGCGACGGTGATGACATAGAATTCTCAACAACGGATGCAACGGCAGATCTTAGTCCACAGATGCTCCCATTTGACACAGACCTGGCTTTGGCGAAGGCGATTCGAGGTTTTAATGGAGGCATGGGGATGTCGGCAACTGACATTAATACTCTACTGAGCGTTTTGCACGAGGCCGGTTACATGAAGCCATCATACAAGAACAGTGCTGGCTTGGCAAAGTACGAAAAGTCTTTACTTGCGGAGGCTACGGGCACGGTGGAATGGAGAGCTGTCGAGGTGGAGTTGAGCAACGGCATGAAAGCTACTGTGCACGTAACCTCCATAGTCGAAGCATTGGTGGCGATGTATTCGGACAACGCGAACAGAGACGGCTTTGTGGTGAAACCGGCAGCAGTCTACACGTCCGACAAGAAGCAGCGGATATACGCGGGGCCCGAGACGGGAGATGGATGGATTAAGATGCAAGAAGAATGCCCGAGGGGTGGTGTAATTGCAGCGTGCATCCTGTACAGCGACGGGACAAACTTGAGCAACGATGGGCGTGTTACGGGACATCCGGTATATTTCACACTTGGAAACGTCACGCTCAAGAATCGTTGGCAACCACACGGGCATCGGATGGTTGCTATGCTTCCGCCACTTCCGAACGTGGACTCGAGGACGGACGAGGGGAAGGCGCTTCATCGGGAGGTATTCCAACTGGCTTTGGATGTGGTTCTTAAAGAGCTCAAAGAGGCATCTTACGAGTGAGTGTCTATTGAGTGTGCGGGTGAGTGCTTTTCATTCTACTGGGTGTGGGTGTGTGTGTTGCAAGTATGCTTTATCGCTACGATGAGTTTTTTCTTGCTCACCTCATGTGCAAATCCACTTCCCCTCCCCTTATAATTGTATCTTTCCTATGTTCATCACCCTTTTCTACCTACATAGTGGCATTGTAATAGAAGACCCTTTTGGGCAGACGCAAGTGGTATTTCCCGCTGTCTACGCATATGTGGCTGATCACCCGGAAGCGTGCAAGCTGGCGGGGACGTTTGCAAGTCACAAGGCGATGTTCCCGTGCCACAGGTGTCTCGTGAAACGTGAAGACATAAGCAACATGGAGGCGGTGGTCGAATATCGCACGGAAGTCGATCAGGGCGATAAAGTTGAGGCGTTGTTGGCGTTGCCGAGTGGGCCCGAGCGGAACAAGGCATCAAAATCAATCAGCACCCATCCCATCAAGGTACGTATGGTTTGCGAGTGCGTCCATACGTTTTGCGTGCGTATTTGTGTGTGTACGCGCGTCTGTTCGTGCCTCTTTAGTTCGTGTGTCGTTATTCTAAGAATCTGCGTGCATGCGTTTCTCTGTCTTGGTTGTATGGGTTAAATTAAGTGTGTGCTAACATTTTTTCACTTACTCGCCCCCGCGCAGGTAGCCTTGTGGGGCTTAAGAGGCGGACGTACCCCTGTCGGCAATCCATACCGAGCCTTACTTGTCGAGGTGATGCACGCGATAGACCTTGGTGTCTTCTTGCACATCGTTTCCTGCATTCGAGCGTATTACGCACGAGATCGCGACTTTCTGCGTTCCCTCGACACCGAGTTGCAGCGCATTGCGACCGACACCCGAATCTCGGGTTTCCGTATCCCATCTTCCGAGAAGGGTGGTTACTTTGCGGGTGCTGCACGGTTTCAGGCGTTTGAGCATCGCGCAGTGATGCAAGTGATCACGATCGTGCTTGCAAATTGCGGCGTGCCGAACTCGGTGGTTGGTGCGGTGGCAGCATTCGTGGATTGCTACATGCTCGCAGCCCGGCGTTGGTATCATACCTCGAAGACGCTACAAGAGCTTGATGAGGCCATCAAGAGGTAAGCATCTTTCTCAACTGTGCATGGTTGCTTGTGTTGTTCTCTTTCTTGTTCGATGTCTCTCATACCTTGCATTCCATGCTTGCCAATGTGTTGCGACGTCTCGTGTTACTATTTTTTTCGTGCCCATTGAGTTTTGTCTCTTCAATGTTCTTCATGTGTGCCATACCCACCAACAGGTTGATTCCGCTCTTGAAGGAAGTCTTTGCAGGCCTTCAGAAGTCTGAGTTTGACATCACCAAAGTGCATTCATTGGCACACGTGGTGGAGGACATCATTCGATCGGGGGTGCCGATGCATTACATGTGAAAAGAGTAAGCAGGAATGAATCAACTATGAATGAAAGCAGTACAAATATGAAACCCTAACTGGGTTGTACCCCCTATGGGATACCCCACTACAGCCTACACAGCAGTATAAGCTATAGATATGTTCTGACACACCCCCATAGGCAAAGTGGGGGAGAACAAGGGGTCACAAGACCAGTCAAGCAAGACAAAGCAAAGCTCAGGGTGGATCACAAAGTCACCACACAGTCCGAGCACAAGAGCAAGGCCAAAGGCCAGTTCACAAGCAAGAGTACAGACATATATATAAAGCTAGACAAGCAAGAGCAGGTATATATATATGTCACAGTACAAGTGAAGTCAAGAGGAGAGCAAGTGAGGCAAGACAGGCACAAGACCCAGCTGGGTGCAGAAGCGCTGATGGTCACAAGGCGCAAGTGCCTTGGTGAACACATCAGCAGTGTTGGCCTCAGAGGCCACGTACGCAAGTCGCAACTGACCACGCTGCTGCAGCTCACGAGCAAGGAAGTAGCGGAGAGCAATGTGCTTCGTTCTGTGCTCCAAGCGCTGCTCTCGACACAAGGCCAGCATAGCCTTGTTGTCTACGTACAGCACTGGAGGAGAACGAGGCGGCTCTCCAAGGTCAGTCAGCAGGTAGGTGAGCCAGCGAAGCTCCTGTGCAGCCATGGCCCCGGCGTAGATCTCAGCCTCACAACTGGAGCCGAGAACCGAAGACGAGCGAGTAGACCGCCACGAGACAGAGCCGGAACCAAGACTGAAGGTGTAACCCTGTGACGACCGCTGCGTAGCCTGGTCGTCAGCCCAAGAAGCGTCCGCGTGGCCGGTAAGGACCACTGGACTCCGCCCTCCAAGCACTAGCCCCATGCCTGACGTACTGCACAGGTAGCGCAATACCCTCTTCGCTGCAGCCATGTGCTCCGGTCTGTGTCTCCCAGGAGCAACATAGCGTGCAAGAATGCTCAGAGGGTATGCAAGGTCAGGTCGTGTGCAGGTCATCAGGTACATGAGGCAGCCAACAAGCTCCGCATACGGACCACTCGACTCTACGGACTCATCCGAAGGCAGAGCTGAGAGTGAGTGGCGAGTAGGCAGAGGAGTGGCCTGAGGCGAGGAGTACGTGAAGCCGAAGCGCTGAAGGACCTGCTGCACCATGTGTGACTGAGTCAAGGTAATGGTGCGGCGTGCTCTGTCCCGAGTGATCTGCAAGCCAAGGTAGCTGCGCAGTTCACCCAGGTCTGTGCACGTGTGTCTCTTCAACAGCTCGGACTTCACGTAGGCGAGTCCAGCAGTGTCCGCTGTGGCAAAGATCAGGTCGTCGACGTACACGAGGATGTAGAACGGCGGCAGGGAAGTGTCGGTGCGAAGAAACAGCGACGGGTCAGCAGTAGAAGGAGCAAACCCAAGAGCCGCAAGCGTAGTCCTCAGTGTGTTGTGCCACTCACGCGGTGCCTGGCGGAGACCGTAGACTGGCCGTCGGAGGCTCCACTGGGTGCCAGGAGGGAAAGTCCCAGTGAAGCCAGGTGGACGGCGAAGCCAGATCTCCTCGTGCAGGCTACCCTGCAAGAACGCAGTGCTGAAGTCGAGAGAGTGAAGCTCGTAGTCGCGCTGAGCGGCTATGTGCAGCAGCACCCGAAGAGTAGTCATCTTCGGGGTGGGAGAGAAGGTCTGAAAGTAGTCAACTCCCTGCCGCTGACTGAAGCCACGAGCAACGTACCGTGCCTTGAAGACAGGTGGAGAGCCCGGCGGCCGCTTCACCCTGAAGATCCACATGCCACTGACGATGTTCGCCCCAGGAGGGGGAACCGCGTCAACGTAGGTGCCTGTGGACTTCCAGGAAGCCATCTCTGCATCCATAGCTGCCTGCCACTGAGAGGAGTAGGGACCCTCTACGGCCTCCGCGTAAGAACGCGGAGTCGGGATGTCTAGTGCATCCGGGTCTCCCTCAGGGGCAAGCAGTACAGACGCGAGATGAGGTGAAGCAGCCGCTAGACACTGTAACTCCTCCTGCCTGTCCTCTAGGACGTCCGTGCCAAGAGCACACTCACCCCCGACGGACGGAGGACAGACAGACGCAGACTCAGCAACAAGACTAGCAGCGTAGTCGAGACGACAGCGAGCAGCAAAGTCGACGAGCTCAGCGACTAGAGCAGACGCAGCAGTGGACTCAAAAGAGGGGTCAGTGACGACAGTAGCAAGCAGACGCGTGACAGTGGGACTGGCAGCACGAAGAGAGTCCGACTCAGGGTCCGCAAGCGCAGGAAGAGAGGACTCAGGAGGAGAAGGCAAAGGGGCACGCAGAGGAGCAGTGGACGGACGTAAAGACATCCGGTGCGTGCCAGGGACAGGAGGAGGACGCTGACGCGAACTGCGACCACTAGCTCGAGCAGCACGAACAGGCGACGCGGGACGAGACGCAGGCTCACGACGCTCAGCAAGACCTCCAGTAGGACCAGTGTAAGGAGAGGGAGCAGGCAGTGGAGAGGAAGGCTCTAGTAGGGGCTGCGACTGGACAGGCGGTGGACCCGCTACTGGAGGAGAAAGACCAAGAACCTGCTGAAGGAGCGGAACGAAGTACGGCCGAGGCCGCGCGGCAGCTCCAGACTCAGCAGGGACAGCACCAGCACCCTCAGCGACAGCACCAGCGCCACCCACACCTCCAGCGGCAGGACCAACAGCAGCAGGCTCAGCACGAACGCCCTCAGCAGCTCCAGCTCCAGGAGGACCTGCAGGGCCAGCAGCTCCGGGACCGGCTGCACCCGCACCCTCGACGGTCGAAGAAGCTCCAGCTCCAGCTCCAGCAGCACCTCCAGACTCAGCAGCACGCCTCCAGCGGCGAGCGAACCACTCGCGCAGCTCCTGTGGAGAGAGGGGCTCCCGGCGAGACGCAGCAGCAGGAGAAACCCCAGGCTCAGCAGCTCCAGACGCAGCACCCCCAGGCTCAGCAGCTCCCAGCTCAGCACCCCCAGGCTCAGCAGCTCCCGACCCAGCACCCCCAGACCCAGCACCTCCAGGCACAGCACCCCCCGGCTCAGCACCCCCAGGCTCCGCACCCTCCGCAGTAGCACCCTCAGGCCCAGAACCCCCAGCAGTAGCACCCCCAGGCTCAGCACCCCCGCGCACAGCACCCCCAGAGTCAGCACCCCCAGGCTCAGCACCCGCAGCAGCACCAGAGTCACCAGTAACCTCGACCGGGTCAACGGCGTCTACCTGGGACACACCTGAGGGGGCAGGAACCTGAGGGGGGAGGGGGTCTACCGGGGGGGGAACCGGCACAAGGAAGTCCGGGGGAGGGGGGAGGGAAGGAGTGCGGTAGGGGAAGAGACGGTAGAAGGGGACTGACTCGTCGAACGTGACGTCCTGGGAGGACAGAACACGACGAGAGGAGGGGTGGTAAAACTGCCACCCTGGGGCGTCAGTGGGGAAGCCAAGGAAGACACAGGGAGCAGCACGAGGGGACAGCTTGTCCGCAGACAAGTCGCGGACAAACGCCCGAGATCCCCAGACACGGAACACAGACGCATCGCCAACCTTCCCCGTCCACAGCAAGGCTGGGGACATCGCTGGCCGAGAGACCCGGGGGTGAAGGTTGAGCTGATGCGCCGCGTACCTCACCGCAAACGGCCACAGAAAATGGGGGGCAGCCGCATGCATCATGGACGTACGAGCGACATCCATGACCATGCCAATGCGGCGCTCAGCAATCCCATTTTGCTGTGGTGAGTCCGGAAGCGTGAAGGTCTGGCGGATCCCCCGTGCACGACAGTAGTCTCGCAGAAGGCGAGAAGAGAACTCTCCGCCTCTGTCAGAGTGCAGACGCAGAACAGGAAAGTCCGAGCCGAAGCTCTTCCTGAGCTGGAGACGAGCCTCGCGGATCCAGTCGATCAGCACCTCAGTGACCGCACCCTTGCTGCGCAAGGGGAGGACTGTGGTGTAACGCGAGTAGTCATCAACCACCAACAGGAAGTAGCGCTCGTAACCCTGCCCACGGACGGGGGCTGGGCCCCACACATCCATGTGAAGCGTCTGCAAGGGAGCCTCTGTCGGGGGGAAGTGGGAGGAGTGAGGAGTAGCCCGGAGGCGACCCTCGACACAGGGGACACAGGAAGGTCCTGGCCCGGAGGGGAGAGGAGGGAGAGACTGGGGAAGACCAGAGACAAGGACACGGGAAGCCATGCTCCGAAGACGGGGCAAGGAGGGGTGGCCAAGACGGTGGTGCCACAGGAGAGTCTCGTGAGACAGGAGGCGACAAGAACAGGGGGCAGACTCAGGACCTGACCGGGACGCAGCAGCAAGTACCTGACCCGACGCAGCCACCTGACCAGACTCAGGGACAGGAGGAGACTCAACGGTCAGGGTGTAGAGACTCGACCCCGGCCGACGTGAGAACGTGGCCAGGTGTCGGCCTGTGCGAGCCTCCGTGCAGTGGGTCACCCTCTGACGCGCAGGAGTGAACTGGTGAACACCCCCATCCTGCAGGTCCGCTCCACTCACCAAGTTCGTAGAGAACGAGGGAAGGTACAGACCCGACAGGGTGCCCGAAGGGGCAGCCGGACACGGGAGGACAGTGGAGAAGTGAGACAGGACAGGACCCCCAGAGGGGTCAGCAAGGGAGACCGCAACCGGCCTGGCGAGCGGCGAAAGGGTAGTGCGGTCTCGAAAGAAGGAGCGAGAAGCTCCGGAGTCAAGTGTGAAAGTGAGGGAGGACGAGGACGACTCAGTACCTGAGAGCGCAGTCTCACCAGTACCTGAGAGCGCAGACGCACTGGCACCTAGAGCAGCAGCCTCACAAGCACCTAGCGCAGCAGTACCAATGCCCGGGTCGGGCTGAAAACACCGGTAACCCTCATTCTCCTCACTATAATCCACAACATACATAGCAGTAAGGATAGCATCAAAATCAAGATCAAAGATCGCTACACCAGCCCTGAGAAGCTCATCCCAGCGAGGGATCTCACTAGCCCCAGGGAACTGCTGACGCCAAGCGTCCGTCAGGCGGCCAAAGCAGCGCTGGGTGGCGTGGGCACCCCCACACTGCTCACCCGCGCGGTCGCCGGAACGAAGAACGTAGGTGCAGGGACCAGTACCCCCACCCCTCTGACGCCCAGCGTACCACTCACGAAGCTGCTGAGGCGAAGGGATGTCCCGCGAGCGCTGCTGCTGCTGCCGGTGCGAGCGCTGGCCACCACCACCGCCGCTACGCTGCTGGGTACCACCCCGACCAGCTCCACCTCCTCCACCACTACTGCCTCCTCCGCTGCCGCCTCCACTGCCTCCACCTCCGCCGCCTCCACCTCCGCCGCTGCCTCCACCACCACCGCTGGCACCACCACCACCGTCTCCGCCGCTGCTGCCGCCACCACCACCACCACCCCCGCCACTAGCCCCGCCGCCACCCCCACTCCCTCCGCCGCCACCGCCGCCACCGCCACCGCCCCCTCCAGCTCCACCCGCGCCCTTGCCCCCCTTGCCCTTGCTGGAGCGACGTCTCCCACTAGGGGCAGACGCCGCGCCGACCGACTCAAGACCAAGCAGGTCGGCAGCAGCAGCAGAGGCAACAGAGGGCAGCAAGGGGGAAGGAGAGCACCCCTCAAAGATGGGGGTGCGAGGGTCACCACGAGAAGCACCTACAGCGACTATGCTCTTCTCCGCTGCAAGGAGGGCCTTCTCGAGGAGGTCGACGGTGAGAGTGGTGGGACAGACTGCGAGAAAGTGGTCCCTGACGACGCGAAGGGAGTCAGGGAGGCGTGCGACTACGTAGTAGAGAGCGATGTACATGGGGGGGGGGTTCTTAGCGCAGAACTCAGCAGGAAGGGCGGCGCGGTAGCGAGTGTCACTAGTGCGGAGGTGCGTAATGAGGTCAGCGACAGTGGGAAAGGCAGAGAGGTCAGGAAAGAGGTAGGGAAGCATGAGACGGCTCAGTGCAGCAGTGGCAGGGGAGGAGTAGCGCGCAACTACAGCGTCGTACAAGGTCTGAGCACTCTTGTACTGACTAAAGTGCGCACGCTCAGAGGTAGGGAGGTGGCGACGCACAGCAAGACGTGCAGCAGCATCGCGGGTGGCCCACTTAGAGCGGACAGCGGGATCAGCATCAGCAGCAGGGGCAGGAGAGGCGCCAGAGGTGAGGTCAAAGAGAGAAAGGTCGTCAGCCCTGTCGCACTGTAAGAACAGCTGCAGGTCGTCTAACCAGACCTCAAAATCAATGGCGCGACCCTCAGCGTCAAAAGCTAGGACACTAGGGGTAGCCATGACGACGACTGTGAAGCAGTGCAAGCAGTAGGGGGGAGAGCACGCAGTGACAGTGGGACTGTGCTCACCAGGCAGGGCAGGTCGCGCAGCTCGACAGAAAAGCAGAACGGCGACCGGGCGGCTCAGGTGTACAGCGGCTCGGCTCCCGGGCGGCTCGGCGGCAGGGCGGCTCGGGTGCAGGGCGGCTCGGCTCCCGGGCGGCTCGGCTGCAGGGCGGCTCGGGTGCAGGGCGGCTCGGCTCCCGGGCGGCTCGGCTGCAGGGCGGCTCGGGTCCCGGGCGGCTCGGCTCCCGGGCGGCTCGGCTGCAGGGCGGCTCGGGTCCCGGGCGGCTCGGTGACAGGCGGCTCGGGTCGCGTAGAAGTGAGACGGGGCGGGGCCGCGTCAGGGCCGGCGGTAGGGCCGCGTAGGAGCCGGGGCGGGGCTGTGATAGGAGCCGGGGCAGGGCCGCGTAGGAGGCCGGCGGTGTGGCCGCGTAAGGGCCGCGTAAGGGCCGCGTAAGGGGCCGGTGCGGGGCCGCGTAAGGGCCGCGTAGGAGTCGGCGCGGAGCCGCGTAGTGGCCGGGGACGGGGCCACGAAAGGGCCGGGGCTGGGCCGCGTAAGGAGCCGGCGAGGGGCCGCGTAGGAGCCGGCGGCGTGGCCGCGTAAGGGCCGCGTAAGGGGCCGGCGCGTAAGGGCCGCGTAAGGGCCGGGGCGGGGCCGCGTAAGGGCCGCGTAAGGGCCGCGTAAGGGGCTGGCGTGGGGCCGCGTAAGGGCCGCGTAAGGGCCGGGGCGGGGCCGCGTAAGGAGCAGGCGGCGGGGCCGCGTAAGGAGCAGGGCGGGGCCGCGACAGAGTGGGCGGCGAGGCCGCAGAGGAGAGAGCGACTCGAGGGGTCGCTAAAAAAAAATTCGCGCCTCGGGGGCGCGCTTCGGTGGGCCCAAAAATTTCGGTCCTGGAGGGACCTAGCTCTATACCATGTGAAAAGAGTAAGCAGGAATGAATCAACTATGAATGAAAGCAGTACAAATATGAAACCCTAACTGGGTTGTACCCCCTATGGGATACCCCACTACAGCCTACACAGCAGTATAAGCTATAGATATGTTCTGACATTACAGCGCCAACATGTACGAGTATCTCCATCAACCTCTCGTGAAGCGAGCGTACCGTGCAGGCAACAAGAGAGATCCTATCCCTCAAATTGTGAAGCACGATGTGCGAATGCACATGCTACGCGTGCTCCAAGCATCGGAGGCACCAAGCGAGGATGGACCAAAGCGAATGGTTGCACTACAGGAGGTACGTGCGAGTGTGTGTGTGTGTGCGTAAGTATGCGTGTGTGTGTGAGTGTATGTGTGTGCGTGCGTGTGTGTGAGTGTGTGCGAGTGTGTGTGTGTGTGTGCGTATGTATGTGTGTGTCTGTAAGTGTATGTGTGTGCGTGCGTGTGTGGGTGTGTGTGCGAGTGTGTGTATGTGTGTGTGCGTATGTATGTGTGTGTGTGTAAGTGTATGTGTGTGCGTGCGTGTGTGTGAGTGTGTGCGAGAGTGTGTGTGAGTGTGTGCGAGTGTGTGTATGTGTGTGTGTGCGTATGTATGTGTGTGTGTGTAAGTGTATGTGTGTGCGTGCGTGTGTGTGAGTGTGTGCGAGAGTGTGTGTGTGTGTATGTATGAGTGTATGTGTGTGCGTGCGTGTGTGTGAGTGTGTGCGAGTGTGTGTGTGTGAGTGTGTGCGAGTGTGTGTGTGTGTGCGTATGTATGTGTGTGTGTAAGTGTATGTGTGTGCGTGCGTGTGTGTGAGTGTGTGCGAGAGTGTGTGTGTGTGTGTGTGAGTGTATGTGTGTGCGTGCGTGTGTGTGACTGTGTGCGAGTGTGTGTGTGTGTGATTGTGTGCTAGTGTGTGTGTGTGTGTGTGCGTATGTATGTGTGTGTGTGTAAGTGTATGTGTGTGCGTGCGTGTGTGTGAGTGTGTGCGAGAGTGTGTATGTGTGTGTGAGTGTATGTGTGTGCGTGCGTGTGTGTGAGTGTGTGCGAGTGTGTGTGTGTGAGTGTGTGCGAGTGTGTATGTGTGTGTGTGCGTATGTATGTGTGTGTGTGTAAGTGTATGTGTGTGCGTGCGTGTGTGTGAGTGTGTACGAGAGTGTGTGTGTGTGTGAGTGTATGTGTGTGCGTGCGTGTGTGTGAGTGTGTGCGAGTGTGTGTGTGTGAGTGTGTGCAAGTGTGTGTGTATGTGTGTGCGTATGTATGTGTGTGTGTGTAAGTGTATGTGTGTGCGTGCGTGTGTGTGAGTGTGTGCGAGTGTGTGTGTGTGTGTGCGTATGTATGCGTGTGTGTGTGAGTGTATGTGTGTGCGTGCGTGTGTGTGAGTGTGTGCGAGTGTGTGTGTGTGTGTGTGTGCGTATATATGCGTGTGTGTGAGTGTGTGCATGCATGTATGTGTGTGTGTGCGCATGCGTGTTTGTGGATGAGTATGTGTGTGTGTGTCTGTGTGTGAGGGTTTGTGCATGCGTGAGCATGTGTGTGTAACTGGGATTATGTTTTGTGAGCATGGAGCTTCAAGTCTTGTTGAAACGTATTTGGGTGCCTGTATTCAACATCGCCTAAACAACGAGCCTTTTTTTTGCACCCATGCCTGAATGGACATGCATTTTGCAGGCTATGGAGAGCGGTAGCAACACGCTTGCAGCCACCAGCTTTAGTGTTAGCTGGAAGGAAAGCATTGAGGATGGGTGTGACAAGTGGAAAGCACATGCGCTGGCCGCGCCGGGTGACATGACCAAGCTCGCGGGGCTGTTGGAAGGCAAGGCCGAGGAAGGCGAGGTACTAAATGGTACCATACGTGTGAAGAACGGCATGGCTATTCCAGGCGACGAGGATTTCACCAAGTACTCCAGTCAGACACATTATGTGCGAGCGTGCGCGTCTTTCGGCGACAAACCATGGTTCAACGATGTAGCAGTGCTTGGTGAAGAGGAGGTTGAGGCTGCAGGAGGCCAAACGACCTCGCGGAAGGTGATATGGTATGCAAGACTCCTGCTGTTGTTTACCATCGACGTGTACACGTCAGAAACAAAGGCGTTTTCCAAGCGCGCGTACGCATTTGTCCGTTATTTCAGAGCCACTGGTGCGGTGCACACATCAAAATGCCCGGTGTATGCTTGGGAGGAAGGTGACAACGAGTACCAACTGCTTGAGCTTGATAACATTCTGCGCGTAGCTCATATGGTTTCGGTCAGTGAGGGGCTCTTTGTTATGAACAAGTTCAAATTTTATTAAAAAACGATGGACATAACACAATCAGTTCTGTACTCCAAACATTGTAAGCATAGCTTGTTGAAACGAGTCCGCTATTTCTCCCCTATTATCCCTTGTTCCGATTGGAAGTGTAACAATCACCCGTGCGTTATTGGCGATGTTGTGCCACGCTAGTAATCATTACACAGTTGCTTGCTGGCATGCTGGCGCGTAACTGGGTAACCTTTCCTGCCTCGTTGGCTAGCGCGCAGTTATCTGCCTGCTGTGCTGTGTCCACCATGCCATTGTTAAGGTTTGTCTGGCTCGATGCAAAGTAGAAATGGGTCCTTCGTAACAGCTTCGCAGGACGTCACTTACAGCTGTCAGCCTTCCAGTGACTTCGACAATGTCGCCAGTTTCGCAGGCAAGCCTCTCATTCGTTGGACTTCCATGCATAGCGGCCACGCGTTGAAAGATACACGTCACTAAACTTTTTGCACCGTCATTGTTCGCAGAATAGTTCGTTGTTTAGCGGCGCAGTTGTCGCGTTGTCTGCCACGTATGTGTCGTGAGACCATACATTGCCAGATACAGCACCAACGTGTGGAGCGTTTTGGCGTATTTCAAGGACAATCTCGTTTCGGAAAGTGAACCAAAGCAACTATTCATGAGTAGAATTCGCATGTTCTGTGTAATGCTGTTCGGTACTTACTTAACGACTCGCAACTAAGTGCGATGTATCATCTATCGCACTAGCGTTTAACGCTCTGGTCCATTCGAGCAGGGTCGTTGATTAAAGTCCGAGGTGAAGGGTTTGGTCCACTGTTCTCGCAAAGTGTGGTATCGGTGTAATAATTTGCTTGTGAAGTAGCTCGGGGTGAACCTTCACGCTGTCAACAATACCCATCGCAACATGCCTTAGTCATCGATACCAACGACCTGTGCACTCATCTCGTACCCTACCAGAGCAGCTTCTCTTCGTTTCCAACCAGCCGAGCTTCGTCTCCATCTCGAAGTTCCGCCTAGTCCCATTATTTTTTGCCTCGTTTTCATCTATGTGCCCTTTGCCTGTTAGTGGGCACTTTAGGAAACATGGCGGTAGGCGTGCCACCAGAAATTATGGAGTTGCAGCGTAAGAGATCCAGAACCTCTAACAGGCGTCTCGAAGGCTACGAGCTTGGTAGCCCAACCACAGGAGCTCGTAGAATTTCTACTCCAGCCCAGCAGGTGGGTACCCCGAGCGCTCAGCCTGCGGAACCCCAGCCTCTGCAAGACCTTGAGGCACTTGAGGCCGAGCACACAGCAGACAATGGAGTTGCCTCTCCCAACCACGCTTCGAACGCTACCGCACACGTGGCGCAACCTGGTGCTACGGCAAATGTCATCGCATCCGCTAGAACTGGCGGTACGTTTTACTGATTACTATTCTGTTTCTGTGTGCGATTTTTCCATTGTTTCATTTGGCCTTATAAATATTTAAGTGTCATGACGTTTTGCTCTAATGAAACCTCCCTTGTGTTTTCAGGTGTGCGCTCAACAGATCGTGATGTTCATCACCCCGAGGCCAACTCGTACAACCACATCGACGCTGCCATACGCGGCGAGCTGAAAGACATTCGCACTCTGATGTTGCGAATTGAAAACCGGCTTCGTGTATCGGATGAGATCCACCAGACTCTGGCTGCTACAGTCAAGAATCTTCTCGAAATTGTGCACCAGCCGAGCTGGTGCAACGAGAAAACCATGGAAGTAAGTGTCAGTTATTTGCTTATTGTTTTGTCTGGCTTATGAGACATGTTCTAAACTCTCGTTCTTTTCGCAGGATGCCTGTAAGAAGGCGTGCGATGATTTGCTCAAGGGATCAGATGTCTCCCAGCGAGTCATTTACCCTGACGAAGAGCAGTTCAAGGCAGCCGTTGTGGTTCATCTCGCTCTGGAGCCCGAAGACTTCGGGAAGTTTAATGACTACTGGAAGAAGGGCGAGTGGGCGAAGAGGTGCACCGGCATTTGTAACGGCCGGCGGGGGAAACTCGGGAACAAGTCCCGGAAGGCGAGTTTCAAGCTGTTGAAGTACCCTGATGGCAGAGTCGTTCAAAACTCCGTTGAGGATCGGCGCAATTATGCTCGAGCCTGTGTCTCTGGTACGTGAGTTATATTATTGCTGTTGCTCTTGTTATGACTTGTTTGTGACTCTTGTGTTTTTAATTTCAGAGGAGTTTGGCCTGCCGTGGCATGTTGACGAGAACAAGCCGTTCTGTAGCGAGGCGTTCTTAGCTGCTGCAAGCAAGTGGCAGAAGAGAGAGGGGGGTGTCTACACCCTAAGCATTGACCAGCTGTGCTACACCATGGTCGCGGTGAGCGAACAAGCATTTTTAATGCTTTATCTTGCCGTTTTCAACCGGCTAATTTCGCTCTTTTCTTGACAGGTCGAGTTTGAGATGCTATGTCGTGATCGAAGCAGCATGTTTTCTGATTCCGAGAACAACACCCGCGAAATGGCCAAGAGGAAGTTTCAGGTTGAGAGATGTGTCACAAGTTAGAAGAAGAAAGAGGGTTGAACTAGCAGAAATGGGGACACAAATAGCAAACCCTAGAAGGGTTGTACTCGCTATAGAGCACCCCACTACAGGCTAGAACATAAGAATAACATTCTGACACACCCCCATAGCCAAAGTGGGGTGTAATCAGCAGAGCAAGCAAAGCAGTACAAGCTCAGGGTGGATCACAATGTCACCACACATTCTGAGCACAAGTTCAAGAAGCAAGTTCAAGTGCACAATTATCAGCAAAGCTAGTGGTGGTCACAACGGGCAAGTGAGGAGGAGGAGTGAGAGCGAGAGGAGTTGGGAGGCGACGGCTGAAGCTGCAGACACACGGGCAACAGGAGGCACACTGGCACAGCGGCTACCGGGCGAAGCCCCCGGACTACTGGAGTAACTGGCCCCGCGGCTAAAGTAGCGGCAGACGAGCAACGGACCCACGGGCGGCTGGCACAGCTGGCTACGACTGGGCTACCGGGCGAAGCCCCCGGAATACAGGTGCTGCTGACGACACGACGGCAACCTCCATGCAGCTTCCCTAACTATCCAACTCCCCCAACACACACCCGCTGATACACCCCTAGCTCCACTCCCACGCACCCCCCTTAAACCCTAAACCCGAGTCTCCCACACAACCACCCCCCTCAGCGACAGCTGCAGCAGTGGGAGACGGAGGAGGAGGAGGAGCAAAGGGAGGAAGGCCCACCGAGCACCCCCATACCCGCCACCCAACAGCTCGCCCCTCCCGTCGTCCGTCGTGGCGACCTGAGGGGGCCGCTTGCGGCCCCCGAAGGAGCCGCGACGGGCGACGGGAAATGGCAGGGAGGGGAGAAAAGGGGGGAGGGGGGGGGGGGGGGGGGGGGGGGGGGGGGGGCGATGCCGCGACGAGGGGCGGGGCCGCGACGGTCGGGGCCGCGACATAGGGCGGGGCCGCAAAGGTAGGGCGGGGCCGAGCCGGGCAGGCGCACGGGCGGCGACGGGCCGGGGCGGGGCCGCGACGTAGAGCGGGGCCGAGCCGGGCAGGCGCACGGGCGGCGACGGGCCGGGGCGGGGCCGCGACGTAGAGCGGGGCCGCGTCGAAGGGCGGGGCCGCGACGGTCGGGGCGGGGCGTAGGGCAGAAGCCCGCCGCGCGCCTCGGGGCGCACAGCGGGCAAAGAACCGCCGCGCGCCTCGGGGCGCACGGCGGGCAGAAAACCGCCGCGCGCCTCGGGGCGCACGGCGGGAGGAAAAAAAAAGTAGCAGCGGAAGCGAGGTGGGGACACACCCACAGGATCGATCCAAAGGGATCGACCTGCTCTGATAGCATGTCACAAGTTAGAAGAAGAAAGAGGGTTGAACTAGCAGAAATGGGGACACAAATAGCAAACCCTAGAAGGGTTGTACTCGCTATAGAGCACCCCACTACAGGCTAGAACATAAGAATAACATTCTGACAAGATGGGTCCGTCACGCTAGCATTCCACTAGTCAGTGGGTTCTACTATTTTGGAGATGTCATTGTTAAGGATTGACAGATGGTAGAGGATGTTTAGTAGCTTTATGTAGCTGTAGGTTTAGTATGTGATATTTTGTTGATTAATTTCTAACCAACTAGTATTGTAAGCGTTTAATATTATTTAATTATTATTACGGAATTGTTTTGATTTGTTGATAATAAACCCATTCGAAATTCTATTGATCATAATATTAGCAGTGTAGTTATCTCAATTAAATGTCGCCTTGTCACATCTCCAAAAGGAACAAATATCCACTAAACTATTCTTTATCGCTTTTATACATACGCATATTGTTATCACGCGGTAACCATCTTTAACAATTTTGTTACGCGAGTGGTTACAACTGAGCTTGTCAATTCTCGCCTGTGCGAGGGCCTCCTTTTCATTTCCGAAAGTAACAAACTAGATTACTCGCCCCAACTGACATGCAATGCGCAACTTACACATTTCAATCGCCTCGCAGGTTGGTTTCGGCAGTGCGCAGGTTGACTGCAGGGTGGTTCTGTTGCCCCACAATTACCCCCCAGTATTGAAAGCCGATTGACAGGACTCCCGAAAACGGGAGTCACCAGGAAGGCTTCCAGCTTATTGCTGGAAGCCACATTTCTTCGTGCGATGCTGTCACTGCTAGTACTAGGTGCATGATCCCTGCCAAAGAAGAATAAACGTTGTGCGTACCACGTTGCTATCTTCGGGTTTGGCGCAACGAGCAGGCCACGGCGACGCCACGGGAATTCCCATCACGGGGTGTGGCGGAACGGAAGGCGGAAAATGTTGGGGATGAGGCGGATCATATTGAGGGAGAGGCGGAAGGTATTGAGGGAGAAGCGGAACATTATATTGGGGAAGAGGCGAAACAGGGTGCGGGATAGTGGCTGCGTGGCCGGCAGGCGGGGTATTTGCGTCGCTAATCCGAGGCGCGGGTTCTGCTTCGACTCGTTCGGGCGTTGCAGATGTAAGTGGCTCTTCTTGCGACGCGCTCGCCAGGTTCGCTGTCATTGTGGCTAGACTTGAATGTAATCTTTTCAACGGACTAGACGGATGCATTTCTGCAATTGTGGGAGAAAGAAGCTGCGAGGTGTAGGCAAAATAGTGGTTGACAAAATTACGGAATCAACTCTGCTGGTGAAATTTCTACACCATCAGATGTGGAAAGGAGGGGAGGGAGGCAAGAAAGGGGTTGGTGGGGAAGGAGGGGAGGGGGGGTGGAAGGATCGCCGCTTGCAATGTTGCTGCGCGCGCAATGTGCGTCACTTGCGACCGAAAACTCAACGTGCGGGAGCACGCCTTGCGTCCAGGGCTGTCGATATCCCTGGGGGCAGAACTTGAGGCCCTCAGCTGCTGAAATTCTGACCCTGATTTTCAGGGAGGTGACCAAATTTTTGCCCTTAACGGTCATGGGTGCAGGCCGAAGTGTAAACTTGAAATCTGGGCTCCAAAGTGTTGTGTACTTAACTAACCTAAACAGCATCCTAGACAAGAGAATCACATACTCTCACTGCTAACTACTCCAGTCAACCTGTATGTCGCCACTTCCAACTACAACTACAGCTGCACTACCTACTGCATTTCTACTCATCTGCTGACTTCGACACTAGACACACACTAGATTGGATAGAAATCGAGTGAAACATCCTCCACCTAGCGCTCTATTGTGCAACTTTTATGGAAAGGGGGGGGGGGGTTAGGGGGGGGGTTGTTCCGCAAGATTTTGGGGGGGGGGCTCTGCGGAACCGAAAGTATATCTTAGATTCAGGGGACGGCCCAGATTGAGCACCTAACGCGTCCGGGGAGGGCTAAACGATGCCCTAAACTGGCACGGGTACCAGTCGAATCAAACCCTTAAAATGGTCGAGCTGCGCCGAACATAACCCGGAATGTTCAGGGCGTTAAGGGCAAATGCCCTTGAATCGACAGCCCTGCTTGCGTCGCCTGCCCCCCGCTTAGGTGGGTCGCCTGCGTTGCATCGCTGGCATGAAGTCCCGCGCGCTGACTCCAGCGACCGTACAGGTGATGATTCACTAACATAATGCTCAACATAGAACACGGTCATATGCAGTCAGAGTATGAACTCTCACATAGCAAACACATATGGTCTCTTTCCACCTTGTCTCCCTCATATTACAATACTTGTCCATGAGTGTCCATGTGATACTCAGGCTGTCTAAGAAGCCTCAGCCGTTAAAAGGCCTAGGAAATTCCCATTGGTTGGTGTGGGTATCCCAATGTGTTCCTTGTTTTGCGAACCAGAATCCTGGATATTTCCTTTTCCAAGGCATTCAATGCCTGCTGCTCAGCTTCCTGCTCCGGAGGGGAGGGGTCTTCCACAGCATACAGTGCTACCATATTTCACACTCTAAACATTCTGTTGTGCTGGTTGCATGTGCATGGTATGCAAGTGGTGTGACAGCTCACCCACCACCCACTGCTTCTCTGCATCACTCAAGGTCTTGCCAAACCGGTACTCCTCCTGCTCCATTCCAACAATCATGCACACCAGCTCTGGCGGCTTGGCTGCTGAGCGCGCGGCAGGGGCAGGCGGAGGAGGGATGGGACTTCGGGCAGCGAGGCTATGCACTGGCGGAGGTGGCAGCGGCTGTGGGGAGTTCAAGTTCTGCACCACAATGGCGCGCACCATTGGCGTGCTGCCCTGCTTCCGCTTGGTCGTGCCGGAGTTTTTGGTGGTGATGGTGAAGTGCTCGGGTGACAGCACAATGGTCTCCGAGCGAGTTGCGCTGTTAATCCATGCAAAGGAGCAACTGAGAGGGGCGAGGCACGGTCGGGAGCAGCACGGGCGCGGATGTAGAGAGAAAGAGAGGAGTGGGTTTGTGGTGTGAAAAGCAGGTAGTGGAATATTGGGACTGGACGCGTGGATGTGATGTGGAGCGCGCTGCGCGCATGTGCAACATGTGGCAAAAAGTGCGATGTGAGAAGTCATTGTGACATGCTTCAGCATATTAACATAAGCAGTCTGACCTCGGATGCAGGATGTGCAAGTATCCACTCAATTTCGGTATGCAAGCTACCTACTGAGATTCCGCGATGCACTCACGCAGTGAAGCCGCAGAGGATGCAGATGGTGAAAGGCAGGAAAATGGCGACCGCCACTGCGATTGCAATCTGCGAGGGAGGGGCGAGGTGAGAAGGCGGGGCGAGGTGAGAAGGCGGGGCGAGGTGAGAAGGCGGGGCGAGGTGAGAAGGCGGGGCGAGGTGAGAAGGCGGGGCGAGGTGAGAAGGCGGGGCGAGGTGAGAAGGCGGGGCGAGGTGAGAAGGCGGGGCGAGGTGCGAAGGCGGGGCGAGGTGAGAAGGCGGGGCGAGGTGCGAAGGCGCACGGTGGAGCGGGATAAGGAGAGGTCGGGTGAGAGGGAGGGTTGAACAGGGGGGTGATTGGGCGCGAGAGAGGGGGGATGGAGAAGGGAGGGGGACGATGACCGATAATCCCTTCGGTTTTGTTCGGTTGGAGGATTTGATTAAGACTCGGACCCTGTTTGGTGGGGAAGAGAGAGCAGGTGGGAAGGGGGATGGGAGGGGCTCAGATGAGAAGGAACACGACGCGATGTGAGGAGCTTGCATGCGACGGAATGCGGCGGGAGGGGATGCTGGTCGAGGCTTGCTCGGAGGGGCTTGCTGGGAGGGTCGCATGGGAGGGTCGCATGGGAGGGTCGCATGGGTGGGGTCGCACGGGAGAGTCGCATGGGAGAGGAGCGAGCGACAAGAAACGGAGAGAGAGAGAGGGCGGTTCAGAAGAAGCGCAGTGAGGGGGTGGGCCTGCAAGCAAGGAAGTGAGCAGGCGGCTTACGAGGAAGGGAGTGAGCAGGCGGCTTACGAGGAAGGGAGTGAGCAGGCGGCTTACGAGGAAGGGAGTGAGCAGGCGGCTTACGAGGAAGGGCGTGAGGATGCAGAGGATCCACCCCACGGCGCCGTCCGGGAAGAACCCCGCTGCGGGGATGCGCGCCTCGAGCGCCCCGCCCTCCTTATGCGAGATCACCTGCGGGCGGCGCAGCGGATAGGGGGACAATGGGCGCTGTTGAACCTGCCGTCGCCGGGTTTGGGTGGCGCTATATGTGCTCTAGCCCTGAGAGAGCAGAATGGCTACGTGCGGACCGACACGCGACGCGGGCAATGCGATGGGGGGAGAAAAACACGGAGATTCCTCAACGAGGCTCCGAGATTGCCTACGAGGCAAGATATAGTGTCTGGTACCCACGCGCGGCGCACTTGTGCTACTAGTAGCAGCGGCATGATACCTGCTATACAAGGAGAGACGTTGTGCGTACCACGCGGCTGTTCTCGGGTTTCGCGCAACGAGCAGGGAACGGTGACGCCACGGGAGTGCCCATCACGGCGACTGGCGGAACAGGTTGGGGGTATGGCGGAGCAGCTTGGAGATATGGCGGAGCAGGTTGGGGATAAGGCGGAGCAGGTCCGGGATAAGGCGGAGCAGGTCCGGGATAAGGCGGAGCATTTTGAGGATATGGCGGAACGTTTTGGGGATAAGGCGGAACAGGTTGGGGATAAGGCGGAACAGGTCCGGGATAAGGCGGAACAGGTCCAGGATAAGGCGGAGGTCCGGGATAAGGTGGAACAGGTTGGGGATATGGCGGAACCGGTTGGGACGATGCAGCCGCCGCCGTTTGTGGGTCTCTTTGCGGCGCGCTCGGGAAGTCCGCTGTCATTGTGGCTCTCGTCAATCTCCCTCTTTCGGCGTGCCGGATGGAAGCTCTCTTACAATGGTGGGAGGAGGAAGGTGCGACGCGTAGGGGAAATGGTGGCTTATGAGATGTAGGATGGGAATCGACTCTGCTGGCAAAACTTCTTTTCTACCAGCAGCAGTGTCGGCTTATGTGTTCCTGGGGAGGGGAGCAGGGAGGGAGGTGGGGGGAGGGGGGGAAAGGGGGGTTGGGGGAAGAGGAAGGGGGAATTGTGTTGGTTTCGCCGCTTGCCAGCCACCTTTGCGCCATGCGCATGTGTCGCTTGGAACGGTACACTATTTTTGACGTGCTGCAGCACGTCTTGCGATGCGATCCCTATTGGTTGATGTGGTTGTCCGTCGCCTTGCTGGAGCGTGGAGTCCGGAATATTAATAGTACCGGTATGCAGTGCAGAGTGTGGAGTATGCAGCATGCTAGTTATCAAGTAAAAGGTATGAACTCTTACTATAGCAAGCATTTTCACATTTCATCTATTGCTTCACAATGCCATTCTCTGTGCACTTTCTTTGAGTGGACATTGTTCACCAGAAGGCACGTGTAATTTGCAGAACCGTTATCGCACAACACGGCAATATACACCCTTGAAGCTAAAAAACAAGGTCTATGACTAAAAGAGACTGTGTACCGTACTGTATGCTAGCTCATGATTGGTAGAACGAACTTAACTCAACTGTTATTGCTGATAAACTAACTCGCCTCCTATGACCTGGCTTCAAATGCGTAACAGGTTTGCTGTTGGCTATGCAATCCCCTGTACTAGTAGCTTGAGGACTTGCGGATTTCCACTTGCCTGCCTTTCCATCCGCTTGCCATGCAGCCTGGAGCATGCTTCGGGGGCTTGCTGCTGCAGAAGGAACAGTCGAATTGTCTAGAGTGGAAGCGTGTGGAACACTCTCGCTTGCGGAACGGGAGAACCCTAGTCTGCTACCTGAGGTATGCAATGGAAATGGTTCCTGTTGGCGGCGTGGGAACACCAAAGAGTTGCATGTGCTGCTGCCTGCCAACCCCTTCTTACTGTTGAGTGATATTGTTGCTCGTGTGGCAACCACAGAACCTTCCCCCTCAGCACCTGATTGGTCCCACAGAAAACCCCTTTCCGCCTGTGTCCGCTGTTGGTGTCCGTTTCTTCGCTGGTTGATATGTATTTTCCCCAAGTCCATCACCGTCCGTATGCTTTCCATTTCGCTAACTCCAGTAAACGCCACATTCACCACTGCAGAATCGAGGCTCTTTCTACTCCGATTCTTCAACACAACGCAGGGCGCATTCCCTGAATGCCCCTTGACAGCAGCAAGAGGTCCTGACACTGCTGCTCTGGGACTTGGAAGCAGCGGTTCACCTGATATAATCCCGTCATTCGGAAGCATATCGGCACAGCCGGGCATATTGAAGCGCCCCTCATGCTCATCAGCAGCTGCCACACCACATGTCTTGTCGTTGGAGGTGGAAATGATATCGCCACCAGCCCATCGGAAACTGCTGTTACTCCCGCTATGAGACATGAACTTGGGGTTACAGCCTTTGCCAGTCCCAACCTTTGGGAAACAATTGCTGCTCGATCTGATGATACTGCTGCTACCGCTGTTCCGAGTCCCATCCTTGGCAGTACGAATGCTGCCAGACCTGACAATGCTGTCACAGCCACGACCGGCCTTGAGAAAACACCCACTTCTTGATCTAGCAATACTGCTACAGCCGCTGCCAGTCCCATCCTTGGGGCTACAACCGCTGCCAGACCCCATGATGGTGCTATAGGCGCTGCTGGTTTCGCCCTTGGGACTATAGCTGACTTGGCCAGGCCTGGAGAGCACTTTGGCGAAGGCGTTCGACACGAGGGCGCGCTCTGCGGCGCGGTGCTGCGCGACCAGCCCGTACAGCTTCACGAACTCCTCGTCCGACTCGTACCCCTCGCTCTCGCTCTCCCGTCGCACAATGCCCTCCCTCTCCCTGCCTTTCCCCTCGCGCCCCATCCTGGCAGGGACCGTTTGCTGCTCTCTCTCCACGGATGCCGCTGCAGCGGCATCAGACAGATAAGAAGGGACTGCGGGACGGTGCAGCGCGGTGAATGATTCTGCCCGGCTGAGCTCCACTGCGGCGCTCACGCTGACGCTGCGGGGGTAGTCGCCGCTGCCGCCCAGGGAGTACCGGCGAGCGCGATCCGTGCGCCTCAGCAACGGCGGCCCCGTGTCGAGCGACGCGATTTTCCTCGGCTGGCCTCTGTTGATGCTCGAGCCATGACTCACGCTCGTCTTGCTTCCACCGGCTTTCTCTCGGCACGCTGCAGAAACCGCATCCAGAGCGGGAGGATACCTTGTCTTGGGGCTGAAAGCTGAGCTGTCTTGCGAGGGGGTTGCCGTTGAGGGAGATAAGGGAGGGAGGTCGACGGGGCTGGTGGGAGAAGGAGAGCTTGTGGCACAAGGTGAAGTGAGCGGCTGAGCGCTGGCGGTGTTTGACGTGGAAAAAAGCGAAGTAAGGTCCGGCAGGGACGGCGAAAGGCGCATCCTTGGGGTTGCCAGCGTGGATGGCCGTTTGGGTGACTTCATGCTGCTGCTTGCGCTCCACCCGCCGCGACCATCCGAAACGGCATGGCTTCGCAAGGAGGATCCTTTTTCGCGGCCTTGGATCAATGGGTCTTCTAGAGCAAACATGACGGTGGGGGCCCCACGTGAGTCACAAGTCGAAAGTTGGGTTGCTTGGTGGGCTCACAGGATGCAAGAGCGACGGCCTTGCTCTGGTCATGGAGTGGCGTCGGTCTACCACGGAAGAGCAGCTGCGGTGAGCAAGTTCTAGGAACAACTGGAATGCCCATAGTGCGCTGTAGCGAGGTGAGCAGCAAGATTCGAATCCAAGCAAAGCTTGGGATTGGACGCGATGGCAGCAGGCGGTGCGCAAGAACGCAGAAGCGAAGGAGAAACATGACCGGGTGGTGGCGGCTAGGAGAGCTGTTGAACAGGTGAAGCCGCAGGCGCTGAGCCAGAGGGGAATGAACGGACGACGCGGATGCATCAGGCCAAGCCTGATGCCTCACGATCTCAAATCTTGTGCTACTGTGTCTCAATCCTCGACTCCACTCCCTTGATCTTGCCGAGCTCCGCGAGGAGCTGTTTGTGACCCGAGGGGGTCAGGTTGTGGCCAGAACACAACTGTCAGTCCCGCGCAACTGTAAAGGGTCACTGTAACAATGTATTCTGTCGTAAACTGTTCGTGAAAACCGACTTGGTCGCCGTGTTGGAACAGAAGCAGGCGCAGGTGGGTTCTGCCAGTCATGATAATCCACGGTGCTCCCTGATTCGCTGCGAACGAACGCAATGGCATTTTGATCGCGGGTACACGCCAATATTATTTCCTCCATGTTAAAACTTCGTATTTCACACAGATTGACGATGTTGCACATGTCGCAGCACACAGTATAGCGAACATCCCGTGGGTAACATCACCGCCCTGTGCCTCCTATGCTGCCCGTATGCTATCGTGTAGCCGACGTCAGGCGACACGGTCAACCGTAATATCTGAGCGTCTTCCTCATGACGGATGACGTCACCACGAGACGCGATGCTCATGGCTCCACCTCACAACATGACGGCCAGCCGATACTGCTGGCGTCGACCATCGCCGCGTTAGGAGGCCTCGGCCTGCCGCCCGACTTGGAGGGGCTCCTTACCCGCCGTGATGAGAGAGACTGCGGTGCTTCCGGCGGGGATGCTGGTTCCGCGGAACAGGCGGAGCGGAAGGCTCTGGGGGAGGAAATCGGAAGTCGGTGCGGGGATGCGGCGGAGGAGGTGCTCACGCACGAGGCGACCGGAGGCCACCGGAAAGGGCAGGCGCGCGGTGAAGAAGGATTGGCGGAGCGGAAAGCGCCCATCTTCCGCGTGGCCCCGCTGACGGGGCTAGTGCCTGCACACTTGCACGAGCACTGGGGAAGGCGGAGGCGTGTGGGGGGAGCGAAGGGGGAGGGGCGGTGGGTGTCGGAGAGGGCGAGTGAGGAGGAGAGCGTGGTGGCAGTGGGGGAGGCGGGGCTGAGGCGACTGGGGATGTGCGCTGGGGACATGGTGAGGGGATGGGGGACATGGTGAGGGGGATGGGGGACATGGTGAGGGGGATGGGGGACGTGATGAGGCGGTGGGGGGAATGATGAGATGGTGGGTGGCATGAACGGCAGGTGGTGACTTGGGATCTTGCTGCGCGTGTCTCGCTGTGAGCATCACTTGCCGTTAGCTCAATGCCTTGCTCTCCCGCTTCTTGAATCTCCTCTTCCCTCCCCCCCCCCACTTTCCCCCACACCCCGGCAGGTGGCGGTGGCGCTGCTGCCATGCGCGCCAGGCGCACTGGCCGCCCAAGTCATGCCCGCGCGCCTGCTGTTGTGGCGAGAAGGGGCGCGGACGGGCAGTGCCGGCAGGCGAGGCAGCAGGCGCAGGAGTAGGAGTGGGGCTGGCGGGGGCACGGCGTGGGTGTCGCCGCTGCTGGGGTTCAACCTGGGCCTGCCGGGGGGAGTGATGGGTGGGTGGGAGTGCAGTGAGGGGGCGGAGGGGAACGATGAGCTGGGCGAGTCTGCGGACGAGCAGGGGAGTGAAAAAGAGGAGGAGGAGGAGGAGGAAGAGGAGGGGGAGGAGGAGGAGGAGGAGGAGGAGAGGCAGGGAGCGTTCAGGGCAGGGCGGGCAGCATGGGCGGGCATCCGCGTGCTCATTCTGCCCCTCCCGGCCCTGCCCTTGCTCGAGGCCTCCTCCATGCAGCCCCCCCTGGCAGCGGATGCGGATGGGCGCACGGCGGAAGGGCAGATGGCCGTGCGCGTGGGCGTGGCCAGTGTGGTGCGCCTTGCCCCCGTGCGCTGCCCCTCCGCCCTCCCCCCCTGGCACGCTGTAGGGGGAAGGGGAAGAAGGGGGGAGGGAGGGCGGGGGGGAGAGAGGGGAGATGGCAGTGGGGCGGTGGGAGGGGGGATGGGGAGGAGAGGGAGGGGGAAGGAGGGGCATGCATGGGCCAATAGGCATGTGCCACGTCATGAGGAGAGAGAGGGGAGGCAGGATGGGGAGGAGCAACGCGAGCATGCGGGCATGGGTGGGGAGGAAGGGTCAGAGGAGGAAGGGGAGGGGGACGAGGAGGAGGAGGAGGAGGAGAGGGCGTGGGAGAGGGAGGCGAGGCAGAGGGAGGTGGACGAGGGGGTGCGGCGGGCTGTGGTGCGGCAGCGGTTCGTTGCGGTGGGCGCGTGTTTCCTCACGGTGCTGGGCGGTCGAGAGAGCGTGGCTCGCATGGTACGATCAGTTATAGTGGGTCGAGGGGCAAGGAGAGGAAGGGGGGGCGGACGGGAGGAGGAGGAACGGGGAACAGAAGAGGAGGAGGAGGAGGAGGAGGAGGAGGAGGAGGAGGAGGAGGAGGAGGAGGAGGAGGAGGAGGAGGGGGAGGAGAGGGAGGCACGGGTGGTGTATCTGAGGGTGATAGCAGTGCACCCCCCCGGCAGCACCATCTACGCCATCCACCCCCACTCCACCCACCTCCTCCTCTCCGCCTCCCTGCCCTCGCCCCTGCCACCTGTCGCGCTGCGATTCGCCGGGGATCTAGCAGGGTATCCCCTGCCGCCCGAGGCTGGGCGGCTGGTTCGGGTGCTGGCTCCAGCGCTGCTGCCCGTGGGGTGGGGGAGGGAGGGCGGGGAGGGCGGCGGAGGGAGCAGTGTGGTGGGGGGCATGGCGCCATCCGCGTTCAGCTGCGCACTGCTGCTCGTTGGGCCCTCTGGTACGCGCTGCTGCTGCTGCTGCTGCTGCTGCTGCTGCTGCTGCTGCTGCTGCTGTGTGCGCACGTTTGGCGCGTGTGTTGAATGATCCATGTGTCACGAGGCTCACTAGCAGCGACAGCAGTATGTGCTGCCCGGCCACACCAGGAGAGTTGTTCTAGCAGCACACTGCACCCCAAGCACGACCCACCCACACGCCATCCAACCCACACTCATAGCCCACCTGCACCCCACCCACACACCTCCCCACAATAAATTCCCTCCCCCCCCATGCGCGGGTCACCAGGAGTGGGGCGGCGAACAGCAGTGCGGGCGGCGTGCCAGCGCATGGGCGTGCACTGCGTGGAGTACAGCAGTGCCGACCTCGCTGCCTCCTCCAATGAAAGCGCGACAGCTGGCGCTCTGCAAGCCGCCTTTGAAACAGCGAGCCGGTGAGAAGTGGCAGTGGGCTGGGCTGGTGGGGTGTCACTGTGACATTGCATCCGACAGCTTGTGCTGCTGTCCGTCTGTGCCTGTTTTGAAGGGGAGTCCTGCCTGCAACATGACAGCAGGCGGGTGTTCCACCCTCCATCCCATCATCGCACCGCTCTCCTCGCCTCATCTCCCTTGTCCACCATTTCATGTCCACCGCCTCCCTTCAACCCCTTGCCACCCCCTCAGCTACTCGCCAGCAGTGCTGCTGCTGCGCCGCTTTTCCGCCCTCCTCACGGCCTCAGACGCCCCCGACGCCTCTTCCTCCGCCGCGCTGTCTCTGCTCGCCCACACGCTGCGCGGCTGCATCCGCTTCTTCTCCCGCCCCCATGGGCCTTCCAGTGCAGCCCCACCCCCCTTGCACACTGCACCAGCCGCAGCTGTAGCAGGAGGGGGAGGTGGAGGGGGAGGTGGAGGGGGAGGGGGGGTGGCGGTGGTGGTGGTGGCGTGTGTGGAGGAGGGGGAGGCGGAGGGCATGGGCGTGGCGGTGAGGCGGTGCTTCACTCACGAGCTCGCTGTGGGGCCGCCGGATGAGATGCACCGCCACCAGCTGCTGCGCTTCTTCCTCAAGGTGGGTCCCGGGCGACAGACTGAATCACCTCCTCCCTCTCCTCTCGCAACTGCCTCCACGCATCCATCTCACCTCATTGCCCCTCCCTTTCTTCTGTCCTTGCTCACTTCCCATTGCTTCCCCCATGTCTCTCCCCACCACCACCACCGCCTGTCCCCAGAGCCCTCCGTCCAGCGCTACAGCCGGGGACGAGGAGGAGGACGTGGCGGCGGCTGTAGCGCGGGAGACGGCGGGGCTGCTGCCGCGCGACCTCAGGGCGCTGACCGCCGACGCTGCTGCCGCTGCCATCTGCCGCTCGCTGCCCCCCGGGGGAGCTGCCATGCAGACGGCTGTGGGCAGTGCAGGCGTGGCAGAGGGTCGGGGTGGGGAGGATGGCAGTGCGGAGACGAGCAGCGGATGCGAGGGGGAGGGGAAGGCGGAGGTAGAGGGGGTCAGGGAAGTGGAGGGCGGAAGGGGAGCGGAGGGGATGGCGGGGGGGCTGGCGGTGGGGAGGGGCGACATGGAGGAGGCGATGGGGGCGGTGAAGCGGCGCGTGGCGACGGTGATCGGCACTCCCAAGGTGCCCAACGTGCGGTGGGATGACATCGGTGGGCTGGAGGACGTCAAGGCTGCCATCCTCGACACCATCCAGGTGATTCCCCAGGCTCAGGTGCCTTCCACAGCAAGCAGGTGAACTTTGTGCCGTAGGCCTTTCATTCCCTCCCTTGATTCCGCACCCCATCGTGTGTGTGTGTCCCCTTTCTCCTATCCCATCTCCCATCCCCCCCCGCACCCGCACAGCTGCCGCTGCGGCACCGGCATCTGTTTGCGTCTGGGCTGCGGCAGCGCTCCGGTGTGCTGCTGTACGGCCCGCCGGGCACAGGCAAGGTGAGTGGTGAGGGGTGGCAGCGTGGAGAGAGAAGGCACGTTGGGGGTGGGGGGTGTGTGGGGCATAGGAGGACACACAGGAGCATGTCATGCGAGTCAATGGGTGTTGCACCCTTTGGTGAAGGAGCTCACATTCTTCACACTGCTTGCGCTGCTCGTTTTCTTCCAAGGCAGTGCATCGTTGTGCGAGCGATTGACTGCCAGCCAAGCAATGGGACACCATGCTTGCACCGCTCCCCCATCCGCCTTCACCGCACCACCATGTGCACTGCCTCCCATCAGACGCTGCTGGCCAAGGCGGTGGCAACGGAGTGCTCGTTGAACTTCCTGAGCGTCAAGGGTCCGGAGCTGATCAACATGTACGTGGGCGAGTCGGAGCGCAACGTGCGCGCCATCTTCGCCAAGGCGCGCGCCGCCCGCCCTTGCGTCGTCTTCTTTGATGAGCTCGATGCCCTTGCGCCCGCCAGAGGGGTTGCTGGGGACTCAGGGGGTGTCATGGACCGCGTTGTCTCCCAGGTGGGCCTCTGTTGTCTACCAGGTGGCCCTATGTTGTCTCCCAGGTGGGTGCCTGTTGTCTCCCAGGTGGGTCACTGTTATCTCTCAGGTGGGTCTCTCTTGTTACAGGTGGGTCTCTCTTGTTACAGGTGGGTCTCTCTTGTTACAGGTGGGTCTCTCTTGTTACAGGTGGGTCTCTCTTGTTACAGGTGGGTCTCTCTTGTTACAGGTGGGTCTCTCTTGTTACAGGTGGGTCTCTCTTGTTACAGGTGGGTCTCTCTTGTTACAGGTGGGTCTCTCTTGTTACAGGTGGGTCTCTCTTGTTACATGTGGGTCTCTCTTATTACAGGTGGGTCTCTCTTGTCACAGGTGGGTCTCTCTTGTCTGTAAGGTGGGGTCTCTGTTGTCTCACGTGCATTGAAGAAGCAAGCGATGATGGCAAGGCGGGCATATAACAACGGTCTCCACATTCTCTCACTCACTTTCCCTCCCTGCCTCCCACATACCCCTGCTTATCTCTCTCTTCCCCCTTGCCAGCTGCTGGCTGAGGTGGATGGCATAGGGTCCACGTCAGCATCGGATCTATTCCTGGTGGGCGCCAGCAACCGCCCCGACCTCATCGACCCCGCGCTGCTGCGCCCGGGCCGCTTCGACAAGCTGCTCTATGTGGGCGCTGGCTCCACCGCTCTGCACCGGTGCAGGTGGGACTAACAGGGATGGCTTTCGAGTGAAGAGGGAGGCAGTACACACTGAAAAAGTGTACTTTGTGCTAAAAGTGTGCAGCAGAAGCCCTCTCACTGCACTAAAATCCCTCACCCTCTCTCTGCCCCATGCATTCTCTCCCTCCACCCACCCCCCCTCCCCCCCCCCACGCGCCCCACAGGGTGCTGCAGGCGCTGACACGGCGCTTCCAGCTGGCAGGGGGGGTGTCGCTGCAGAGCATCGCCGACCGCTGCCCCGCCACGCTCACGGGTGCCGACCTCTACGCCCTCGCTGCCGACGCGTGGCTCTGCGCTGCCAAGCGCACCGTGGGGCACGCCAACACACCAGGCCGCTCTGCTGCACGCTCCAAGGGGCACGGCGTGGAAGGTGGAAAGGAGGGTGAAGGGGACGATGCGGTGGTGGTGGAGCAAGCAGACTTCCTCAAGGTACTTGCCACTCCCTCCCCTTGCCTCTCCTCTCTTGGCATTCTTGTGGCATTCAGGTGCCCCGCCTCCCTGCCCACCTCGATCTGCCATCCTCCATTTGGTTTCCATCGAATTCATTTCTCTTATGTGTCACGTATTCATTTTCTGCCAGGCCTTGTCACAGCTGACCCCCTCATTATCGGCGTCAGAGCTGCATCGCTACGAGGCTTTACGAGAGCAGTTCCAGCCAGCAGGGCGAAGCCGTGTCGCGGCTTAGGCAGCTGATGGCATGTCTAAAGTGTTCAGTTATATGACAAACTCGCTCACATTACATGATCTACTACGCTGGAAACTGATAAGTATTCTGCTTTTCTGTATAGTTGTTACGAGTGCAATTGAGTGAACGATCGAGAATTGCACTATCGAAGCAAAGAGTACAATGAGCGAAGGCATGAGCGAAGGATTATATAGCGAAGCAATAGTGGTAACGGTAATGGACTGTGGTTGTCGCGCGACGAGCCTGGGGCTGAGGTTGGGAAAATGTCGAAGCGTAGGCCCGGAGCGCGGGTTACCAGCCGAGCCGTGAGGTCGGGATGCGATGTGCGAAGAGGGCGGGATAATGAATGATGCGATGGTCGTGAGTGGTAACGGTGCTGACTGAGGTGCTACAGTGACGTACGCGTTGAGCAGGGACGCGAAGTAAGGAAAAGGGAATTTCCTTACACTACCCCCCTCCCCAAGGAGGCCCCTCTTACGAGAGCGCATGGACGTCGCGGAAATTTCGGCTTCGCAGATACTCGGGGAAGACAGGGTGGTTCTCAATTTTATCCAGGGGGACCCAGTTGTCTTCTGTGGGCGTTCGGTCCTTCCAGCGAATTAGGAACTCTATCCTTCGGGCTCCCCGAGGGTCGCGGACTCGGTGGCTGAGGATTTTTTCAGGGGTGATGAGTGGTTCGGTTGGGGGACGTGTCATGCTGGCTGGGCGATTTCGTGGCAGTTGGCTCGTGGATGGGATGTAAGGGCGAAGTAGGCTGACGTGGAATGACGGGCTGACGTACCAGTCAGCAGGGAGGAGGAGGTGGGCGGTGACGGGTGTGATCATGTGGCTGATGCGGAATGGCCCACAATACCGGGGGCGAAGTTTTGGAGTGATGGGCAGGCGAAGATTCTGAGTGTCGAGTAATACGAGGTCGTCGGGCTGATAAGTAACGGGTCTGCGATGTCGATCGGCGTTACGTTTAGCGATGATGTTTGATTTTTTGATTGCTTCTGCTGCCCTGGTCCGTGCTGCTTGCAGAATCTCGGCGAACTGTTGTGCTCGTGGGACTGGGTTGTCGGGATTCGGTGTCATGGGTACTGTTGGGTCCTATCCGTAATTCAGATAAAACGGCGACTGTTGCGTCGTGGCTGATGGTGCGTTATTGTATGCGAACTCGATGAGTGGCAGCTGCTGTTCCCACGTATTCGGGTCGTCGCACGTGGCTCGAATCAGCTGCTCCATGGTCTGATTTGTCCGTTCCGTCTGTCCGTCGGTTTCGGGGTGATAGGATGAACTGAACTGTAAGCGCGTGCCGAACTGCTGCCACAGGTTCCGCCAGAAGTTGCTGGTAAATTTCGTGTCCCTGTCGCTGATGATCGACGCGGGTATCCCGTGCAGTCGTACGACGGTGGAGATGAATAGTCGGGCGGTTTCTTCGGCTGTGATGGATTTCCTGCATGCTGCGAAATGAGCCATTTTCGTTAGTCGATCGACGACGACCAGGATCGCGTCATTCCCACTCGCCCCAGCTGGTAACCCCGTGACGAAGTCCATCGTCACCTGCTGCCAAGCACGCTCTGGAGGCGGGATGGGTTGTAATTGCCCCGCTGGTCGCTTCCTGCTTGACTTCATGAGCTGGCAAGTGGGACACGATGCCACGTGTCGTTGCACATCAGTCAACATTTCTGGCCAGTAGTAGTACCGCTGCAGCTGCTGCCGTGTTTTTTCTACCCCGAAATGTCCCGAGGTAACTCCGTCGTGTGCTTCCTGTAACAGTAGTTCCCGCAGTAACGTGTATCCCGGTACCCAGATGCGGTCGGTTCCAGTTTTTACGTAATAGACTCCTTTTGCCGCTGCGAATTGCTGTGAGTTGCCTCCTGTAAAGAACGGGTCTGTTTGATATCCGTGGGTAAATAGGCCGGTAAGCAGTGGGCTGGTCTGGGCGAGTAGTATCGCGTGGATCTGGGCAGTGGGGCGGGTCAGTGCGTCGGCGATATTCGATGCTCCTTTTTTGTATGTGACCGTATAGTGAAAATTCGACTCGAGGAAATCGAGCCATCGAATCTGTCGTGGGTTGAGGTGGGGCTGTGCGCGGAGGTACTGTAGAGATCGGTGGTCTGTCCGTACTGTCACGTCTGCGCCAGTCAAGTAGCAGCGCCAAACTTTGAATGCATGCACGATCGCGAGCATTTCGCGGTCGTGTATCGGGTAATTTCGCTCAGGCGGATGTAGTTTTCGTGATTCGTAGGCGATGGGTTGGAGGCCGTTGCCGAAGTCCTGTAACAGTACAGCTCCGATGGCGATGTCACTTGCGTCGGTAACCACTTCGAAAGGGCGGTGGGGATCAGCGATACGTAGAACGGGTGGTGAACAGAGGACGTTTTTTAGGGCAGAGAAGGCAGCATGCTCTTTCTCCCCCCACGTAAAAGCGACCCCCTTACGCAGTAAATCAGTTAGTGGGGCTGTTAAACATGCCATGTCGGGCACGAACCGTCGAACGTAATTGACAAACCCTAAAAAACTCTGCAGTTCCGTGATGTTCGTCGGGGGGCGCCATGCTTTTACCGTATCCAGCTTCTTTGGGTCGATCTCAACCCCAGCCTCGGAAATGACGTGACCTAGAAACTCTAGCCTATCCCTAAAAAACTCGCACTTGGAGCCCTTGGTGAGCAGCCGATGTTCCTCTAAAACCTTAAAAACTGCTTCAAGATCTGCTAAGTGTTGCTGCTTATCCCGACTGTAAACGAGGATATCGTCGAGGTAAACGATCACGCATTTATCTAAAAGTGGTCTAAACGCCTCGTTCATGGTCATCTGAAAAGTCGCAGGCGCGTTCGTCAACCCAAAAGGCATTACTGTATACTCGAATGACCCGTACCTAGTCCTAAATGCTGTTTTTGCGCAGTCCGATGGTTCGACCCGAATCTGATGGTAACCTCCCCGTAAATCTATTTTCGAAAAGACACGTGCTGTTCGCAGTTGGTCAATCAGTTCGTCGGCGCGGGGGATGGGGTATCGCGATTTGACTGTTACTCGGTTAAGCGCTCGGTAGTCGATGCACATGCGAAAACCTCCGTCTTTTTTCGGTGTGAACAGTATGGGTGCGGCGAACGGTGACGAGCTTGGTCAAATAAACTGCTTCTCTAACAGGTAATCTAACTGCTTCCTTAACTCGTCGAGCTCGGGCTGTGTCAGTCGAAATTGCCGCTGTACTGTTGGCTGTGCCCCCGGTTCTAGCTCGATCCTATGGTCGTGCGCTCGCTGAGGTGGCAGTCCCTGTGGTAAATCATCCGGAAATATCCCCGGGAACCGTTTCAGTAGTGCCTGTAATTCGGTCGGTACGGCTGCTAGCAGTTTCTGTAAATCATTCTGCTGCTCGTCTTTTTCTACCACTGCGATATCCACTGCGTACACGTCAGCTCCAGCAGCGACAGCCCGTTTCATCGTGATGGCGTTGACCTGGACTGTCGAAGATTCGGGTGGCCGCCAGCGAGGTAGGACGACCCAGTTACCGCTACTTCGCACTGTGCAGCTCCCCGTCGTCCAGTCGATCCGTGGGTTGTACCGTCGCAGCCAATCACGTCCCAGTAATATCTCGTGCCCATCCAGCGTCGTTGCGAGCATTTCCTGTGTAAACCCGAAGTTTCCCCCGCAGCGGACTTTTACTCGCTCCACTTTTTCTCGTATGGCCAATGGTGTGCCGTCGACTAAGCGTGCATCTATCTCAGGTAAACATCGGTTAAGTATTAACTGTAATCTCCGTGCGGTTGCAGTATTAACTAAGCTGTGACTTGCCCCTCCGTCAATGAAGATTTTCACTGCTGCTCCCTGTATTTTCCCGTAGATCAGTACCGGGCAATCCGTCGCTGTACCCTCCTTATTCATCCGAGCCCGATCGATGGCGTGAATCGGTACTGTGACTCGGTGAGGGTCGGTGTGGTTGGGCGAGCAGGCAGTCTCGTCAGTAGTTGGCCCAACTTCTACTGACTGCTGGCGTTTCCCTGCCTCCGAGACTCCTTCCCCTGCTCTGCTCCTCGACGCCTCAGCTCCTCTGGACATTCGCTTTTGCGATGGCCCGGCCGGTTGCAAGCAAAGCAGCGCCCTCTAAATGGCGTGGCAGCTGCATTCGTTGCGACGGCATGTACAGTGGCGTGCTCGATCGGTCCCCGAGGACGATGTCCGAAATAGGACCCCGGTCTCGGTCGGCGTAGGATATCGATTTTCTCGGCGAGCGCGAGGATTTCGTTGAAATTCGATAGCCCGCGTAGCATTATCTCGTGCGATATGTCCGGCTTCAGCCCTCCGACGTAACGGTCCACCCGCTCCGCCTCGTGCATGTAGCCGACCTGTTCGCAAAGTGCGAGAAAACCGCTGGTGTAGTCTTGAACCGACCCGAGCTGGCGCCAAGTGCGCAGTTTCTGACGCGCCGAAATCGAAGCCGCGATCGGCTCAAAACGCGCCCGAAGCCCTGCGCACCACGCATCCCACGTGCTGTATTGGGCTGTTTCGCAGAACGAACTCCAGGTGACAGCTGGACCCGAGGGCCCTTCCTCGTGCGACGGTGGCTCGTAGGCGCGTGGCGACGTCACGATGACTCGCCACCAGTCCATGGCGGGGCCCCTGAGTAGTGAAACCGCATGCCGAATCTTGGCGGCGTCCGACTCGACGTAGTTGGCGTCGAAAAACACATTCATCGTGAAGACCCACGATTGAACTGTCGGGCCGCCGCGTTGGCTTGGGTCGAAGCAGGGCGGGCGTTGCGGCTTGAGTGGCATTGGGGCCATCATGGTGTTTTCACCACTTGTCGTCGCAAACTCCACGTGCCGACGGGCTTCTCGGGGCTCCCGTGGGCTTAGCGTGCTCCTGTTCCCTCCCATGCCGGGCATCGGTTGGGCTGCGCCGTCACTGGCTGCGCCTGAGCGCTGTCCCGTGCTGTTGTGTTGCGTTGGTGTGCCGGATGAAATGATAATCGGCTCCTCCGAATGTACTGAGACATTGGTTGGTGCGTGGGATGTTGTCGGAGCATTCACCGTTGACTGTTGACGAGCGGAGTCACGTTCCGCCGTGAGCGTCGCGATTTCAAGCGCCGAATCCTCCAATTGTCGCACGAGACGATCGAGTTGCTCCTGCGTCAACGTGGCGAGATTGAGGTCGGCCATGGCGGGGGTGTCGGGCAAGCTCAGCGAGAGCCTCGGTCGTGGCCGTGCGTGCTTGCGAGAGAGCACTACGAGCGGCGGTGCTGTGTCGCTGAGAGACGTCTACCCCCCCCAAAAAATTGAGATAGTGGGAAGCGAAGGTGTGGATGCGGTCCGAGATGAGATCGTAGGCTCTGATTACCAAGTGTTACGAGTGCAATTGAGTGAACGAACGAGAATTGCACTATCGAAGCAAAGAGTACAATGAGCGAAGGCATGAGCGAAGGATTATATAGCGAAACAATAGTGGTAACGGTAATGGACTGTGGTTGTCGCGCGACGAGCCTGGGGCTGAGGTTGGGAAAATGTCGAAGCGTAGGCCCGGAGCGCGGGTTACCAGCCGAGCCGTGAGGTCGGGATGCGATGTGCGAAGAGGGCGGGATAATGAATGATGCGATGGTCGTGAGTGGTAACGGTGCTGACTGAGGTGCTACAGTGACGTACGCGTTGAGCAGGGACGCGAAGTAAGGAAAAGGGAATTTCCTTACAATAGTAATGTACAAATATGTTCTCCCAGTGTTGCTGTAGTCATCATGCTTCGCCACGCACAGAACCGTGAAGTGCACCCACGTCATGCCAAGAAGATCCACCCTTTTCGGCAAAATTATCTGGGCGTTGAGTTTCGACTCTGTTTCACTCCGCTCAAATCATGTTTTCCCATCACGTGTTGGTGGTCAGACCACCAAGCTTGTACCTCATCATTTCACGAAACCACTTCAACCCGGAACCAAAACTTTTTCCCGTAGGTGCTTGGGAGAAAAACTGCAGAAGGGGAAACCGGAAACTCCTGCACCGCAATGCGCGTCTGGAAACATTGCAGCTTTCGACCCAACGACCGCGTTCCCTGCCAGGTGCCCAACCTTGGTGTCTACTACACCCTCATTCTCAGTCTTCTCACCGGCGGAAGCAGTGGCTACAGTGTTTGGACGTAGCGGGCTGGTGAGATAACTCGGTTGCGGGCCAAGTCGCACGAGGCGACGAAACCAGACTTGGGCCGTAAATTTCCGTTAACGCTGAATAACTTTTCTAACCGTTTAGAAAACAGCAGTACCATTCTAGAACGTATAGAACCTTGACTAAACGCCCTGGGTCAAACTGTCAGTATAACGCATGTGATACGACCTTCTTTGGTCCGCTGCTGCTACACTAAGCGTCTTCGTCAGTATAACATATGCCAGTCTAACGAGAACGAGGGTGTAGTTGGAGCTGTTGAGGTGCCCAACAGCCACGCTGACCAGAGAGGGAGCACAAGAGCTCTCCAGCGGAACTACCTGAAGCTTGCTTCAAGCCAGTAGAGCTTCAATTTCATCAGCCCGATGTTCATTGATGCATTTTGGGGAAAGATAGACGGAAATACCGCTACCAAATTTCCGTCTCTTGATGGCCCCAGCGGTTTTCGTTTGATCAATAATTCAGGCGTCGTTCAAGCCAACTTTGGGCTAGGCGCTACGAATGCTGGATTATCTGTCTGGTTTTCAACATAAGTGCAATGGCTGAGCGGAGCGGCACGTGCTTGCAAAGACTATCGCTGTTTCACTTGTTGACGTTTCTGCTATCGCTTCTGGTCTCACACAGCATCACCTTTACGAATGCTGGCGCGTCGGAGAATGACGGTCAGTTCAATCCCCCCCTACGCCACTCGTGTGTCTCCATATGGAAGATCCGTTCATTAGGTTTTCGGAATGTGACTGAAGAAATCTTATTGAATAGTATGACCACGACTGGTGACTGTAGCGATAAACATCGTGAATGCGGCAAGGCAACGTTACCGCATTGCACCGAGCAGAACGGTATCAGTCGCAGTTTAGGGTCACGGAGAGCCACGGACAATGTCGGCGCGCAGCGAATGAACGTGACCCGCCTGAGACACGTGGCAGCGAGCGCGTATACTGGTGCACGTGGACCTCGCAGCCGACGCAGTCTCGACGCCCCATTGCGCCACCATCTCACGCATTCCATTCCGGCCTTACGCTTTGGCCCTACCTCCCCCACCTCCCCCACCTCCTCCCCCCCCCCTTCGTTCCGCCTCCCCCGAGCGCAGTGCGCGCGCTGCTGGACGTGCGCGCGGCGCTGAAGGAGGCGAACCCGGCGGCGCTGGAGTCGTGGTCGGAGAGCACGGACCCGTGCGGGGGGTCGTGGGAGGGCTCCTTCCAGTGCGACGACAACGGCCACGTCACCTTCCTGTGAGTCGCCATTCATGTGAGCGCCCGCAGGGTTGACTGCGCGCGTGAAGCCGTTCCGCCCAGCCCCTCATTCATTCCCACCTCGCTGCTGCTACTCGGGTCCCCCCATACCCAGTCCGCGCCCTCTTACATCTCTTCCCCCCTCCCCCCCAACCCCCACAAAACATCCCCCCTCCTCTCCCGCGCCCGCGCGCAGGTCGCTAGCGCAGAAGCAGCTGCACGGGCCCATCCCCGGCGTGCAGCTCGCCGCGCTCACGGCTCTCAACTACATGTACGTCCGCATGTCGCGACAATGCACGCCGCCCACGCGCATGGTAAGCGCCCCACACTGCTCGTGCGAGCGCGTTGGCTCGCCTCGGCGCGCTTCTCAGCGACAGGTACTGTCGACGCTGGGAGGGAGGGGTGCGGCAGGCGGAGCAGCACGGAATGCGGCAGTGCAGGTTCAGGTTCAGGCGGGGAGAAGCACGGCACAGACCTGCTTGCACTGACGTGCTCGGCTCGCTGGCCCTCCTCAGCTCTTGCCCACCCCGCCACCACCACGCACCATTCCCCTCCCTTCTCCCTTGCCCCTCATGCTCTTCGTGCCTCTCACCCGCCGTCCGCTCGCCCCCATTCCCCCGTGTGCGCAGCGACCTGGCGTCGAACTCGTTCACGGGCCCCATTCCCGAGCAGCTGCTGCGACTCACCTCGCTGCAAATCCTGTGAGTGCCACGGTGCCGCCGCTCATACACGCACTGTGCCGCCGCTCATACACGCACTGTGCCGCCGCTCATACACGCACTGTGCCGCCGCTCATACACGCACATCCGAGCTTCTCAGCAGCAGCACTCAGGCCCAGCCCAGGACATGCCCTCACTCCATGCAGCCCTTAGTCCATCCTTTTCAGACGTCCCATCTATGCTCTATGCTACAATCCCATGCCATGCCATCCCATCCATGCCATCCCATCCATGCCATAACATCCATGCCATCCCATCCATGCCATAACATCCATGCCATCCCATCCATGCCATCCCATACCATGCCATCCCATCCATGCCATTCCTCTCCCAAACCACCCCTCCCCCCCCCACCCCACGCTTGGCGGGCAGGTCACTATCGTTCAACCAGCTATCGGGCACGCTGCCAGCGGGCTTCAGCCAGCTCCAGGCGCTCAAGCAGCTGTGAGCCGCGCGGGACGGGGGGAGTGGGCAGGGCGGGTGGGGTGGGGGCACAAGGGGTTGTCTTGGCAGGCCCTGTAGCTTCTGTAGGAGCGTGCATGGCAGCACGTGGATAGCATTCCACAGGGAACACATTACCTGCCCGTTGACACCCTCTGTCGTGTGTGTGCCCCTCTCTCTCTCTGTGCACATGCATGTGTGCATGCATGCGAGCAGGCAAGTGGCAGGCAACCAGCTATCGGGCGAGCTGCCAGCGTCACTCTCCTCGCTCTCCAACCTCACCCTCCTGTCAGCCCCACTGCGCTCTGCCATGCCATGCTCATGCCATACCATACCATGTCCCGCCATACCATGCCATACCATGCCGTGCCATACCAGTCATGCCATACCGTGCCATACCATGCCATACCATACCATGTCCTGCCATACCGTGCCATACCATGCCATACCATGCCATGCCATACCAGTCATGCCATACCGTGCCATACCATGCCATACCATGCCATACCGTGTGCCATACCATGCCATACCGTGCTATGCCATGCCATGACATAGCGTGCCATGACATACCGTGCCATGACATACCGTGACATACCATACCATACCATACCATACCATACCAGGTTGACACCCATGCCAGCTATGCCATGAATAAAAAATGCAACCCACTCTGACTCCGCCTCTCATCTTCCTCTCATCTGTCTCTCATATGCCTCTCATCTGCTCTGTTCCCACCTTTCCCCTTCTCTCCTCTGAAACACTCCTGGCTGCTTGGGGCGTGGCATGGCATGGCAGCAACCTGTGCAAGAACCAGTTCACAGGGCCCATCCCAGGCGACTGGAGCAGGATGACTCAAATGGCCACCCTGTGAGTGCTCGCCCCCTCCCTCTGAGTGCTCGCTCCCCTCCTCCCTGTGAGTGCCCCCCTTTCACTGCCACCCTGTGATTGCTCCCCTCACTCCCACCCCTGTGAGTGCTCCCTACTCATTGCCACTGCACTGCTCACTTCTGTCGAAACACTGACTGCATGCATGCCACCATACGAGTAGCGTGGTTTCCACCTACCCACCGTCCCCACTCTCCATCCCCCGTACCTGCGTGCCTGCGTGCGGGCATGAGCAGGCGCCTGTCGTCCAATCAGCTGGCAGGGGAGGTGCCCTCGTGGCTCGGCTCCTGGCCCAAGATCGTTGTGCTGTGAGTGCGCTTCCTTCCTCCCACCTCACTGCATTCCTGCCTTTCTTTTCTCGCACTGCACCACACCACACCACACCACACTGCACTGCCTAACCGTCTCGTCAACGTATCCCTTGTTAATCAGCCACTCCGCGCCGTACCCCACCCACCCACCCCCCAACGGCGGCGCGACGCCAGGGAGCTGTTTGGCAACAAGCTGGGCGGCTACATCCCGCAGGACCTCGCCCAGGCCACCACGCTCGACTCTCTGTGAGCGCCTTGCTGCCCTCTCGTCCCCACCCACATCACCACGCTCGCAACCTTGTGAGCGTTCCTTCTTCCCTTCCTTGTTGCTCCCTTCACTCGATGTCCACGTCGCTCTCACTGCGCCCACCAGCCCCTCACTCACCTCACCCACTCACTTCACCCACTCACTCACCTGTGCCTCTCTCCCATCGGCCTCCCCTCGGCGTCCCCACGGCCTCCCCTCTTCGTCCCCTGCTGTGCGCGCCACCCTATACCGCCATTCGCTGCACCTGGAAGAGCGCTGGACGTGAACGAGCTGCGGGGGTCGCTGCCAGACTCCTTCAGCCGCCTAACCAACCTCAGAGAGCTGTCAGTCACGCCATCTTCCCATCCTTACTGCTCCTTGCTGCTCCCTGCTGCTCTCTGTTGCTCAGGGAGTTTTTGGTGCTGTTCTAATCCTTCGTTCCACCCGTTTCACCCATGCCATCCCTGTCATTTTCTACATTCTGTTTGCTACACGGAGCTGTTTCTCTTTATGCTAACATGATTCCCTTGTGCTGCATTCATGCATGTGTGGGCGGGCATGTGTGTGCGGGAATGGTGCATGGATGGGTGGCGGGGAGCAGGTACGTGTCGAGCAACAAGCTGGACGGCAGCATCCCGGCATCCTACAGCACTCTCACCCAGCTGCGATTCATGTGAGTGAGCTGCCATTCATGTGTGAGCTGCATGCCACACGCGCATGCATGCAGTGCAAGCACAAGGTGCCGGCATCACATCACGTGCATGCACGAGCTCACATCAAGCTGCCTTAAGCAACCTCTTTCCTTGCATCATCATAATCCTCTTTTTGTCTCACGTCTATGCTTCCTTGCGTCTGTGTCTTTGTCGTCTTTCTCACCCGGTGCGTGGCGCCCTGCAGTGATGTGAGCTACAACGCTGGGCTGGGCGGCCCCATCCCCGCCTTCTTTGGTGACTTTGACAACCTGGCGTCCATGTGAGTCAATGAGGGTCAATGGAGTCAATGCCAGTCAGTGTTAGTCAATTGAGTGGTTGCAAGTCAAAGCCAGTCAATGCAGTGAACATGAGTGTAAGTGAGTCACTGCAGCCCACGAGATGGCAAGTCACAGGCCACCACACTCACCTCACCACCATCACACCACCACCCAAACTCCACCCCCCTCCCCTCCCACCCCCCCATCTCCCCCTCCCCAGTGCGATGCAGTTCTGCTCCTTCTCAGGCCCGCTACCCCCGTCGCTAGGCAACCTGGTGCACGTGCAGGAGGTGCTGCTGGACAACAACCAGCTGAGCGGGCCCATCCCGGACGAGTGGGGCGCGGGGCTGGAGCGAGTGGAGGTGCTGCACCTCAACGACAACCAGCTCAGCGGCACCATACCGGGCACGTTCTGCCACCTGGAGTATGCCAAAGACGTCAACCTCGCTCTCAACCGCCTGCAGGGGCCCATCCCCATCTGCCTCACCTCGCTGCGCCGCATCTCCTCCCTGTGAGCGCATCTCCTCCTCCCTGTGAGCGCATCTCCTCCCTGTGAGCGCATCTCCTCCCTGTGAGCGCATCTCCTCCCTGTGAGCGCATCTCCTCCCTGTGAGCGCATCTCCTCCCTGTGAGCGCATCTCCTCCCTGTGAGCGCATCTCCTCCCTGTGAGCGCATCTCCTCCCTGCCGTTAGACTCACCAATCTGTCGCCTCCCATCCCATCTCTTGCCACCCGTGCACTGCACCACCTCTGCTTAGTAACCCTCCACCATCGCTCACCCAGAGTTCAACCTTGTTCTGTTCCTTCACCCTCTCTCCCCTTGCATCCCCCTCACCCTGTGTTGTGCACCACCCTCTCCTAGAGTGCTCTCCTTCAATCGACTCACGGGCCCCGTGCCGCCTGTGCCAGCTGGCGTGCAGGTCTTCTTCAAGTGAGTGCCAGCTGGCATTGCACATTGCACAATTGTCGCAAGGGATCGCTGCCAGCTGGCATGCCTAGCCTGCTGATGCGTGAAGCTCATTGCTGCTGCTGCGAGCATAGTATTTCGTGCTGTTGCTGCTCGTCCTCGCATTGAAGTGAAATGCTCTCATTCCTCTCAACCTACTCGTTCTCTTTGTTGGCGTTTCATTGCACGGCATGGCATGGCATGACATGGCACGGCATGGCACGGCATGGCACGGCATGGCATGGCACGGCATGGCATGGCATGGCACGGCATGGCATGGCATGGCACGGCATGGCATGGCATGGCATGGCATGGCATGGCAGGGTGAACGGCAACTGTCTAGACGGAGTGGAGGACCAGCAGTCGCCCTGCCCCGCCCCCGATGAGCTTCCCCCTCCTGCCCCCACCCCACCCGAGCAGCCACAGCAGGAGGAGGCAGCACCATCGAGCTCATGTGAGTGCTGCATGCTGGCATGCTGGCATGCTGGCATGCTGCCATGCTGCCATGCTGCCAGCGGAACTGGTTCTGACAGGCAGGGTTGTACTGCCCCACTTACTCATCCCACATGCCACATGCATATCCCACATGCCACATGCATATCCCACATGCCACATGCATATCCCGCATGCCACATGCATATCCCACATGCCACATGCATATCCCACATGCCACATGCATATCCCACATGCCACATGCATATCCCACATGCCACATGCATATCCCACATGCCACATGCATATCCCACATGCCACATGCATATCCCACATGCCCACATGCATATCCCACATGCCACATGCATATCCCACATGCCACATGCATATCCCACATGCCACATGCATATCCCACATGCCACATGCATATCCCACATGCCACATGCATATCCCACATGCCCACATGCATATCCCACTTGCCACATACATATCCCACATACCACATGCCATCCACTTGATAGCCGCAACTCCATCCCTGCTTTTTAAAGCAGCAAACCTCTCTTTCTCCCCACCCCACCTGGTACGCGCATGTCTCTTGTCTCATCCCCACCAGCCACATGGTCATGGATGAGGGGATTCCTCATAGCGCTACTATCAGCCACCTTCGTGCTGCTGCTCATCTTCGCCTTTGTGCTCCTTGCCAACCGCTCCGACTCCCACAACGCCTCCCGCTCCGACAACTGTCAGTGCCCCTCCCCTGCCACACTGCCCCTCCCCTGCCACACTGCCCCTCCCCTGCCACACTGCCCCTCCCCTGCCACACTGCCCCTCCCCTGCCACACTGCCCCTCTCCCCTGCCACACTGCCCCTCCCCTGCCACACTGCCCCTCCCCTGCCACACTGCCCCTCCCCTGCCACACTGCCCCTCCCCTGCCACACTGCCCCTCCCCTGCCACACTGCCCCTCCCCTGCCACACTGCCCCTCCCCTGCCACACTGCCCCTCCCCTGCCACACTGCCCCTCCCCTGCCACACTGCCCCTCCCCTGCCACACTGCCCCTCCCCTGCCACACTGCCCCTCCCCTGCCACACTGCCCCTCCCCTGCCACACTGCCCCTCCCCTGCCACACTGCCCCTCCCCTGCCACACTGCCCCTCCCCTGCCACACTGCCCCTCCCCTGCCACACTGCCCCTCCCCTGCCACACTGCCCCTCCCCTGCCACACTGCCCCTCCCCTGCCACACTGCCCCTCCCCTGCCACACTGCCCCTCCCCTGCCACACTGCCCCTCCCCTGCCACACTGCCCCTCCCCTGCCACACTGCCCCTCCCCTGCCACACTGCCCCTCCCCCTGCCACTCTCCTCCCGCTCCCTATCTGCCCCTCCCGCTCCCACTCTGCCCCTCCCGCTCCCTCTCTGCCCCTCGCGCTCCCACTCTGCCCCTCCCTCTCCCACACTGCCCCTGCCTCTCTCACACTGCCCCTGCCTCTCTCACACCGCCCATCTGCTCATGCTCCACGCATCTCCTCATCCCACGCTCTACGTGCTCTCCTTTCATCCCTTATTCGTATCCTTCCGCTTCTCCCTTCCGCGTCTCTCCCTTGCCTCTCTCACCTTCTCACCCCCCCTGGCCTCCCCAGCTCGCCCCCTCCCTCGTCCTTGCGACCAGCATTGCTGCGGGAGCTGAGCCATTACACACCAACCAACCAGCCCGCTCGACTCCTCACGCCACTCACAAGCCAACCTCAAAGCCCCCTTCCCCCTCTCCTCTCCCATCCCCCGCGGACAGTGCAGGAGTGCAGCGTGGGCAAGGTGACTTGGGTCAACTCATAAGCTCACCACCCTTCCCTCTCCCCCCATGCGCTGGTGCAGTGGCGGTGCAGGAGTACAGTCTGGGCAAGATCAAGAAGGCCACGCGCAGCTTCACCACGGTGTACGGGCGGGGAAGCTTCGGCACCGTGTACCTGGCCGAGGACTTCCTCAGAGACCAGATTGAGACGCGCGCCATCATCAAACGCGCCCACGACCCCGAGAGTGAGATGGCGGAGCGTGGGAGGGTGACATGGGGACGGTGTGAGTGGGTTGGGGGAAGGTTTGAGTGAGTTTGGGAAGGGTGTGAGAGCAAGATGGGTGGAAGGAGAGTGGGATTGAGATGACATGGGTTGCAACTTGCAAGTGAGTGGGGGAATCAATTGAGATGCCAGGATTGCCCTCTCTTCACCTCCTCACCATGCCTCTTCACCATCCTCCCCTCATTGCCCCCCCAACATCCTGCCCCTGCCACGTCAACCCCCCACCATCCCAACCGCCCCCCCTCGCAGAGCTGGGAGAGTACGTGTTCAAGGCGAAGGCGGACTTCCTGGCGAGGGTGAGGCACCGCAGCCTGGTGGCGCTGCTGGGGTTCTGTGTGGGCAAGGGCGAGCGCATCCTCGTCTACGAGTACCTCCCCAACGGCTCCCTCTACGACCGCCTCCACCGTCAGTGCCCTACCCCTGCCCTCTCCCCCTGCCCCCCTGGCCCTCTGCCCCTATGCATCCTTGCCCTGCCCCTCCTGCCCCCCTCCTGCCCCTCCTGCCCCTCCTGCCCTCCGCCCTCCGCCCACTGCTCTCGCATTGCAAGCATTGTCTGCCGTGGAATGCTGTGAGCCATGTGCGCTGATGCCATCACTCCATCGCGTGGCCCCTCCCTCCGTCGCCAGCACTCGCTAGTTCCCAGCAGATGCTCTCACCAACCCCCCCCAATCTCACTGTTATCCCGCCTGCCAAGATTCTGCTTCTGTTATTCCTGTACCTGCACTTATCCCGCATCCCTCCCATTCCCTCTCAAATTCCCCCCACCCCTGCCCACCCCACGGCACCGCGTGCGAGCAGGGCCGGACCTGGAGCCGATCCCGTGGGACACGCGGGTGCGCATTGCGGCGAACGTGGCGTCGGCGCTGAGCTACCTGCACCACTGCTGCCACCCGCCCCTCGTGCACCGCGCCGTCACCTCCTCCAACATCCTCCTCACCTTCGACATGTCCGGCAAGGTTTGTCCACATCTCGCACGGTGCTGTGGCATGTGGTGGTGTGATTACTTCATGCATAGAAAGCAGCATCATTCCCCTTCGCTCCTCCTGCTGTCCCTCATGCCCACCGTCCATCTCCCCCTCTCCCCTTCTCCCCCCATCCCACCAGCTATCTGACTTTGGTCTGGCCCGAGGCGGCTCCCCTGCCGTGTTTGACGACGGCTCCAAGCGCCGCCGCCCCACCAAGCCCGCGCGCACACGCAGCGGGGGGGTGGCGGAGGGCGAGGGGAGTGAAGGCGGGGAGGGGGGGGAGGAGGGGCAGAGCGCCCTGCAGGGGGGCGAGTTGGAGAAGGTGGATGTGTATGGGTTCGGAGTGGTGCTGCTGGAGCTGATCACGGGGCAGAAGGCCATGAAGGAGGTCCACATCACCAGCCTCGTGCGTCCGCCCCTCCGCCCTGCTCCTCCGCATGTTGCTTCAATGCATGGCTGCTGCTTGCACACCACTCTCCTCATGCACCAATCACCATGTGGTTCCACATCTGCAAGTGCTTCACCCGCATGATCCTTACCTCCCTCTCTCCTCTGCCCCTAAACCTGCCCCCTTGCCCTTATTTCCTGTTGCAGGCGGCACCGTTCCTGGAGGACGCGCAGATGATGCCGCTGATGGTGGATGCGGCACTGGGGGGGTTCTTCGACCAGGCGGAGCTCATCGCACTCGGCACCATCGCCCGCGACTGCGTGAAGGAGGACCCGTCGGCGCGCCCCTCCATGCGCGATGTGGTGCGCACCATGCAGGCGCAGCTCGACCTCGAGGCCGACCTCTTTGCCGCACCCGCTGGTGTGGCTGGCACGGATGACCTGGACCGGGGAGACGGGGGCGATGGGGTGGCCAACTCGAGTGGATACGCACCGGTGGGCGGCAAGAGTGCGCTGGCCTCTGCATGGGTGTCGTTGGAAAATGTTGCTTCCTCTGTCCGCACGGCCCTGACCAGCCCCCGGTTGGCGCCGCCACATCCCGCCGGCGAGAGCACAGCTGATCCCACGGATGTGGAGATGTCCTCGCTGTTGCTCATTGCGCCTCGTGCTGCACGCCGGTAGTTTCACCAAGACACTCACATCAGCTCTGTTGTAGAGTATTTATTTAGCTGCACCTATTGATGTGCAGTCATGTTAGTATTTCTATTGGATCTCCTTCCTGCTGTGTACAATATGGAATGACATTGTGCATGGTAGAATCTTAGCACGATTTAGATCTACACAGCCAGCGGATTCATTCCAGAATGTAACAAACAGTGACGGTTGTGTTTGTCCAGATTATGATTGCCACATCGCGGACCAATCTGCGATCGCGAAAACAACTGACGAAGTGATGTTGCCACCAACCATCTCATGATGCCTCTCTACTCGACTCGAGGCATCCGAGCCATCTTCTGGTTACTCCACCGCACATTCCGCTATTTTCGCCTGCCCGGTCCCACACAGACTCGATTCGAGCTCGCTGTGTGTGGCTGTGGTGGAGCGCTTTTCGCTTGTTGGGCTGCCCGTCCCTCGTCACTTGTATGGTGAGGCGAGGGAGGCTGCCCTCTCGGAAATCCCAAAGCAGCAAACACAACTCCCACCATGACTGCCTCCTTTCCGTCTCCATCCACAACACATCCCGTGCCCATGCTGCTCGCTGGATGCACTAATATCTGGCCCGTCAGCTCTCTAACCTAAGCAGCATCGCTGCCATACGACCGGAGAGTAACCAGGTTTTAGAAGCTTCTGTTCCACTGTTCTCGACATTTAAGTTCCGCCATCATCCCTTTGCGTCTTCCGAGCGAGCACCGCCATAGTCGCCATGGACGTGAGGCATCAAGCGGCGCGATTCGAAATCAACGAATTGCGTCGCTGCATGAGCACGTCGCTCGACAAGCTGGTTACCACCACGCCGTCGGTGCGTTTCGCCGACGAGGTCGTCGACCTTGAGGCGGAGGCGGGTCCGCCGCAAGTCACGTTCGGGCGGTCCACGTCGTTCACGTCGCACAGCTCCTCCGGCGAGACGGAGGCGGCGAGGCGGCTGGCGGTGCGTCTGCTGATCGGCGGCGCCAAGGAGGAGGGCGGCGGGGAGCCGCAAAAGGAGGGGCGCGAGCGACGCCGTCGCCACGGCAGCAGCAGCGGCGGTCGCAGCAGTGGCAGCGGCAGCGGCAGCGGTAGCGGCAGCGGCAGCGGCGGCGGTGGCAGTGGGGAGGCGCGAGGGTCGTGGCAGAAGCACCGTAGCTATTCGCTGAACCAGGAGTGGTCGGGGGGGAAGCCCGTGTCGCGGTCCAGTGGGGGCGGCTCGGAGACGGAGAGCGCAGACGGATCGAGCAAAAGCGAGAAGCGATCGTTGGCGAAGGAAGTTACAGCGCTTCGACGACAGCTCGCGGAATTTCAAGCTGCGAATCAGGACCTTCTAGGTAAGCGGCGTTGCAGACGGGGCAGAGCACGAGGTGTGACAGAGCACGGGGTGTCGCTGTGGCAGTGCTGCATGCGTGCGTCTCCGAGTGCATGTTTGATGCAATCTCGCCCGCGGATTGCGGAATGAGCGCTGCCAGCGCGAATTCGCGTCGCACCTGCCTTGTCGGATAGCAGCTCTGAATTCGTGCACGCTTTACTGCTCTTTCTCGCCGTCACGCGCCCTCTCCTTCTTAACCCTCCTCACACCTCTCTTCTCCACACCCTCTCCTTCAACACACGCTCTCCTTGCCCACACCCTCTCCTCCTTCCCCACACCCTCTTCTCCTTCCCCACACCCTCTCCTTTCCCACGCCTTTGTGCTGCATCCAGTTATCCCCTCAGCACCCCCTTCCTCCTGCCCACTCCCCTGCATCCTCACTCCTCCACCTCCCACTTTCCACCTCCCCACTCACCTCCATGTTGGCCAATCTCCATTCCCCCACTTTCCTCCACCCCCCCACTTTCCTGCAAACCCCCATTCCCCTCCATCTTCTCACCCTCACTCTCTTTCACCTCCCGCTCTCTCGTTTCCTGCAGCCCTCCCAATCCCCGTCTGCACCCTTACGCTATTCTCAGCCCCCAACATATCCCTCTCTCCCTTCCAAAGAAGCACCCCACGGGCCCACCCCACCCAACCTCCCTCCCTCCCGCCGCCCCCCCCCCAACCAACCCCTTTTTCCCCCTGGCCAGACGAGCTGGACCGCAAGTCGCTGGCGGTGGCGGCAGCGGAGGAGGCGGTGAGGGACGCGCGGGCGGAGCGGGATCTGATGGCGGCGGAGATGGAGGCGGCGCTGGGCACGTGGACGCTGGCGGTGGACGAGGCCAAGGAGGCGGCGCACGCGGCGGAGGCGGCGAGGGAGCAGGTGGCGGAGCTGGAGACGGAGAACAAGCGCCTGTGGCAGCTCGTGGAGCTCATTCTTGAGCAGAAGGACAAGGCCGCGCTGGACGGCGCTGATGGCGCTGGCAAGTTCGACCCCACCACCAATGCACGCATCATGTGAGTGCCCTCGCTGGCTCGCGGGGTGTGGGTGTGTGGCGCTGCCCATGTGCTCAGTGTGTGAGTCGTTGGCACGCAAGCTCTGTGCCTGCCTGCCGTGGAGTGCGGGAGAGCAGGGTCGTTTCACTGGCACCCACTCCTGGTTCCTTCCCAGTTTGTAGTTGGTGCTTATTTGGTCTGTCCCGGGTGGTGCTGCCATTCACTGTGCCTGTGGCATGCACTCGGCTCACCCGCCCTCACTACCCGCCCTCCCCACCCGCCTGCCGTGTCCATGTGTGGTGCTTCCAGGAAGGTGCTAGAGTCGGTGAAGAAACCGAGTCACAGGAGCTCGCCGTCCCCCAGCCGCCCGGCCACGGGCAGCAGCAGCAGGCGGGGGGCAAGTGGGGGGTCGTCGGGATCCAAGGCGGCAGGGGACTCGGAGAGGGCAGGCGAGTCGGGCTCTCGCAGCAGCAGATCGTCATCGTCCAAGCAGGTCCGCTGGTGACCCCCCTGCTGTGCGCCCTCAACCCGCGCCCCACGTGCCACACACTTCCCAGCCTCAGACACTGCCCACGAGGCTCGCGTGCGTACTACACCAGCACTCCACTGCTTCACAACACAACGCTTTGTTGATAGTTATATAGGAAGAGCCCTGTGCTTGCTCATGGGGGTAGAGTGTAGGAAGAGCTGTGCAGCTGATTCATTTTCTCTTCCTTTTTTTCGGGTCTAGGATGTTGTAGAAGCTGTTGTAGCAAAGCCGTTTAGCTGTGTGAAACTGTGATAACATAGGCTGCTTTGCATCCAGATTCATCGTAAGATAATTGAAAATGGGAGTGCATCGATATGCACAATTCCTGTGGAATCTGCGTTACCCTATCCGGCGAGAAAATAGGCAACAAGCGATCCCAATCACGATTTCATCCCACCAGCTGCCCCGCGCAAATCTGCTTTTGAGGCAATTTCAGGTCGCATTTCACATTGGCCCTGTTCGCCACGCCTTTGCTGGGCCTTCAGAGGGATGGGCGGGGGCTCTGGAATCCGCCCTGCACCTTCGAAAAGGGGTGAAATCAGGGTTTTAGGGCCGGTCAGACCGACAAAATCCTGTCGAGCCTGACGATCCCCTCCGAACCTCGGAGGGCTCGCCCTCGTGGCGAACACCCACTTTTCTGGGCCATCGAAGGGATGGGCGGGGGATCTAGAATGCGCCTGGCAGTTTCCTGTCCTGCCAGCTCGGAACCCCATCCCCTCCATCGACTCTCCCTCGTGCAGACCACCAATTTCGTAGGCGCCTAACGGGATGGCCGGGGGATTTGAGGGCAGGGTAAACGCCAACCTGTCACCAGAACCGGCCCGGAACAACAAATTTTCGCCCTCCCGAGTGATAAGACAGCTGCTTCAAGTTCACGGAACCCTAAACGCAACTGTGAAGGACCTTTTCTTTTTTCGACACTTTTTACCCGGGCTGATTTGTTTCTTTTTTTCTCTGGTTGTGGATCAGAGGCGGGAAAAAAAGTCCCGCCCTAAACGAAGGTGGGGGGGGAGGTGCCAGATCCCCTTGGCCCCCTTCCGGATCCCTTTGGAGAAATTTCCATTCGGGGCGAGCCCCCGGACGTAGTTCGCATCTTCCGGCGCACCTTTCTGGAGCCCTCGCCCATCCCCCGCCCCTTGCCTATATCGTGGTCGTGGCGAACAGGGCCATTGCCGCGACGGGCTCCATCCCTGCGCACTGCGTGCTCTCCGCCTTCCTTTCGCCTCCAGCAGCCGTGCGCTTTACGCGTGTCCCGTTGTGCCTCTCCCCCTCCCCCCCGTCGCGTGTGGCCATGCCCGCTTCAACTCTCCCATTCTCCGCGCCGCTCGCCCGGCTGTCCGCTCCGCTCTCCTCCTCCCACTCCCTCTCTCGCACGGCGCCCCTTCTCCCTTCTCTCCCGCCTCTCGATCTTCGCTCCTCCCTCCGCCTCTCGCGCTCCCCCACGCCCGCGCTACACTCCGCGCCTTGCCACACTTCACGTTCCTCCCGCTGTTCTGCTGGCGAGGGTATGGCGACGGCGTCGCAATCGCCGCCTGAAGCGGGCAGCACGCCACGTGTCATCAAGCTGGAGGCGATCCCGCTGAGCCGCGAGGCGTTCGCGCCGTTCGGCGAGGTGGTGGAGCCCGCGGAGGACGGCGTCGCGTTCGGCGCGGCGGACGCCGCCCTCGACCTCTCGCAGGGCGCGCCCAGGTGAGGAAGGGGGGAGTGGCGGGGACGAGGAGCCGAGGTGGGGAGCGCGGAGGTGAATTTGAGGCGCTGGCGGAGAGGCGGAAAACAGGAATGCGATGCAAGAGTGGGAGGGGATGGGCAGTGCGGTGGGCGTCACTCTAGGCGCGCTGATGGGCAGGCAATGCAGTAGCGGGCGAGGGCGTAGCGAGGGCCCCTGGCAGGCGTGTGAGCGAGCGGCAGTAGCGGGGCTGCCATGATGGGCAAGGCGCGCTGCATAGCGCCATCCCACGAGTATCCACCCCCTCCTCCTCCCATGCGCCCGCGTGAGGGCACGCGTTGCACCCTCGCATCGCCCCAGACACACCTTTGCCACTCCAACACTTTCTTGCCGCTCCTGCCCCGTCCCCCTCCCCCTTCCCCCTGCCCGCCCCCCAGGGTGTACATAATGCGGCTGAGGGACCGGCGGCTGGGGTTTGGCAGCATCACGCACCACGCGCGCGTGACGCAGTGCCTGGGCGCCGTGGGCGGGCAGCCGTGGTTCCTGGGCGTGGCGCCGCCCTCCCTCGTGCAGGATGGGGAGGGCCGTGAGGGTGGTGGCGCTGATGGGTAAGCAGGGGGCAGTGGCGGGGAGTGCGAGGGGCGTTGCAGTGCGAGAGGAGGCGGTGAGAGGCATAGGGGAAGAGGCTAGTGGAGGTCCAGTGTGTGTGCTGGCTGCGTGTGTGTCAGCTCTGCCGTTCCTCTCTGCCCCCTTGGGATTGCCGCCACCTCATGCTCGCCGTCCTTCACTTCCCCCCCTCCCTCCCTTCCCCAACCCCCACGCTTCCCACTGTGCTCGCCACCTTGTGCACATGCCGCACCAACCACGTATCCACCACACACCATCGCTCATTCCCTGCTCCTCCTTGCCCTCGCCCCCTTCTCATGCGTGCACTGGCCCTGGCCTCCGTCTCTCTCTCCCTGCCTCCCTCCCCCCTCCTTCACACGGCGGGCAGCAGGGCGGTGAAGCAAGGGGCGGCAGGGCAGAGGTACCGCCCTCCCGAGGTGGGGGCGGTGAGGGTGTTCCTTGTGGAGGGCGCAGTGGTGGTGAAGCTGCACGCCGGCACGTGGCACGCTGGCCCGCTCTTCACCGCGCCGTGCATGGACTTCTTTAACCTCGAACTGCATGACACCAATGTGCGCGGGGAAGGGGGTGGTGGGGGAGTGGTGAGGGGTGGTGGGGAGTGTGGAAGGGTTAGTGTAGACACCTCATTCATGCACCTGCTGTTCTCCATCTCCCACCCTATGCACCTCATACACATGCATGGCCCTGCCCTTGCTTCGTGTGTGTGCCCCTTGTGTGTCTCCCAGCCTAACCTTCACATGGCACAGGTTTTCTGAAACTGTCTGTTCGCCATCCCCTGTACCCACTTGCACTACCCTGCACCCCCTTGCTCCCCCCTGCACTCCCTTGCACCCCCATGACCCCCAGGTGGTGGACCACACAACGCACAGCTTTGCTGACAGCAACGGTGTGGTGTTTGAATTTGACGATGCACGATCGTGACACGCTTGTGACGAATGGTCTGCTTGCACCCACCCTATGTGCAGCGTCTGTCGCACATCACTGTAGACCAGACCAGGCCCAGGGCCTCAGATTCATTTTTTAAGTACGGTACCCCTGAATTATCATTGTCGATGTGAGAATAAAGGTTGATTGACAGCCTTCTTAAAGCCGTTGGCCCAAATTGCACAAGTTTTTAAAAGATGACGAGGGGGAGTTTTACTGGTTTGAGTTTTGGCGAATGTTTCCGATTTCGTTAAATTCGTTTTTTTCGCCCAACCAAGCCAGCCGCACGTTTTTACCCTGGCGGGTGTGTCAGACTTCGAAAGTCCCAAATTGCAGTGTTAGAACTAGGAGCTAGGTGAATGTCGATTACCGTCATCGCTCGGAATAAGACATATATGTCTTATCTCATACACTAAAAAAATGCTTGGGTTATCTTGTATTTGGGGAGGTTTTGGGTGTCTTATACCGTAAGTCTTATAAATGGAAACTTTTTTAAACTACTTCGAAATATTTTCACACATCTTGAAAAGAGTTTCTCATTATGAGTGTGGATGTTGCGAAGGTGCCACTTCGGCAACCATTGTTCGGGGTGCCACGTCATGGAGAATACTTGCAAAGGCAAATTTGGTAGTACGTGAGTCAGCACGTGGCAGAATTCGCGTGTCGCAAGGGTAAAAATGTATGCGGTACTTCAATTTTCACTATAATATATTGCAGTTTTGATTATAAGACACATATGTCTTATCTCGTACACACAAATAGGTGTCTTATAATGAGGCTAGCCTGTTTATAAGAGACACCCGTATAATAGACAACCCCTGTCTACTATTCAAGACTGTCTTATATCCGGATGATGACGGTAGGTAAGAGGGAGGGAATACAAGACTATCAAGAGAATTGGGTTGTACCCTCTAAGGAATGACCCCTACACAACCTAGAGTGAAATAAACAGAACTATATGTATTGACACACCCCCATAGGGTGAAGTAGGGGATAGCCAAACCTAACAGTGGTCACAACAAGACCAGTCAAGCAGGAGAACAAGCAAGGCAAAACCCACGGTGGATCTCAAGGACACCACACAATCTGAACACAAGCAGGCGGCCACAAGGCCAGTTTACATGCAGATATATAATAGCAAGGTAGTACACCAATCACAACCTAGCAAGAGTAAACATGTAGGTATAAAGAGATATAGCAGTGTACAACAAGAGCAAGTCAAGCAACCAGCAGGTGAGGCAGAGTGGGCACAAGCCCAAGAGCAATGCAGAAACGTTGATGATCACCAGACCCAAGGGCCTTGGTGTAGACATCAGCAGTGTTGGCCCGAAAGGCCACGTAAGCAAGGCGCAGCTGACCACGCTGCTGCAGCTCACGCGCAAGGAAGTAGCGAAGAGCAATGTGCTTTGTTCTGTGCTCCAGTCTCTGCCCGCGACACAAGGCAAGCATTGCCTTGTCGTCGACGTATAGAACTGGAGGAGAACGAGGCCGCTCCCCCAAGTCGGTCAGCAGGTAGGTCAGCCAGCGGAGCTCCTGTGCAGCCATGGCCCCAGCGTAGATCTCGGCCTCACAGCTGGAACCAAGCATAGAAGAAGAACGAGTGGACCTCCACGAGACAGAACCAGAGTCAAGACTGAAGGTGTAACCCTGTGACGAACGCTGAGTCGCCTGGTCGTCGGCCCAAGAAGAGTCAGAGTGTCCTGTGAGGACCACCGAACCCCGTCCTCCAAGCACGAGCCCCATGCCCGATGTGCTACACAAGTAACGCAGTACCCTCTTCGCAGCATCAAAGTGCACCTTTCGGTGTCTACCGGGTGCCACGTAGCGAGCCAGAAGGCTGAGAGGGTACGCGAGGTCAGCTCGTGTGCACGTCATCAGGTACATGAGGCAACCCACAAGCTCTGGGTACGGACCACTCGGCTCTACGGACTCGTCCGAAGGTGGAGCTGAGAGCGAGTGGCCGGTAGCTAGAGGAGTGGGCTGTGGCGAGGAGTACGTGAAGCGGAAGCGCTGAAGGACCTGGTGCACCATGTGTGACTGAGTCAGGGTGATGGTGCGCCGTGCTCTGACCCGGGTGATCTGCAAGCCAAGATAGCTCCGCAGCTTACCTAGGTCAGTGCAGGTGTGTCTCTCCTGTAGCTCCGCCTTCACTAGGGCCAGTGGCTCTGTGTCAGCAGTAGCAAAAACCAAGTCGTCAATGTACACGAGGATGTAGAACGGCGGCAGAGAAGTGTCGGTGCGTAGAAACAGCGACGGGTCAGTTGTCGAAGGAGCAAACCCAAGAGTCGCAAGTGTCGAACTCAGTGTGTCGTGCCACTCACGGGGCGCCTGACGCAGGCCGTACACTAGTCGCCGTAGGCTCCACTGGGTACCCTCATGAAACGACCCAGTGAAGCCCTGTGGACGGCGCAACCAGATGGCCTCGTGAAGGCTACCCTGCAAGAAAGCTGTCGAGAAGTCGAGGGAGTGCAGCTCGTAGTCACGCTGAGCCGCAACGTGTAGCAACACCCGAAGATTGGTCATCTTCGGGGTGGGGGAGAAGTTCAGAAAGAAGTCGACCCCTTCACGCTGACTGAAGCCTCAAGCAACATAACGTGCCTTGTGTCAACGGGAGTTGGGTGTTGGCCCCGTCCTCGCTTGGGCGGAGCCGACTTCGTGGTCGGGTGTGAGGGGAGCAGCCGACCTGCAGCAGTGGGTGAGCTGGTCGACGAGGAGGTCGACCTGCACGGGGGACCACTGCACGGGCGCCAACTTTAGGGTGGCGCCGACTTCGGGGAGGTCGACTTGGGAGTCGACCTGCAGAGGACGTCGAAGCCGACTTCGGCGGTCGGCTAACGGACCGCTAGTCGACCTGCGGGTGGTCGACTGGACCTGGTGGTCGACGAAGGAGGGACCGACGTCGACCTTTACGCAAGACACCGAGCAGTCGGGCGTCGAGTAGCGGGGCGTCAACTTCGTGACGTGCTTCGGGCGGCCGACGTGGGTGGTCGGCCGACGACTGTGCTGGTCGACGTGGAGGTGGTCGTCGACTTGGGAGGTCGACGGGCACGTACGGGAGCTGCTGGTCGACATGGTTGCTGGGTCGACCAGGTTACCTGGGTGGCGAAGTGCTGCGGAGGAGTGCGACGGTCGCCCAGGCGAAGTTGGCGAGCCCGACCTTGGTGATGGTATCCTGAGGTCGACGTGGCCGATCAGAGGCAGTCGTCAGCTCGAGGTTGACGTGGTGTTGTGCGCTGTGTAGGTGACGAGGCTCTGCACGCCAATCACCTGCACGCAACTGCAAAGCAGGGTGCACTGCTGTCCTGCGTGAGCAACGCTGTCTCGCCGTCAACCTGTGACGTTGGCACGCCGTCGACCTTGCCTTGCTGGAGCGCGGTCGACCAAGTCATGCTGGAACGCGGTCGACCAAGCTGCGCTGGCAGTTGGCCGACCTGAATGCTTGCTCTGATGTAGTCTTGCTATGCCAACTTCATTGTACCATTATTCTGAGGGTTTAGGGGTGAAACTCTTGCCAATTTTCCCCTGTGAACTAGCAAGTAGTGTGTGCACAAGGAAAACGACTAAGGAACAGAGAACGCAGAGATCACACGAGCACACGTGCCTAGCCCGTAGCCTAGCTCCCGTTGCTGCAGTTATCTCCGCATGGTGCGGTGAGCGTGGACGACACCGCGACGTAGCTCAGTCTAGCCGACTTAGCACATCCCGATCGTGTTCGTAGACCGGCAGCCGTGCAGTCACTAGCGTGCGCGTAGGCGACGCCGAGGTGATGGATACCCTGGAGGGACGGCTGGAGGATGCGAGGAGACGCCATGAGGCCCAGGAGTATGGGGCGATACCCTGGGCAGTCGTCGAAGCCGGACTCCGCTCCGTGTGGGCGGCGGAGCACCCCCCTTCTCGACTTGCCTCTCCTCGACCGGTGAACAACGACGGCGACGTCGACGTGGGTGTCAACGCCGGAGGAGGTCAGGTCGGCAGCAGTGCGGGAGGCACGTCGAGGCAGAGAGGTGTGATACACGCCGGTGAAGTCGGCGGCGTTCAGGCGCGAGGGATGCAGTCGTCGGCGGCTGCAGGCTCCTCGCATGGCGACGCTGGTGGGCGTCGAAGTGGGCTGTCGCCGATGTCGGCGTCCCAGGTGACGGCAGGTGGGATTGCACCGAGCTACGGCTACTTCAAATTTACGCCGGACAGGATCTCGGTCACCCCTCCGCTGGTCGGCCGACCCGACATTCTCACCTGGAAGGAAGCCATCGAGCCCCAGCTGGAGATGGCAGGGCTGATCGGCTTTGCCCGAGGAACCGTGGCGACGCCGGGGGAGCACCACCCCGACTTGCGGGCGGAGTTTCGCGCCGTGCAGCTGTTGACCTTCACGGTCATCTCGCGGTGCTGCTCGCCGGGCGTGCAGATCGCCTTGAAGTGGTGCCGGGAGTACCTCGACGCCGGCCACCGGGCGTGGCACTTCATTGAGTCGACGTACCAGGTCACCGACGACCTGTTCATCGCCCAGCTGGAGGGACAACTGACGCACCTGCGTATGGGTGACGAGGAGAGTGCGACCGACTACTGCAACCGAGCCAGGCGAATTCTCACCACCATCAGGATGGCCGGCGCGCAGTACTCCACGGCGTCGTACATCACCCATGTCATGCAGGGTCTCTCTAGCAGCTACAACCTACTGAAGCGGCTGTCTATGGCGCCGAGCACGAGGGCGACGCTCAACGAGGACAACCTGACCTCGTACATCCTGCAGGACGATGCGATGCAGGAGGCTGAGCGATCGCAGGAGCTCTTGGCGCAGGCCAACTTCGTCGCCCCGGCGAAGCAAGGAGGCCGACCAGGACAGCGCGGACAGTCAAGCGGCGGCGGGAGCGGTGGCTGGAAGTCGACCAAGGAGGTCGAGAAGAAGTCGACCAAGGACGGCGGTCGAGGAGGAGGAGGTCGACGTCGGGAGTGCTGGATCTGCCACAGCCCCGATCACCTCTCCTTCGAGTGTCCCGACCGCAGCGACTCCGACGACGACGATGCTAAGGGAGGCCGTGGGAGGTCTGGCAGCCGTCGTCCTCGTCGTGGAGGAAACCAGCCGCGCAAGGAGAAGCAGTCGACCAAGACATCGACTTCGGCGAAGGACGCCGACTTCGTTGCAGGCGGCAAGGGGCGAGACGACAAGACGGCGTCGTGCTCGCTGGTCGGCGTCGTGGAGCCGACCATCTCTCTGGCGCCGGAGGCCGGAGAGGACTTCCAGGCGGTGGCGGCAGCTGTGCAGGCAAACCCGGCGGTGGTCCTGCTCGACAGTGGTTGTTCCCACCACCTGATGGGGACGAAGGAAGCCTTCGTCGACTTGCTGCCGAGCGGCGCCATCAGGCATGTGCGCGGCTTCAATGGGGCACTGCAGGATGTCCAGGGCTGCGGCACCATCGCCCTGCAAGGAGAGGCCGGGAAGGAGGTGCTCATCCCCGACGTGTTGTACGTCCCGGGTGTGCGAGCCAACCTGCTGTCGGCCGGCCAGCTGAAGGAGCATGGCGTGAAGCTGCAGGAGGACAGAGACGGCATGCTGCTCGTCTCGGCAGCAGGGGAGGTGCTCGGGCGGGCGACGTACTCTGGGCGAGTCCTCTGCACCGACCTGCGTCCCTGCGCGACGAGGTCGACACCGCCCACGACGGAGGTGGTGGCTCTGCGGGCGATCGTCTCGAAGACGAAGTCGACGCCGGACCGGGTGCATGCGAGGCTTGCGCATGTCGACATGGACACCATACGGAGCTCGGCGAAGAACGAGGTCGCCATTGGGCTGGACCTGAAGTCGGCGACGGACGCCGACTCTCCGTGTGTCTCGTGCGTCGGCGGGAAACTGGCGCGGCACACCTTCCCCGACCAAGGCTCCGACGCCGACGACGTGCTGGCCGTCGAGCACATCGACCTGTGCGGGCCGTTCCGCGTGACTGCCAAGGATGGCAGCCTGTACTTCTTGCTGCTGAAGGACCGCAAGACCCGCTACGTGTGGGTGAAGCCGGTCGCCAAGAAGTCCGATGCGTTGAAGGCGTTCGTACAGTGGCTGGCGGTGGCTGAGGGCAGACGAAGAAGTCGGTGTTGATGCTGCGTTCAGACCGGGGAGGGGAGTTCCTCGGGAAGCAGTTCACCGACTTCGTGAACGGCAAGGGGATCGTCCACGACCTGACCTGCCCATACACCCCGCAGCAGAACGGCAAGGCGGAGCGGGAGATGAGGACGGTGGTGGAGTCGGTGCGGACAATGCTGCTGCACATGGGTGTGCAGCACCACTGGTGGCACCTCGCTTTGCGGCAGGCCGTGTGGGTCCGCAACTGCCTTGAGAGGTCGACGCTGCCGGCGGGGACGACGCCATACCAGCTGCTGACCGGGAAGAAACCCGACTTGTCGCTGGCGCGGGTGTGGGGCTGCATGGCGCAGTTCTTAGTCCCCGAGCAGCAGCGTGGTGGGAAGCTGAAGCCGAAGGCCAGGTGGGGCCTGCACCTTGGCGTGTCGGCGGCGAGCAAGGGCTGGGAGCTCCTCGACGTCGACGCCGACCGGGTGGTCACCACGTCGGACGTGGTGTTCTACGAGGAGATGTCGCTGGCTGAGTGGAAGACGGAGCATGGGCCTGTGTCCGGCCGCTCGTCATCCACCCCGCCCTCTGACACCTCGTCGGCGTCGCTGCCGCTGCTTGCCGAGATTGGTGAGCTTGCTCCTGAGGACGTCGAGGACATCCGCACCCCTGCCCCTCTCCCTCTAACCCCTGTCCCTCCCCTCGTGGCCGACCTGCGTGGGCTGACCTCGGTGTCGGCCTCCGGCGATGAGGGGAGACGTGGGACGCTGCCTTCGGCGCCGGCCAAGTGCATCACCGGTGGCCGACGTGACGAGCGGCGAATCGACGTGGGATTGTAGTCGACAGGGGAGCAGCAGGTCGAGGAGCAGCAGCCGACAAGGGAGCAGGCTGCCGTGAAGCCGACCACAGAGCAATCGGCGACCGGGACGTCGGCAGGGGAGCCGACCACAGGGGAGAAGTCGGCTGGGAAGCCGACCACAGTGGAGCAGTCGGCTGGGACGCCGGCTGAGGAGCAGCAGGACGCCGATGACAGCGACGATGGAGGGGACGCCGAGGAGGTCCAGCAAGGACCGCGACGTTCAGGCCGCCTTCGGAGGCCGCCTGATTTCTTCGTCCCCGCTGCCTTCACCACGGTGTATGACGTGGACGATGACGACGACCTGCTGTACGACGACGCCGAGGAGGATGAGGAGTTTCCGGAGCTCGACCCCGACATGCTAGCCGACCCCGAGCACCGTTGGGACATCTCGACGATGACGGTGAAGGAGGCGTTGGCGAGCTGGAAGGGCCCGGCGGTGAAGGCCGCCATGGAGGAGGAGATTCGCAGCCTCATCAACATGGGCACTTGGGAGCTGGTCGAACGCCCGCCGGGGGTGAACGTCATGAAGAACCGGTGGGTGTTGACGACGAAGTACCACATCAACGACACCGTCGAGCGAGAGAAGGCGAGGCTGGTCGTGAAGGGCTTCACACAGGTGTACGGCGCCGACTACGACAAGACCTTCGCGCCGGTGAGCAGCTACGTCACGTTGAGGATCTTCCTCAGCATCGTCGCTGCCCTCAACCTCAACCTGATGCAGCTCGACATGAAGAACGCCTTCCTGCAGAGCAAGCTCGATCGGGTGCTGTACATGTCCCAGCCGGACTACTTCAATGACGGAACCGGCCGGGTGTGTAAGCTGCTGAAGAGCCTGTACGGGCTGAAGCAGTCGCCGCTGTTGTGGTACTTGGCGCTCAACGATGTGCTGGTCGGCGCCGGGTGGAAGAAGAGCCAGGTCGACAAGGCTCTTTACTTCAAGGTCGGCGAGGGTGGAGTGGCCTGCTGGGTGCTGGTCTACGTCGATGACCTGCTTGCCGCCAGCAGCAGCGCCGCGATGCTGAAGGAGCTGAAGGAGCTGCTGGAAGCCGCCTTCGAACTGCGCGAGATCTCGCCGGTGCAGAAGTACCTCGGGCTGGAGATCGTGCGCGACAGGTCGGCGGGGAAGTTGTGGTTGCACCAGCAGGGCTACGCCGACAAGCTGCGTAGGCGCTTCCTCGACGAGGAGCAGACCGGGCGCACCCCGAAGACACCGGTCTCGGTCAGTGCCTACGCCGAGCTCACCTTTGATGACGAGGAGGCATAGGAACGGCAGGAGGAGGAGTACTGGCAGAAGGTCGGCTCGCTGCAGTTCGCGGCGACGACGACAAGGCCGGACATCGCCTTCGCTTGTAGCAAGCTGGGGAGTGGCCTGACGGTGAGGAGCGACCAGCACTGGCGCGAGGTCGATCGCTGCCTCGCCTACCTCGCCAACACACGCGACACTGCCCTGGAATTCGGCGGTGGACCTGAGTCGCTAGAGCTGGTCGGCTACGTGGACGCCGACGACGCCGGTGACAAACAGAACAGGATGAGCACGAGCGGCTACGTGTTCGTCTACGAAGGGGCTGCAGTCTCCTGGTCGAGCCAGCGCATCAAGTGCGCGACGCTGTCGTCGACCGAGTCGGAGTACGTGGCGGCCACTGAAGCTGGCAAGGAGGGACGCCGCCTTCGCTTCCTCCTCGCCGAGTTCCGGCAGCTGGACGCCGGGAAGCCGACTGTCCTGTGCGTGGACAACAAGTCGGCCATCACGGTCGCCGAGGGCATGGGGTTGACGGGCAACCTCAAGCACATGGAGCGGCGACAGGCCTGGCTGCAGCACATGGTGAGGCGCGGGAAGTTCTCGCTGCAGTACATCCCAACCGCTGAGCAGCCGGCCGACTTCCTGACGAAGGCGCTGCACTATCCGGCCTTCAACCGGTGCTCCGTCGCAATCGGTCAAGTGCGCCTGGCCGACGTGGGCGACGGCGACAACGACGTGCAGCAGTAGGTGCCATGCCCTTTTGCATGGCTGGTGCGGTGGACGACGTGCTATGTGTTGGGTGCACGTCGACGAGCGAGTCTTCGAGCTGTACTGCCGTGTGGGCTGGGTGCCCAAGCGTGAACGCGGCAGGGGAGTGTCAACGGGAGTTGGGTGTTGGCCCCGTCCTCGCTTGGGCGGAGCCGAATTCGTGGTCGGGTGTGAGGGGAGCAGCCGACCTGCAGCAGTGGGTGAGCTGGTCGACGAGGAGGTCGACCTGCACGGGGGACCACTGCACGGGCGCCAACTTTAGGGTGGCGCCGACTTCGGGGAGGTCGACTTGGGAGTCGACCTGCAGAGGACGTCGAAGCCGACTTCGGCAGTCGGCTAACGGACCGCTAGTCGACCTGCGGGTGGTCGACTGGACCTGGTGGTCGACGAAGGAGGGACCGACGTCGACCTTTACGCAAGACACCGAGCAGTCGGGCGTCGAGTAGCGGGGCGTCAACTTCGTGACGTGCTTCGGGCGGCCGACGTGGGTGGTCGGCCGACGACTGTGCTGGTCGACGTGGAGGTGGTCGTCGACTTGGGAGGTCGACGGGCACGTACGGGAGCTGCTGGTCGACATGGTTGCCGGGTCGACCAGGTTACCTGGGTGGCGAAGTGCTGCGGAGGAGTGCGACGGTCGCCCAGGCGAAGTTGGCGAGCCCGACCTTGGTGAAGGTATTCTGAGGTCGACGTGGCCGATCAGAGGCAGTCGTCAGCTCGAGGTTGACGTGGTGTTGTGCGCTGTGTAGGTGACGAGGCTCTGCACGCCAATCACCTGCACGCAACTGCAAAGCAGGGTGCACTGCTGTCATGCGTGAGCAACGCTGTCTCGCCGTCTACCTGTGACGTTGGCACGCCGTCGACCTTGCCTTGCTGGAGCGCGGTCGACCAAGTCGTGCTGGAACGCGGTCGACCAAGCTGCGCTGGCAGTTGGCCGACCTGAATGCTTGCTCTGATGTAGTCTTGCTATGCCAACTTCATTGTACCATTATTCTGAGGGTTTAGGGGTGAAACTCTTGCCAATTTTCCCCGTGAACTAGCAAGTAGTGTGTGCACAAGGAAAACGACTAAGGAACAGAGAACGCAGAGATCACACGAGCACACGTGCCTAGCCCGTAGCCTAGCTCCCGTTGCTGCAGTTATCTCCGCACCTTGAAGGCAAGCGGAGAACCCGACGGCCGCTTCACCCTGAAAATCCACATGCCACTGATAATGTTCGCCCCAGGTGGGGGAACCTCGTCGGCGTAGGTGCGAGTGGACTTCCAGGAAGCCATCTCGACCTGAATGTTGTTGCAGATTCGGGTGGCCCATGCTCAAATACATTCACGTGAGCAATTCCGGCTTGGTTCGCGCGCATGGAAAAGTTCGGCGCCTGCGATGACGGCCGCGCCTGCCGACAAACGTCAAGGAAGCGCATGGATCCCTATGGGCCTGGGGAAAAGCGTCAAAATACCTCAATGTTGTTGCATACTCGGGATGCCAATGCTCAAATACACCCACCAGAGCAATTCTGGATTGGTTCACGCGCACCGAAAAGTTCAGCGCCTGCGATGACGGCCGCGCCTGCCGACAAATGCGAGGGAAGCGCATAGATCCCTACAGGCGTAGGGAAAAGCGTCGAACGACCTGAATGTTGTTGCATATTCGGGTGGTCCATGGTCAAATACAACCACCAGAGCAATTCCGGCTTGGTTCGCGCGCACAGAAAAGTTCGGCGTCTGCAATGACGGCCGCGCTTGCCGAGAAACGCTAAGTAAGCGCATGGATTCCTACGGGCGTTTGGAGAAGCGTTGAACGACCTGAATGTTGTTGCATATTCGGGTGGCCCATGCTCAAATACACCCACTAGAGCAATTCCAGCATGGTTCGCACGCACAGAAAAGTTCGGCGCCTGCGATGACGGCCGCGCCTGCCGACAAACGCCAAGTAAGCGCATGGATCCCTACGGACATGGTGAAAGGCGTTGAACGACCTGAATGTTGTTGTATATTCGGGTGGCCCATGCTAAAATACACCCATCTGAGCAATTCCGGCTTGGTTCGCGCGCACGGAAAAGTTCGGCGCCTACGATGACGGCCGCGTGCCGACAAACACTAAGGAAGCGCATGGATCCCTACAGGCGTAGGGAAAAGCGTCAAACGACCTGAATGTTGTTGCATATTCGGGTGGTCCATGGTCAAATACAACCACCAGAGCAATTCCGGCTTGGTTCGCGCGCACAGAAAAGTTCGGCGCCTGCAATGACGGCCGCATCTGCCGAGAAACGCTAAGTAAGCGCATGGATCCCTACGGGCGTTTGGAGAAGCGTCGAACGACCTATATGTTGTTGCATATTCGGGTGGCCCATGCTCAAATACACCCACTAGAGCAATTCCAGCATGCCCTGGCACGCACAGAAAAGTTCGGCGCCTGCGATGACGGCCGCGCCTGCCGACAAACGCCAAGTAAGCGCATGGATCCCTTCGGGCGTGGGGAAAAGCATTGAACAGCCTGAATGTTGTTGCATATTCGGGTGCCCCATGCTAAAATACACCTACCTGAGCAATTCCGGCTTGGTTCGCGCGCACGGAAAAGTTCGGCACCTGCAATGACGGCCGCGCCTGCCGACAAACGCTAAGGAAGCGCATGGATCCCTATGGGCGTGGGGAAAAGCATCGAACGACCTGAATGTTGTTGCATATTGGGGTGGCCCATGCTCAAATACACCCACCTGAGCAATTTCGGCTTGGTTCGCGTGCACCAAAAAGTTCGGCGCCTGCGATGATGGCCGCGCCTACTGAAAAACGCTACGGAATCGCATGGATCCATATGGGCGTTGGGAAAAGCGTTGAACGACATGAATGTTGTTCCATATTCGGGTGGCCCATGCTCAAATACACCCACCTGAGCAATTCCATTTGGTTCGCGCGCATCGAACAGTTCGGCGCCTGCGATGACGGCGGCGCCTGCAGACAAATGCTAAGGAAGCGCATGGATCCCTATGGGCGTAGGAAAAAGCGTTGAACGACCTGAATGTTGTTGCATATTTGAGTGGCCCATGCTCAAATACAACGACCAGAGCAATTCCGGCTTGGTTCGCGCGCACGAAAGAGTTCGGCGCCTGCGAAGACGGCCGCGCCTGCCGACACCCACTTGACAAAGTTTGAAGAAAGAAAGAGGAATGAACTAGCAGAAATGGGGATACAAATAGCAAACCCTAGAAGGGTTGTACTCGCTATAGAGCACCCCACTACAGGCTAGAACATAAGAATAATATTTTGACACACCCCCATAGCCAAAGTGGGGTGTAATCAGCAGAGCAGGCAAAGCAAAACAAGCTCAGGGTGGATCACAATGTCACCACACATTCTGAGCACAAGTTCAAGAAGAAATAGTTTAGAGTTCACAATTATAAGCAAAGCTAGTGGTAGTCACAACGGGCAAGTGAGGAGGAGGAGGGAGAGTGAGGGGAGAGGAGACAGGAGGCGACGGCTGAAGCTGCAGACACACGGGCAACAGGAGGCAGACTGGCACAGCGGCTATCGGACAGCGCCCGGACTACAGGAGTAACAGGCCCCGCGGCTCAAATAGCGGCGGACGGGCAACGGACCCACGGGCGGCTGGCACAGCTGGCTACGACTGGGCTACCGGGACAGCGCCCCGGACTACAGGTGCTGCGGACGACAAGCCGGCAGCCTCCGCTCAACCTCCCGCAAACAGTCCCACCCCCCTGATACACACCCACTGCTACACCGCTAGCTCTACTCCCACGCACCCCCCTTAAACCCTAAACCCCAGTCTCCCACACAACCACCCCCCTCAGCGACAGCTGCAGCAGTGGGAGACGGAGGAGGAGGAGGAGCAAAGGGAGGAAGGCCCACCGAGCACCCCCATACCCGCCGGCCCCCTCAGGTCGCCTCGACGGACGACGGGAAATGGCAGGGGGAGGAGGGGGGGGGGGGGGGGGGGGGGGCCACCACGGACCTGAGAGAGTCGCAGGTGGGGGGGGACGGGGCCGGGGCCGCGACGAGTGGCGGGGCCGCGACGGTCGGGGCGGGGCCGCGACGTAGGGCGGGCCCGCGACGTAGGGCGGGGCCGCGAAGGTAGGGCGGGGCCGCGACGAGGGCGGTGCCGCGACGGTCGGGGCGGGGCCGCGATGTAGGGCGGGGCCGCTTCGAGATGCGGGGCCGCGACACAGGGCGGGGCCGCGAAGGTAGGGCAGACGCCCGCCGCGCGCCTCGGGGCGCACAGCGGGCAAAGAACCACCGTGCGCCCCGGGGCGCACGGCGGGCAGAAAACCGCCGCGCGCCTCGGGGCGCACGGCGGGAAGGAAAACCGCCGCGCGCCTCGGGGCGCACGGCGGGAAGGAAAGGTTGCAGCGGAAGCGAGGTGGTAACCCACCCACAGGTTCGATCCAAGGGGATCGACCTGCTCTGATACCATGACAAAGTTTGAAGAAAGAAAGAGGAATGAACTAGCAGAAATGGGGATACAAATAGCAAACCCTAGAAGGGTTGTACTCGCTATAGAGCACCCCACTACAGGCTAGAACATAAGAATAATATTCTGACACCACTAAGGAAGCTCGTGGATCCCAACAGACGTGGGAAAAAGCCTCGAACGACCTGAATGCTGTTGCATATTTGGGTGGATTATGCTCAAATAACAACCAGAGCAATTCCGGCTTGGTTCGCACGCACGGAAAAGTTCGGCGCCTGCGTCAAATGCTAAGGGAAAAGCGTAAAAAAACCTGAATATTGTTGCATATTTGGATGGCCCATACTCAAATACACCCACCTGAGCAATTCCGGCTTGGTTCGCACGCACGGAAAAGTTTGGCGCCTGCGTTAGGCCGCGCCTGCCGACAAATGCTAAGGAAGCGCATGGATCCATATGGACGTAGGGAAAAGAATCAATCGACCTGAATGTTGTTGCATATTCGGGTGGCACATGCTCAAATACACCCACCAGAGCAATTCCGGCTTGGTTCGCGCACACAGAAAAGTTCGCCGACTGCGATGACGGCCGCACCTGCCGACAAACGCTAAGGAAGCGCATGGATCCCTATGGGCGTGGAGAAAAGCGTCGAACGATCTGAATGTTGTTGCATATTCGGGTGGCCCATGCTCCAATACACCCACCTGAGCAATTCCGGCTTGGTTCGCGCACACCAAAAAGTTCGACGCCTGCGATGACAGCCGCGCCTGGCGACAAACGCTAAGGAAGTGCATGGATCCCTACATGCGTATGGAAAAGCGGTGAATGACCTGAATTTGTTGCATATTTGGGTGGCCCATGCTCAAATACACCCACCAGAGCAATTTCGGCTTGGTTCGCGCGCACTCAAAAGTTCGGCACCTGCGATGGCGGCCGCGCCTGCCGACAAACGCTAAGGAAGCGCATGGATCCCTACAGGCGTAGGGAAAAGCATCGAACGACCTGAATGTTGTTGCATATTCGGATGGCCTATGCTCAAATACACCCACCTCAGCAATTCCGGCTTTGTTCGCGCGCATAGAAAATTTCGGCACCTGCGATGACGGCCGCGCCTGCCGACAAACGCTAAGGAAGCGCATGGATCCATACAGGCGCAGGGAAATGTCAAATCATAATGTTCTGTAGGCTGTAGTGGGGTAGCCTATATGGGGTACACATTTCTAGGGTTGCATATTTGTACCACATTCCATTCCTTAGTGCACCTCATTCTCGTTTCAGTTTTTACATGGTATCGAGCAGGTTCCCTCGTGGGAACTTTGCCTAGGGCCCACCAAGTCGAAAGTTTTTTTCCTGCCCGTAGCACGCTCAGCCCGAGTCGCGCTCCCCTCTCTGACTTCGTCGAGCCGCCCTAACGGCCAAGTCGCGCCGCCTTAGCGGCCCCTGATTCGTCGCCCTAGCGACCCCGTCGCCCTACCTACGGCCCCGGCCCCGTCGCCCTACCTGCGCCTCGGCCCCGTCGCCCTACCTGCGCCCCGGCCCCGTCGCCCTACCTGCGCCCCGGCCCCGTCGCCCTACCTGCGCCCCGGCCCCGTCGCCCTACCTGCGACCCCGGCCCCGTCGCCCCACCTGCGACCCTGGCCCCGTCGCCATACCTGCGGCCCCGGCCCTAGCCCCGTCGCCCTACCTGCGCCCCGGCCCCGGCCCCGTCGCCCTGCGTGCGACCCCGGCCCCGTCGCCCCACCTACGACCCCGGCCCCGTCGCCCTACCTGCGCCTCGGCCCCGGCCCCGTCGCCCTACCTGCGTACCGGCCCCGTCGCCCTACCTTCGACCCGGCCCCGTCGCCCTACCTACGGCCCCGCCCCGCCGCCCTACCTGCGGCCCCGGTGCCCTTCCTGCGGCCCCGCCGCCCCACCTGCGGCCTCGCCACCCTACCTGCAGCCCAGCCGCCCTACCTGCGGCCCCGGCGCACTACCTGCGGTCCCGGCCTCGTCCCCTACCGCCCGAGCCGCCTACGCAGCCGAGCCGCCCGCGCTGCTAAGCAGCCCGAGCCGCCCGTTCCGCCCGAGCCGCCCGAGCCGCCCGAGCCACCCGAGCCGCCCGAGCCTCCCGAGCCGCCCGAGCCGCCCGAGCCGCCTGAGCAGCTGAGGAGCCGAGCCGCGGGTGCCACCGAGCCGCAGTTGTTGCCGAGCCGCCCGAGCTGCCCGAACCGCCCTATCTGGTGAGAGCAGCGCCTCTGTCACTGCACTGCCCCTGCTCTACAGTTAGCGGTGCTAGTCTACTGCTGTCATGGCTACCCCCAGTGTTCTCACTTTTGACGCTGAGGGTCGGGCCATTGACTTTGACGTCTGGGTAGATGACCTGCAGCTTTTCCTACAGTGCGATAGGGCAGACGGTCTCTCCCTCTTTGACCTCACCTCTGGTGCTTCCCCTGCCCCTGCTGCCGATGCCGACACCACTGTTCGCTCACTGTGGGCCACTCGCAATGCTGCTGCACGTCTTGCTGTGCGTCGCCACCTGCCTACCACTGAGCGCGCACACTTTAGTCAGTACAAGAGTGCTCAGACCTTGTACGACGATGTAGTTGCGCGCTACTCTTCCCCTGCCACTGCTGCACTGAGCCGCCTCATGCTACCGTACCTCTTCCCTGACCTTGCTGCCTTTCCCACAGTTGCTGACCTCATTACGCACCTCCGCACTAGTGGCACTCGCTACTGCGCTGCGCTTCCTGCTGAGTTCTGCGCGAGGAACCCCCCCCCCCCCCCCTCCATGTACATCACTCTCTACTACATAGTCACCCGCCTCCCTGACTCCCTTCGTGTAGTCAGAAACCACTTCCTCTCAGTCTGTCCCACCACTCTCACTGTTGACCTCCTCGAGAAGGCCCTCTTAGCAGCGAAGAAGAACATAGTCGCTGTAGGAGCCTCTCGTGGTGACCCGCGCACCCCCATCTTTGAGGGATGTTCCCCCTCCCCCCTTTTGCCCTCTGTCGCCTCTGCTGCTGCGACTGACCTCGTTGGTCTTGAGTCGGTCAGTGCGGCGTCTACCCCCAGCGGGAGACGCCGCTCTGGCAAGGGCAAGGGGGGCAGGGGCGCTGGAGGAGCTAGCGGGGGTGGTGGAGGCGGCGGTGGAGGCGGCGGAGGGAGTGGGGGTGGCGGTGGGAGTGGTGGCGGGGGTGGAGGTGTCGGTGAGTGGTACGCTGCACGTCAGCGTGGTGGGGGTACCGGTCCGTGCACCTACGACCTACGCACCGGCGACCGCGCGGGTGAGCAGTGTGGGGGTGCACACCCCACCCCGCGCTGCTTTGGCCGCCTGACAGACGCTTGGCGTCACCAGTTCCCGGAGGCCACTGAGATACCCCGCTGGGGTGAGCTGTCTAGGGCGGGTGTAGCTATCTTTGATCTTGACTTTGATGCTATTCTTGCTGCCATGTATGCTGAGACTATTAGTGATGAGGGTGACTGTTACCGGTGTTTCCCGCCTGACCCGGGCATTGAGACTGCTGCTCTAGGTACTGGTGAGGCTACTGTTCTAGGTGCCAGTGAGGCTGCTGCTCTAGGTGCCAGTGCGTCTGCGTCCTCAGGTGCTGGTGAGTCTGCGCTCTCAGGTACCGCGTCGGCTTCGGCCTCCCTCACCTTCACACTTGACTCAGGGGCTTCTCGCTCCTTCTTTCGAGACCGCACCACACTCACGCCGCTTGGTCGGCCAGTTGCAGTCTCCCTGGAAGACCCCTCTGGGGGTCCTGTCCTTTCTCACTTCTCTACTGTCCTCCCGTGTCCGGCGGTCCCCTCTGGCACCTTGTCTGGTCTTTACCTCCCCTCATTCTCTACGAACCTGGTGAGTGGTGCTGACCTACAGGATGCGGGGGTTCATCAGTTTACTCCTGCGAGTCAGCGGGTGACCCACTGCTCGGACGCTCGCACAGGCCGGCACCTGGCCACGTTTACGCGTCGGCCGGGGTCGAGCCTGTACACCGTGACCACTGAGTCTCCTCCTGTCCCTGCGTTTGGTCAGGTAGCTACGTCGGGTCAGGTGTTTGCTGCAGCGTCCAGGTCTGGTCCTGAGTCTGCCCCCTGCTCGTGTCGCCTCCTGTCTCACGAGACTCTCCTCTAGCACCACCGCCTTGGTCACCCCTCCCTGCCTCGTCTCCGAGGCATGGCCTCCCGTGTCCTTGTCTCTGGTCTTCCCCAGTCCCTCCCTCCCCTTCCTCCGGGGCCTGGCCCTACCTGCGTCCCCTGTGTCGAGGGGCGGCTGCGGGCTGCCCCTCACTCCTCTCAGTTTCCCTCGACAGAGGCCCCGCTTCAGACGCTTGACATGGACGTGTGGGGCCCGGCCCGCGTCCGTGGACAGGGTCACGAGCGCTACTTCCTGCTGGTGGTTGACGACTACTCGCGTTACACCACAGTCTTCCCCTTGCGCAGCAAGGGTGATGTCACTGAGGTGTTGATCAACTGGATCCGCGCAGCTCGTCTCCAGCTCAGGAGGAGCTTTGGCTCGGACTTTCTTGTTCTGCGTCTGCACTCTGACCGAGGCGGAGAGTTCTCCTCTGGCCTTCTAAGAGCCTACTGTCGTGCGCGAGGCATCCGCCAGACCTTTACGCTTCCGGACTCTCCACAGCAAAATGGGATTGCTGAGCGCCGCATTGGCATGGTCATGGACGTCGCCCGTACGTCCATGATGCATGCGGCTGCCCCCCATTTTCTGTGGCCGTTTGCGGTTCGGTACGCGGCGCATCAGATCAACCTTCACCCAAGGGTCTCCATGCCGGAGACCTCCCCAGCTTTGCTGTGGACGGGGAAGGTAGGCGATGCGTCTGCGTTCCGTGTCTGGGGATCTTGGGCGTTTGTCCGCGACTTGTCTGTGGACAAGCTGTCCCCTCGTGCTGCTCCTTGCGTCTTCCTTGGCTTCCCCCCTGACGCGCCAGGGTGGCAGTTCTACCACCCCACCTCTCGTCGTGTTCTGTCCTCCCAGGACGTCACGTTTGACGAGTCGGTCCCCTACTACCGCCTCTTCCCCTACCGCACTCCTTCCCTCCCCCCACCACCGCTCTTCCTTGTGCCAGGTCCTCCCCCGGTAGACCCCCTCCCCCCTCAGGGTCCTGCCCCTTCAGGTGTGTCCCAGGTAGACGCAGTTGAGCCTGTCGAGGTTACTGGTGACTCTGGTGCTGCTGCGGGTGCTCAGCCTGGGGGTACTGAGACTAAGGGTGCTAAGCCTGGGGGTGCTACGCCTGGGGGTGCTGAGCTTGGGGGTGCTGAGCCTGGGGGTGCCACGTCTAGAGCTACTAAGCCTTGGGGTGCGGAGCCGGCGGCCGCTGGGCCTGCTCGTGTGGCGTCTGGCGGTGCTGGGCCTGGAGGTCCTCCGGGTGCTTCGTCTCGGCGGGAGCCACTCTCTTCACAGGAGCTGCGCGAGTGGTTTGCCCGGCACTGGAGGCGTTCTGCTGGAGCTGGAGCTTCTTCAGCTGCTGAGGGTGCTGGTGCCGCCGGTCCGGGAGGTGCTCGTACTGGGAGTGCTGGAGCTGCTGGGCCTGCGGGTACGAGTGGAGCTGGAGCTGCTGAGGGTGTTGGCGCTGAGGCTACTGCTGTCAGTCCTGGCGGCGGTCCTGCTGCGGGTGCTGGTGGAGGTACTGCAGCTGGAAGTGCTGTTGGCGCTGGTGCTGCTGCTGGGGGTACTGGTGCTGTCCCTGCTGTGTCTGGAGTCGCCGCGCGGCCTCGGCCGTACTTCGTTCCGCTAATTCAGCAGGTTCTTGGTCTCCCGCCTTCTACTAGTCCTCCTCCTCCCTTAGAGTGTCCACTGCCTGACCCGTCACAGCTACAGTTACTGCCGGCCTCCCCACTGCCTGCTCCGTCTCCCTACACTGGTCCTACTGGAGGTCTTGCTGAGCGTCGTGAGCCTGCGTCTCGCCTTGCGTCGCCTGTCTGTGCTGCATGCACTAGTGGTTGCGGTTCGCGTCAGCGTCCTCCTCCTGTCCCTGGCACGCACCGGATGTCTCTGCGTCCGTCCACCCTAAAGATCCACAGTCGCACGCCCCGACGCATTTTCAGGCGCGCGGCGATTTGCACTTTGGCGCGCGCCTCGGGGCGCGCGACCTCTTTCTTTTCTCGCGCGCCGCCCGTCCCGGCCCCTAGCCGCCCGCGCGCCGCCCGTCCCGGCCCCTAACCGTACGTGCGCCGCCCGTCCCAGCCCTTAGACGCCCGCGCGCCGCCCGTCCTGGCCCCTAGCCGCCCGCGCGCCGCCCGTCCTGGACCCTAGCCGCCCGCGCGCCTCCCGTCCCGGCCCCGCGCCGTTGTCCCGGCCCCCACTCCGCCCGTGCGCCGCCCGTCCCGGCCCCACGCCGCCCGTGCGCCACCCGTTCCGGCAGCGCGCCGCCGTCCCGGCCCCACGCCGCACGTGCACCGCCCGTCCCGGCCTTGCGCCGCCGTCCCGGCCCCACGCCGCACGTGCACCGCCCGTCCCTGCCCCGCGCCGTCGCCCCGGCCCCCACTCCGCCCGTGCGCCGCCCGTCCCGGCCCCACGCCGCACGTGCACCGCCCGTCCCGGCCCCGCGCAGCTGCCCCGGCCCGTAGCCTGCTGCATTGCCGAGCCGCCCCCCCCACCGAGCTGCCGAGCAGCCCAGCAACTGAGCCATAGCCGAGCCGCTGAGCAGCCCAGCAGCCGAGCTGCCCGAGCCGCCCGAGCCGCCCGAGCCGCCCGAGCCGCCCGAGCCGCCCGAGCCACCCGAGCCGCCGAGCCGCCGAGCCGCCCGAGTCGCCCGAGCAGCCGAGCCGCCCGGGTCGCCCGAGCCGCCGAGCCGCAGTTGGTGCAGTGCCGCCGTGCCGCCGGATCGCCGAGTCGCCGAGTCGTCGAGCCTGCTCTTCCCACCACTGGTGAGCCCCTGCCTTACTAGCGCGCTGCCTGCAGCTTGCTTGGCTGCCTGCCTTACTGCTGCTACTCTTGCTCCTGCTTCTACTGGCGGCGGCCAGATGCAGCTCCAGCGACACCCACGCACGTCTCTCACGCCCCACCAGCTTCGTGAGTGGTACGCTCAGAGTAGAGGGTCTCTCACTTCTGTTCGCTGCTCTTACGTGATTCGCACCGGTGCTCGGACTGGTCAGCCTTGTGGGACGCCTAGTCATACACCGTCCCGCTCCTTCGCCCGTCTGAACGACGCCTGGCGTACCGAGTTTGGCGACGAGGCTGAGCTCCCTGACTGGGTGGAGTTGCTTAGGCAGAGGATAGATATATTTGCTCTTGACTATGATGCTATTCTCACTGCCATGTATGCATTGCCTACTAGTGCTGACCGTGCCGGTCACCTGTGCGTACCGCCTGACCCGGGTATAGAGCCTGCTGCTCTAGCTGCTGGTGCGGCTGCTGCTCTGGGTGCTAGTGTGTCTCCTGCTCCAGGTACAGGTGCGGCTGCTGCTCTAGGTGCTAGTGAGTCTGCTTCTTCAGGTGCGGGTGAGTCTGCTCTCTCAGGTACCGCGTCGGCTCCGGCCTCTCACACCTTCACCCTTGACTCGGGGGCTTCCCGCTCCTTCTTTCGAGACCGCACCACACTCACGCCGCTTGGTCGGCCAGTTGCAGTCTCTCTGGCAGACCCCTCTGGGGGCCCTGTCCTTGCTCACTTCTCCACTGTCCTCCCGTGTCCGGCGGCCCCCTCTGGCACCCTGTCTGGTCTTTACCTCCCCTCGTTCTCTACGAACTTGGTGAGTGGTTTTGACCTGCAGGATGCCGGGATTCACCAGGTCACTCCTGCGAGTCAGCGGGTGACCCACTGCACAGACGCTCGGACAGGCCGACACCTGGCCACGTTTACTCGTCGGCCGGGGTCGAGCCTGTACACACTGACCACTGCGTCTCCTCCAGTTCCTGAGTCTGGTAGGGTAGCTGCGTCGGGTCAGGTGTTTGCTGCAGCGTCCAGGTCTGGTCCTGAGTCTGCCCCCTGTTCGTGTCGTCTCTTGTCTCACGAGACTCTCCTCTAGCACCACCGCCTTGGTCACCCCTCTCTGCTTTGGCTCAGAGGCATGGCCTCTCGTCTTCTTGTTTCTGGTCTCCACCGGTCCCTCCCTCCCCTTCCTCAGGGCCCTCGCCCTACCTGTGTCCCCTGTGTCGAGGGGCGCCAGCGTGCTGCCCCTCACTCCTCCCAGTTTCCTCCGACAGAGGCCCCGTTGCAGACGATTCACATGGACGTGTGGGGCCCAGCCCGCGTCCGTGGACAGGTTCACGAGCGCTACTTCCTGCTAGTTGCTGACGACTACTCGCGTTACACCGCAGTCTTCCCCTTGCGCAGCAAGGGTGATGTCACTGAGGTGCTGATCGACTGGATCTGCGCAGCTCGTCTCCAGCTCAGGCAGAGCTTTGGCTCGGACTTTCCTGTTCTGCGTCTGCACTCGGACAGAGGCGGAGAGTTTTCCTCTGGCCTTCTGAGAGCTTACTGTCGCGCACGGGGCATCCGTCAGACCTTCACGCTTCCGGACTCTCCGCAACAAAATGGGATTGCTGAGCGCCGCATTGGCATGGTCATGGACGTCGCTCGTACGTCCATGATGCATGCGGCTGCCCCCCATTTCCTGTGGCCGTTTGCGGTGAGGTACGCGGCGCATCAGATCAACCTTCACCCCAGGGTCTCCAGGCCGGAGACCTCCCCAGCCTTGCTGTGGACGGGGAAGGTTGGCGATGCGTCGGCGTTCCGGGTCTGGGGATCTCGGGCGTTTGTCCGCGACTTGTCTGCGGACAAACTGTCCCCTCGTGCTGCTCCTTGCGTCTTTCTGGGGTTCCCCCCTGACGCGCCTGGGTGGCAGTTCTACCACCCCACCTTTCGCCGTGTTCTGTCCTCCCAGGACGTCACGTTTGACGAGTCGGTCCCCTACTACCGCCTCTTCCCCTACCGCACTCCGTCCCTCCCCCCGCCCCCGCTCTTCCTTGTACCAAATCCCCCCCAGGTAGACCCCCTCCCCCCTCAGGGTCCTGCCCCTTCAGGTGTGTCCCAGGTAGACGCAGTCGAGCCTGTCGAGGTCACTAGTGACTCTGGTGCTGCTGCGGGTGCTGAGCAGGGGGGTACTGAGCCAGGGGGTGCTGAGCCTGGGGGTGCTACGCGTGGGGGTGCTTTGCCTGGGGGTGCCGGGCCTGGGGGTGCTGTGCCTGGAGGTGCTCCGCCTGGAGGTTCTCTGGGTGCTTCATCTCGCCGGGAGCCACTCTCTCCACAGGAGCTGCGCGAGTGGTTTGCTCGGTGCTGGAGCCGTGCTGCTGGTGCTGGAGGTTCGTCGGCTACTGAGGGTGCTGCTGTCGCGGGTCCCGGAGGTGCTCGTCCTGGGAGTACTGGAGCTGCTGGGCCTGCAGGTTCGACTGGAGCTGGTGCTGCTGAGGGTGTTGGCGCTGAGACTACCACTGGCGGTCCTGCTGGGGGTGCTCCTGGTGCTGCTGGAGGTTCTGGAGCTGCAGGAGGTGCTGCTGGGGGTTCTGGAGCTGCTGGAGGTGCTGCTGGAGGTGCTGGAGCTCCTGGAGGTGCTGCTGGAGCAGGTGCTCCTGCTGGGGGTCCTGGTGTTGTCCCTGCTGTTTCTGGCGACGCCACGCGGCCTTGACCGTACTTCGTTCCACTCCTGCAGCAGGTTCTTGGTTAGAGGATCCACAGCCTGTCCAGTCACAGTCACAGCTACAGCCTGCCTCCCCTTTGCCTGCTCCTTCTCCCTACGCTGGTCCTACTGGAGGTCTTACTGAGCGTCGTGAGCCTGCGTCTCGTCCTGCGTCGCCTGTTCGTGCTGCGCGCGCTAGTGGTCGCGGTTCGCGTCAGCGTCCTCCTCCTGTCCCTAGCACACACCGGATGTCTTTGCGTCCGTCCACTGCTCCTCTGCGTGCCCCTTTGCCTTCTCCTCCTGCGTCCTCTCTTCCTGCTCTTCTCGACCCGGAGTCGGACTCTCTTCGTGCTGCCAGTCCTACTGTCACGCGTCTCCTTGCTACTGCCGTCACTGACCCTTCTTTCGAGTCTACTGCTGCGTCTGCCCTTGTTATTGAGCTCGTCGACTTTGCTGCTCGCTGTCGCCTAGACTACGCTGCTTCTCTTGTCGCTGAGTCTGAGTCTGTCTGTCCTCCGTCCGTCGGGGGTGAGTGTGCCCTTGGCACGGACGTTCTTGAGGACAGGCTGGAGGAGTTCCAGTGTCTGGCCGCTGCTTCACCTCATCTCGTATCCGTACTGCTTACCCCTGAGGGAGACCCGGATGCACTTGACATCCCGACTCCGCGCTCTTACGCGGAGGCGATAGAGGGTCCCTACTCGTCTCAGTGGCAGGCAGCTATGGATGCAGAGATGGCTTCCTGGAAGTCCACAGGCACCTACGTTGACGCTGTTCCCCCTTCTGGGGCAAACATCGTCAGTGGCATGTGGATCTTCAGGGTGAAGCGGCCGCCGGGTTCTCCGCCTGTCTTCAAGGCGCGTTACGTGGCTCGTGGCTTCAGTCAGCGGCAGGGAGTTGACTACTTTCAGACCTTCTCCCCTACCCCAAAGATGACCACTCTTCGGGTACTGCTGCACGTTGCTGCTCACCGTGACTACGAGCTGCACTCTCTCGACTTCAGCACTGTTTTCTTGCAGGGAAGCCTGCACGAGGAGATCTGGCTGCGCCGCCCACCTGGCTTCACTGGGTCGTTCCCTCCTGGTACCCAGTGGAGTCTCCGGCGTCCAGTCTACGGTCTCGGCCAGGCGCCACGTGAGTGGCACGACACACTGAGGACTACACTGGCAGCACTTGGGTTTGCTCCTTCTACTGCCGGCCCGTCGCTGTTTCTGCACACCGACACCTCTCTGCCGCCTTTCTACATCCTCGTGTACGTCGACGACTTGGTCTTTGCCACAGCTGACACTCCTGGACTCGCCTACGTGAAGTCCGAGCTGCAAAAGAGACACACGTGCACTGACCTGGGTGAACTACGCAGCTACCTTGGCTTGCAGATCACCCGAGACAGAGCACGTCGCACCATTACCCTGACTCACTCACACATGGTGCAGCAGGTCCTTCAGCACTTCGACTCGTAGGCCAATGTTCTTGCAATTTTGTACACGCTAGGCCCTTGTTCTTGAACTTTTGCACACGCTAGGCCCTTGTTCCTCCAATTTTGCACTCGCTAGGCCCTTGTTCTAGGCCCTTGTTCTTCTAAATTTGCACTCTTTAGGCCCTTGTTCTTGCAGTTTTGCACAAGCTAGGCCCTTGTTCTTGAAATTTTGCACACGCTAGGCCCTTGTTCTTGCAATTTTGTACACGCTAGGCCCTTTGTTCTTGCAATTTTGCACACGCTAGGCCCTTGTTCTTGCAATTTTGCACACGCTAGGCCCTTGTTCTTCCAATTTTGCACTCGCTAGGCCCTTGTTCTTGAAATTTTGCACACGCAAGGCCCTTGTTCTTGAAATTTTACACACGCTAGGCCCTTGTTCTTCCAATTTTGCGCTCGCTAGGCCCTTGTTCTTCCAATTTTGCACACGCTAGGCCCTTGTTCTTGCAATTTTGCACTGGCTAGGCCCTTGTTCTTGCAATTTTGCACCCGCTAGGCCCTTGTTCTTGAAATTTTGCACACGCAAGGCCCTTGTTCTTGCAATTTTACACACGCTAGGCCCTTGTTCTTGCAATTTTGCACACGCTAGGCCCTTGTTCTTGCAATTTTGCACACGCTAGGCCCTTGTTCTTGCAATTTTGCACACGCTAGGCCCTTGTTCTTGAAATTTTGCACACGCTAGGCCCTTGTTCTTGAAAATTTGCACACGCTAGGCCTTTGTTCTTCCGATTTTGCACACGCAAGGCCCTTGTTCTTGCAATTTTGAACACGCTAGGCCCTTGTTCTTCCAATTTTGCACACGCCAGGCCCTTGTTCTTGCAATTTTGCACTCACTAGGCCCTTGTTATTCCAATTTTGCACTCGCTAGGCCCTTGTTCTTGCAATTTTGCACCCGCTAGGCCCTTGTTCTTGAAATTTTGCACACGCTAGGCCCTTGTTCTTGCAATTTTGGACACGCTAGGCCCTTGTTCTTCCAATTTTGCACACGCTAGGCCCTTGTTCTTGCAATTTTGCACACGCTAGGTCCTTGTTCTTGCAATTTTGCACACGCTAGGCCCTTGTTCTTCCAATTTTGCACTCGCTAGGCCCTTGTTCTTGAAATTTTGCACACGCTAGGCCCTTGTTCTTGCAATTTTGCACACGCTAGGCCCTTGTTCTTGCAATTTTGCTCACGCTAGGCCCTTGTTCTTGCAATTTTGTACACGCTAGGCCCTTGTTCTTGTAATTTTGCACCCGCTAGGCCCTTGTTCTTGAAATTTTGCACACGCTAGGCCCTTGTTCTTGCAATTTTGCACACGCTAGGCCCTTGTTCTTGCAATTTTGCATACGCTAGGCCCTTGTTCTTGCAATTTTGCACTCGCCAGGCCCTTGTTCTTGCAATTGTGCACCCGCTAGGCCCTTGTTCTTGAAATTTTGCACACGCTAGGCCCTTGTTCTTGCAATTTTGCACTCGCTAGGCCCTTTGTTCTTGCATTTTTGCACTCGCTAGGCCCTTGTTCTTGCAATTTTGCACCCGCTAGGCCCTTGTTCTTGAAATGTTGCACACGCTAAGACCTTGTTCTTGCAATTTTGCACGCGCTAGGCTCTTGTTCTTGCAATTTTGCACACGCTAGGCCCTTGTTCTTCCAATTTTGCACTCGCTAGGCCCTTGTTCTTGAAATTTTGCACACGCTAGGCCCTTGTTCTTGCAATTTTGCACACGCTAGGCCCTTGTTCTTGCAATTTTGCATTCGCTAGGCCAATGTTCTTGCAATTTTGCACACGCTAGGCCCTTGTTCCTGAACTTTTGCACACGCTAGGCCCTTGTTCCTCCAATTTTGCACTCGCTAGGCCCTTGTTATAGGCCCTTGTTCTTCCAATTTTGCACTCGCTAGGCCCTTGTTCTTGCAGTTTTGCACAAGCTAGGCCCTTGTTCTTGAAATTTTGACAACGCTAGGCCCTTGTTCTTGCAATTTTGTACACGCTAGGCCCTTTGTTCCTGCAATTTTGCACTCGCTAGGCCCTTGTTCTTGCAATTTTGCACCCGCTAGGCCCTTGTTCCTGAAATTTTGCACACGCTAGGCCCTTGTTCTTGCAATTTTTCACACGCTAGGCCCTTGTTCTTGCAATTTTGCACACGCTAGGCCCTTGTTCTTCCAATTTTGCACTCGCTAGGCGCTTGTTCTTGATTTTTTTCACACGCCAGGCCCTTGTTCTTGCAATTTTGCACACGCTAGGCCCTTGTTCTTGCAATTTTGCACACGCTAGGCCCTTGTTCTTGCAATTTTGCACACGCTAGGCCCTTGTTCTTGCAATTTTGCACCCGCTAGGCCCTTGTTCTTGAAATTTTGCACACGCTAGGCCCTTGTTCTTCCAATGTTGCACACGCTAGGCCCTTTTTCTTCCAATTTTGCACACGCTAGGCCCTTGTTCTTGCAATTTTGCACTCGCTAGGCCCTTGTTCTTGCAATTTTGCACCCGCTAGGCCCTTGTTCTTGAAATCTTGCACACGCAAGGCCCTTGTTCTTGCAATTTTGCACACGCTAGGCCCTTGTTCTTGCAATTTTGCACACGCTAGGCCCTTGTTCTTGCAATTTTGCACCCGCTAGGCCCTTGTTCTTGAAATTTTGCACACGCTAGGCCCTTGTTCTTGAAATTTTGCACACGCTAGGCCCTTGTTCTTGCAATTTTGCACACGCTAGGCCCTTGTTCTTGAAATTTTGCACACGCTAGGCCCTTGTTCTTGAAAATTTGCACACGCTAGGCCCTTGTTCTTCCGATTTTGCACACGCCAGGCCCTTGTTCTTGCAATTTTGAACACGCTAGGCCCTTGTTCTTCCAATTTTGCATACACCAGGCCCTTGTTCTTGCAATTTTGCACTCACTAGGCCCTTGTTATTCCAATTTTGCACCCGCTAGGCCCTTGTTCTTGCAATTTTGGACACGCTAGGCCCTTGTTCTTCCAATTTTGCACACGCTAGGCCCTTGTTCTTGCAATTTTGCACACGCTAGGTCCTTGTTCTTGCAATTTTGCACACGCTAGGCCCTTGTTCTTCCAATTTTGCACTCGCTAGGCCCTTGTTCTTGAAATTTTGCACACGCTAGGCCCTTATTCTTGCAATTTTGCACATGCTAGGCCCTTGTTCTTGCAGTTTTGCACACGCTAGGCCCTTGTTCTTGCAATTTTGTACACGCTAGGCCCTTGTTCTTGCAATTTTGCACCAGTTAGGCCCTTGTTCTTGAAATTTTGCACACGCTAGGCCCTTGTTCTTGAAATTTTGCACACGCTAGGCCCTTGTTCTTGCAATTTTGCACACGCTAGGCCCTTGTTCTTGCAATTTTGCACTTGCCAAGCCCTTGTTCTTGCAAGTTTGCACCCGCTAGGCCCTTGTTCTTGAAATTTTGCACACGCTAGGCCCTTGTTCTTGCAATTTTGCACTCGCTAGGCCCTTTGTTCTTGCATTTTTGCACTCGCTAGGCCCTTGTTCTTGCAATTGTGCACCCGCTAGGCCCTTGTTCTTGAAATGTTGCACACGCTAAGACCTTGTTCTTGCAATTTTGCACGCGCTAGGCTCTTGTTCTTGCAATTTTGCACACGCTAGGCCCTTGTTCTTCCAATTTTGCACTCGCTAGGCCCTTGTTCTTGAAATTTTGCACACGCTAGGCCCTTGTTCTTGCAATTTTGCACACGCTAGGCCCTTGTTCTTGCAATTTTGCATTCGCTAGGCCAATGTTCTTGCAATTTTGCACACGCTAGGCCCTTGTTCTTGAACTTTTGCACACGCTAGGCCCTTGTTCCTCCAATTTTGCACTCGCTAGGCCCTTGTTCTAGGCCCTTGTTCTTCCAATTTTGCACTCGCTAGGCCCTTGTTCTTGCAGTTTTGCACAAGCTAGGCCCTTGTTCTTGAAATTTTGACAACGCTAGGCCCTTGTTCTTGCAATTTTGTACACGCTAGGCCCTTTGTTCCTGCAATTTTGCACTCGCTAGGCCCTTGTTCTTGCAATTTTGCACCCGCTAGGCCCTTGTTCCTGAAATTTTGCACACGCTAGGCCCTTGTTCTTGCAATTTTGCACACGCTAGGCCCTTTTTCTTGCAATTTTGCACACGCTAGGCCCTTGTTCTTCCAATTTTGCACTCGCTAGGCGCTTGTTCTTGAAAATTTTCACACGCCAGGCCCTTGTTCTTGCTATTTTGCACACGCTAGGCCCTTGTTCTTGCAATTTTGCACACGCTAGGCCCTTGTTCTTGCAATTTTGCACACGCTAGGCCCTTGTTCTTGCAATTTTGCACCCGCTAGGCCCTTGTTCTTGAAATTTTGCACACGCTAGGCCCTTGTTCTTCCAATGTTGCACACGCTAGGCCCTTTTTCTTCCAATTTTGCACACGCTAGGCCCTTGTTCTTGCAATTTTGCACTCGCTAGGCCCTTGTTCTTGCAATTTTGCACCCGCTAGGCCCTTGTTCTTGAAATCTTGCACACGCAAGGCCCTTGTTCTTGCAATTTTGCACATGCTAGGCCCTTGTTCTTGCAATTTTGCACACGCTAGGCCCTTGTTCTTGCAATTTTGCACACGCTAGGCCCTTGTTCTTGCAATTTTGCACTCGCTAGGCCCTTGTTCTTGAAATTTTGCACACGCTAGGCCCTTTTTCTTGAAATTTTGCACACGCTAGGCCCTTGTTCTTGCAATTTTGCACACGCTCGGCCCTTGTTCTTGAAATTTTGCACACGCTAGGCCCTTGTTCTTGAAAATTTGCACACGCTAGGCCCTTGTTCTTCCGATTTTGCACACGCCAGGCCCTTGTTCTTGCAATTTTGCACACGCTAGGCCCTTGTTCTTCCAATTTTGCACACGCCAGGCCCTTGTTCTTGCAATTTTGCACTCACTAGGCCCTTGTTTTTCCAATTTTGCACTCGCTAGGCCCTTGTTCTTGCAATTTTGCACCCGCTAGGCCCTTGTTCTTGAAATTTTGCACACGCTAGGCCCTTGTTCTTGCAATTTTGGACACGCTAGGCCCTTGTTCTTCCAATTTTGCACACGCTAGGCCCTTGTTCTTGCAATTTTGCACACGCTAGGTCCTTGTTCTTGCAATTTTGCACACGCTAGGCCCTTGTTCTTCCAATTTTGCACTCGCTAGGCCCTTGTTCTTGAAATTTTGCACACGCTAGGCCCTTGTTCTTGCAATTTTGCACACGCTAGGCCCTTGTTCTTGCAATTTTGCATTCGCTAGGCCAATGTTCTTGCAATTTTGCACACGCTAGGCCCTTGTTCTTGAACTTTTGCACACGCTAGGCCCTTGTTCCTCCAATTTTGCACTCGCTAGGCCCTTGTTCTAGGCCCTTGTTCTTCCAATTTTGCACTTGCTAGGCCCTTGTTCTTGCAGTTTTGCACAAGCTAGGCCCTTGTTCTTGAAATTTTGACAACGCTAGGCCCTTGTTCTTGCAATTTTGTACACGTTAGGCCCTTTTTTCCTGCAATTTTGCACTCGCAGGGCCCTTGTTCTTGCAATTTTGCACCCGCTAGGCCCTTGTTCCTGAAATTTTGCACACGCTAGGCCCTTGTTCTTGCAATTTTGCACACGCTAGGCCCTTGTTCTTGCAATTATGCACACGCTAGGCCCTTGTTGTTCTAATTTTGCACTCGCTAGGCCCTTGTTCTTGAAATATTTCACACGCCAGGCCCTTGTTCTTGCAATTTTGCACACGCTAGGCCCTTGTTCTTGCAATTTTGCACACGCTAGGCCCTTGTTCTTGCAATTTTGCACACGCTAGGACCTTGTTCTTGAAATTTTGCACACGCTAGGCCCTTGTTCTTCCAATGTTGCACACGCTAGGCCCTTGTTCTTCCAATTTTGCACACGCTAGGCTCTTGTTCTTGCAATTTTGCACACGCTAGGCCCTTGTTCTTCCAATTTTGCACTCGCTAGGCCCTTGTTCTTGAACTTTTGCACACGCTAGGCCCTTGTTCTTGCAATTTTGCACACGCTAGGCCCTTGTTCTTGCAATTCTGCACACGCTAGGCCCTTGTTCTTGAAAATTTGCACACGCTAGGCCCTTGTTCTTCCGATTTTGCACACGCCAGGCCCTTGTTTTTGCAATTTTGAACACGCTAGGCCCTTGTTCTTCCAATTTTGCACACGCCAGGCCCTTGTTCTTGCAATTTTGCACTCACTAGGCCCTTGTTATTCCAATTTTGCACTCGCTAGGCCCTTGTTCTTGCAATTTTGCACCCGCTAGGCCCTTGTTCTTGAAATTTTGCACACGCTAGGCCCTTGTTCCTCCAATTTTCGACACGCTAGGCCCTTGTTCTTCCAATTTTGCACACGCTAGGCCCTTGTTCTTGCAATTTTGCACACGCTAGGTCCTTGTTCTTGCAATTTTGCACACGCTAGGCCCTTGTTCTTCCAATTTTGCACTCGCTAGGCCCTTGTTCTTGAAATTTTGCACACGCTAGGCCCTTGTTCTTGCAATTTTGCACACGCTAGGCCCTTGTTCTTGCAATTTTGCACACGCTAGGCCCTTGTTCTTGCAATTTTGTACACGTCAGGCCCTTGTTCTTGCAATTTTGCACCCGCTAGGCCCTTGTTCTTGAAATTTTGCACACGCTAGGCCCTTGTTCTTGCAATTTTGCACACGCTAGGCCCTTGTTCTTGCAATTTTGCATACGCTAGGCCCTTGTTCTTGCAATTTTGCACTCGCCAGGCCCTTGTTCTTGCAATTTTGCACCCGCTAGGCCCTTGTTCTTGAAATTTTGCACACGCTAGGCCCTTGTTCTTGCAATTTTGCACACGCTAGGCCCTTGTTCTTGCAATTTTGCACACGCTAGGCCCTTGTTCTTGCAATTTTGCACACGCTAGGCCCTTGTTCTTGCAATTTTGCACCCGCTAGGCCCTTGTTCTTGAAATTTTGCACACGCTAGGCCCTTGTTCTTCCAATGTTGCACACGCTAGGCCCTTTTTCTTCCAATTTTGCACACGCTAGGCCCTTGTTCTTGCAATTTTGCACTCGCTAGGCCCTTGTTCTTGCAATTTTGCACCCGCTAGGCCCTTGTTCTTGAAATCTTGCACACGCAAGGCCCTTGTTCTTGCAATTTTGCACACGCTAGGCCCTTGTTCTTGCAATTTTGCACAGGCTAGGCCCTTGTTCTTGCAATTTTGCACACGCTAGGCCCTTGTTCTTGCAATTTTGCACCCGCTAGGCCCTCGTTCTTGAAATTTTGCACACGCTAGGCCCTTGTTCTTCCAATGTTGCACACGCTAGGCCCTTTTTCTTCCAATTTTGCACCCGCTAGGCCCTTGTTCTTGAAATCTTGCACACGCAAGGCCCTTGTTCTTGCAATTTTGCACACGCTAGGCCCTTGTTCTTGCAATTTTGCACAGGCTAGGCCCTTGTTCTTGCAATTTTGCACACGCTAGGCCCTTGTTCTTGCAATTTTGCACCCGCTAGGCCCTTGTTCTTGAAATTTTGCACACGCTAGGCCCTTGTTCTTCCAATGTTGCACACGCTAGGCCCTTTTTCTTCCAATTTTCCACACGCTAGGCCCTTGTTCTTGCAATTTTGCACTCGCTAGGCCCTTGTTCTTGCAATTTTGCACCCGCTAGGCCCTTGTTCTTGAAATCTTGCACACGCAAGGCCCTTGTTCTTGCAATTTTGCACACGCTAGGCCCTTGTTCTTGCAATTTTGCACAGGCTAGGCCCTTGTTCTTGCAATTTTGCACACGCTAGGCCCTTGTTCTTGCAATTTTGCACCCGCTAGGCCCTCGTTCTTGAAATTTTGCACACGCTAGGCCCTTGTTCTTGAAATTTTGCACACGCTAGGCCCTTGTTCTTGCAATTTTGCACACGCTCGGCCCTTGTTCCTGAAATTTTGCACTCGCTAGGCCCTTGTTCTTGAACTTTTGCACACGCTAGGCCCTTGTTCTTGCAATTTTGCACACGCTAGGCCCTTGTTCTTGCAATTTTGCACACGCTAGGCCCTTGTTCTTGAAAATTTGCACACGCTAGGCCCTTGTTCTTCCGATTTTGCACATGCCAGGCCCTTGTTCTTGCAATTTTGAACACGCTAGGCCCTTGTTCTTCCAATTTTGCACACGCCAGGCCCTTGTTCTTGCAATTTTGCACTCACTAGGCCCTTGTTATTCCAATTTTGCACTCGCTAGGCCCTTGTTCTTGCAATTTTGCACCCGCTAGGCCCTTGTTCTTGAAATTTTGCACACGCTAGGCCCTTGTTCCTCCAATTTTGGACACGCTAGGCCCTTGTTCTTCCAATTTTGCACACGCTAGGCCCTTGTTCTTGCAATTTTGCACACGCTAGGTCCTTGTTCTTGCAATTTTGCACACGCTAGGCCCTTGTTCTTCCAATTTTGCACTCGCTAGGCCCTTGTTCTTGAAATTTTGCACACGCTAGGCCCTTGTTCTTGCAATTTTGCACACGCTAGGCCCTTGTTCTTGCAATTTTGCACACGCTAGGCCCTTGTTCTTGCAATTTTGTACACGCTAGGCCCTTGTTCTTGCAATTTTGCACCCGCTAGGCCCTTGTTCTTGAAATTTTGCACACGCTAGGCCCTTGTTCTTGCAATTTTGCACACGCTAGGCCCTTGTTCTTGCAATTTTGCATACGCTAGGCCCTTGTTCTTGCAATTTTGCACTCGCCAGGCCCTTGTTCTTGCAATTTTGCACCCGCTAGGCCCTTGTTCTTGAAATTTTGCACACGCTAGGCCCTTGTTCTTGCAATTTTGCACTCGCTAGGCCCTTTGTTCTTGCATTTTTGCACTCGCTAGGCCCTTGTTCTTGCAATTTTGCACCCGCTAGGCCCTTGTTCTTGAATGGTTGCACACGCTAAGACCTTGTTCTTGCAATTTTGCACGCGCTAGGCTCTTGTTCTTGCAATTTTGCACACGCTAGGCCCTTGTTCTTCCAATTTTGCACTCGCTAGGCCCTTGTTCTTGAAATTTTGCACACGCTAGGCCCTTGTTCTTGCAATTTTGCACACGCTAGGCCCTTGTTCTTCCAATTTTGCACTCACTAGGCCCTTGTTCTTGCAATTTTGCACACGCTAGGCCCTTGTTCTTGAACTTTTGCACACGCTAGGCCCTTGTTCCTCCAATTTTGCACTCGCTAGGCCCTTGTTCTAGGCCCTTGTTCTTCCAATTTTGCACTCGCTAGGCCCTTGTTCTTGCAGTTTTGCACAAGCTAGGCCCTTGTTCTTGAAATTTTGACAACGCTAGGCCCTTGTTCTTGCAATTTTGTACACGCTAGGCCCTTTGTTCCTACAATTTTGCACTCGCTAGGCCCTTGTTCTTGCAATTTTGCACCCGCTAGGCCCTTGTTCTTGAAATTTTGCACACGCTAGGCCCTTGTTCTTGCAATTTTGCACACGCTAGGCCCTTGTTCTTGCAATTTTGCACACGCTAGGCCCTTGTTCTTCCAATTTTGCACTCGCTAGGCGCTTGTTCTTGAATTTTTCACACGCCACGCCCTTGTTCTTGCAATTTTGCACACGCTAGGCCCTTGTTCTTGCAATTTTGCACACGCTAGGCCCTTGTTCTTGCAATTTTGCACACGCTAGGCCCTTGTTCTTGCAATTTTGCACCCGCTAGGCCCTTGTTCTTGAAATTTTGCACACGCTAGGCCCTTGTTCTTGCAATTTTGCACACGCTAGGCCCTTGTTCTTGCAATTTTGCATACGCTAGGCCCTTGTTCTTGCAATTTTGCACTCGCCAGGCCCTTGTTCTTGCAATTTTGCACCCGCTAGGCCCTTGTTCTTGAAATTTTGCACACGCTAGGCCCTTGTTCTTGCAATTTTGCACTCGCTAGGCCCTTTGTTCTTGCATTTTTGCACTCGCTAGGCCCTTGTTCTTGCAATTTTGCACCCGCTAGGCCCTTGTTCTTGAAATGTTGCACACGCTAAGACCTTGTTCTTGCAATTTTGCACGCGCTAGGCTCTTGTTCTTGCAATTTTGCACACGCTAGGCCCTTGTTCTTCCAATTTTGCACTCGCTAGGCCCTTGTTCTTGAAATTTTGCACACGCTAGGCCCTTGTTCTTGCAATTTTGCACACGCTAGGCCCTTGTTCTTCCAATTTTGCACTCACTAGGCCCTTGTTCTTGCAATTTTGCACACGCTAGGCCCTTGTTCTTGAACTTTTGCACACGCTAGGCCCTTGTTCCTCCAATTTTGCACTCGCTAGGCCCTTGTTCTAGGCCCTTGTTCTTCCAATTTTGCACTCGCTAGGCCCTTGTTCTTGCAGTTTTGCACAAGCTAGGCCCTTGTTCTTGAAATTTTGACAACGCTAGGCCCTTGTTCTTGCAATTTTGTACACGCTAGGCCCTTTGTTCCTACAATTTTGCACTCGCTAGGCCCTTGTTCTTGCAATTTTGCACCCGCTAGGCCCTTGTTCTTGAAATTTTGCACACGCTAGGCCCTTGTTCTTGCAATTTTGCACACGCTAGGCCCTTGTTCTTGCAATTTTGCACACGCTAGGCCCTTGTTCTTCCAATTTTGCACTCGCTAGGCGCTTGTTCTTGAATTTTTTCACACGCCACGCCCTTGTTCTTGCAATTTTGCACACGCTAGGCCCTTGTTCTTGCAATTTTGCACACGCTAGGCCCTTGTTCTTGCAATTTTGCACACGCTAGGCCCTTGTTCTTGCAATTTTGCACCCGCTAGGCCCTTGTTCTTGAAATTTTGCACACGCTAGGCCCTTGTTCTTCCAATGTTGCACACGCTAGGCCGTTTTTCTTCCAATTTTGCACACGCTAGGCCCTTGTTCTTGCAATTTTGCACTCGCTAGGCCCTTGTTCTTGCAATTTTGCACCCGCTAGGCCCTTGTTCTTGAAATCTTGCACACGCAAGGCCCTTGTTCTTGCAATTTTGCACACGCTAGGCCCTTGTTCTTGCAATTTTGCACACGCTAGGCCCTTGTTCTTGCAATTTTGCACACGCTAGGCCCTTGTTCTTGCAATTTTGCACCCGCTAGGCCCTTGTTATTGAAATGTTGCACACGCTAAGACCTTGTTCTTGCAATTTTGCACGCGCTAGGCTCTTGTTCTTGCAATTTTGCACACGCTAGGCCCTTGCTCTTCCAATTTTGCACTCGCTAGGCCCTTGTTCTTGAAATTTTGCACACGCTAGGCCCTTGTTCTTGCAATTTTGCACACGCTAGGCCCTTGTTCTTGCAATTTTGCATTCGCTAGGCCAATGTTCTTGCAATTTTGCACACGCTAGGCCCTTGTTCTTGAACTTTTGCACAAGCTAGGCCCTTGTTCCTCCAATTTTGCACTCGCTAGGCCCTTGTTCTAGGCCCTTGTTCTTCCAATTTTGCACTCGCTAGGCCCTTGTTTTTTTTCAGTTTTGCACAAGCTAGGCCCTTGTTCTTGAAATTTTGACAACGCTAGGCCCTTGTTCTTGCAATTTTGTACACGCTAGGCCCTTTGTTCCTGCAATTTCGCACACGCTAGGCCCTTGTTCTTGCAATTTTGCACCCGCTAGGCCCTTGTTCCTGAAATTTTGCACACGCTAGGCCCTTGTTCTTGCAATTTTGCACACGCTAGGCCCTTGTTCTTGCAATTTTGCACACACTAGGCCCTTCTTCTTCCAATTTTGCACTCGCTAGGCGCTTGTTCTTGAAAATTTTCACACGCCAGGCCCTTGTTCTTGCAATTTTGCACACGCTAGGCCCTTGTTCTTGCAATTTTGCACACGCTAGGCCCTTGTTCTTGCAATTTTGCACACGCTAGGCCCTTGTTCTTGCAATTTTGCACCCGCTAGGCCCTTGTTCTTGAAATTTTGCACACGCTAGGCCCTTGTTCTTCCAATGTTGCACACGCTAGGCCCTTTTTCTTCCAATTTTGCACACGCTAGGCCCTTGTTCTTGCAATTTTGCACTCGCTAGGCCCTTGTTCTTGCAATTTTGCACACGCTAGGCCCTTGTTCTTGCAATTTTGCACACGCTAGACCCTTGTTCTTGCAATTTTGCACCCGCTAGGCCCTTGTTCTTGAAATTTTGCACACGCTAGGCCCTTGTTCTTGAAATTTTGCACACGCTAGGCCCTTGTTCTTGCAATTTTGCACACGCTAGGCCTTTGTTCTTGAAATTTTGCACACGCTAGGCCCTTGTTCTTGAAAATTTGCACACCCTAGGCCCTTGTTCTTCCGATTTTGCACACGCCAGGCCCTTGTTCTTGCAATTTTGCACTCACTAGGCCCTTGTTATTCCAATTTTGCACTCGCTAGGCCCTTGTTCTTGCAATTTTGCACCCGCTAGGCCCTTGTTCTTGAAATGTTGCACACGCTAGGCCCTTGTTCTTGCAATTTTGGACACGCTAGGCCCTTGTTCTTCCAATTTTGCACACGCTAGGCCCTTGTTCTTGCAATTTTGCACACGCTAGGTCCTTGTTCTTGCAATTTTGCACACGCTAGGCCCTTGTTCTTCCAATTTTGCACTCGCTAGGCCCTTGTTCTTGAAATTTTGCACACGCTAGGCCCTTGTTCTTGCAATTTTGCACATGCTAGGCCCTTGTTCTTGCACTTTTGCACACGCTAGGCCCTTGTTCTTGCAATTTTGTACACGCTAGGCCCTTGTTCTTGCAATTTTGCACACGCTAGGCCCTTATTCTTGAAATTTTGCACACGCTAGGCCCTTGTTCTTGCAATTTTGCACACGCTAGGCCCTTGTTCTTGCAATTTTGCATTCGCCAGGCCCTTGTTCTTGCAAGTTTGCACCCGCTAGGCCCTTGTTCTTGCAATTTTGCACCCGCTAGGCCCTTGTTCTTGAAATTTTGCACACGCTAGGCCCTTGTTCTTGCAATTTTGCACACGCTAGGCCCTTGTTCTTGCAATTTTGCACACGCTAGGCCCTTGTTCTTCCAATTTTGCACTCGCTAGGCGCTTGTTCTTGAATTTTTCACACGCCACGCCCTTGTTCTTGCAATTTTGCACACGCTAGGCCCTTGTTCTTGCAATTTTGCACACGCTAGGCCCTTGTTCTTGCAATTTTGCACACGCTAGGCCCTTGTTCTTGCAATTTTGCACACGCTAGGCCCTTGTTCTTGCAATTTTGCACACGCTAGGCCCTTGTTCTTGCAATTTTGCACACGCTAGGCCCTTGTTCTTGCAATCTTGCACCCGCTAGGCCCTTGTTCTTGAAATTTTGCACACGCTAGGCCCTTGTTCTTCCAATGTTGCACACGCTAGGCCCTTTTTCTTCCAATTTTGCACACGCTAGGCCCTTGTTCTTGCAATTTTGCACTCGCTAGGCCCTTGTTCTTGCAATTTTGCACACGCTAGGCCCTTGTTCTTGCAATTTTGCACACGCTAGACCCTTGTTCTTGCAATTTTGCACCCGCTAGGCCCTTGTTCTTGAAATTTTGCACACGCTAGGCCCTTGTTCTTGAAATTTTGCACACGCTAGGCCCTTGTTCTTGCAATTTTGCACACGCTAGGCCTTTGTTCTTGAAATTTTGCACACGCTAGGCCCTTGTTCTTGAAAATTTGCACACCCTAGGCCCTTGTTCTTCCGATTTTGCACACGCCAGGCCCTTGTTCTTGCAATTTTGCACTCACTAGGCCCTTGTTATTCCAATTTTGCACTCGCTAGGCCCTTGTTCTTGCAATTTTGCACCCGCTAGGCCCTTGTTCTTGAAATGTTGCACACGCTAGGCCCTTGTTCTTGCAATTTTGGACACGCTAGGCCCTTGTTCTTCCAATTTTGCACACGCTAGGCCCTTGTTCTTGCAATTTTGCACACGCTAGGTCCTTGTTCTTGCAATTTTGCACACGCTAGGCCCTTGTTCTTCCAATTTTGCACTCGCTAGGCCCTTGTTCTTGAAATTTTGCACACGCTAGGCCCTTGTTCTTGCAATTTTGCACATGCTAGGCCCTTGTTCTTGCACTTTTGCACACGCTAGGCCCTTGTTCTTGCAATTTTGTACACGCTAGGCCCTTGTTCTTGCAATTTTGCACACGCTAGGCCCTTATTCTTGAAATTTTGCACACGCTAGGCCCTTGTTCTTGCAATTTTGCACACGCTAGGCCCTTGTTCTTGCAATTTTGCACTCGCCAGGCCCTTGTTCTTGCAAGTTTGCACCCGCTAGGCCCTTGTTCTTGAAATTTTGCACACGCTAGGCCCTTGTTCTTGCAATTTTACACTCGCTAGGCCCTTTGTTCTTGCATTTTTGCACTCGCTAGGCCCTTGTTCTTGCAATTGTGCACCCGCTAGGCCCTTTTTCTTGAAATGTTGCACACGCTAAGACCTTGTTCTTGCAATTTTGCACGCGCTAGGCTCTTGTTCTTGCAATTTTGCACACGCTAGGCCCTTGTTCTTCCAATTTTGCACTCACTAGGCCCTTGTTCTTGCAATTTTGCACACGCTAGGCCCTTGTTCTTGAACTTTTGCACACGCTAGGCCCTTGTTCCTCCAATTTTGCACTCGCTAGGCCCTTGTTCTAGGCCCTTGTTCTTCCAATTTTGCACTCGCTAGGCCCTTGTTCTTGCAGTTTTGCACAAGCTAGGCCCTTGTTCTTGAAATTATGACAACGCTAGGCCCTTGTTCTTGCAATTTTGTACACGCTAGGCCCTTTGTTCCTGCAATTTTGCACTCGCTAGGCCCTTGTTCTTGCAATTTTGCACCCGCTAGGCCCTTGTTCTTGCAAGTTTGCACCCGCTAGGCCCTTGTTCTTGAAATTTTGCACACGCTAGGCCCTTGTTCTTGCAATTTTACACTCGCTAGGCCCTTTGTTCTTGCATTTTTGCACTCGCTAGGCCCTTGTTCTTGCAATTGTGCACCCGCTAGGCCCTTGTTCTTGAAATGTTGCACACGCTAAGACCTTGTTCTTGCAATTTTGCACGCGCTAGGCTCTTGTTCTTGCAATTTTGCACACGCTAGGCCCTTGTTCTTCCAATTTTGCACTCACTAGGCCCTTGTTCTTGCAATTTTGCACACGCTAGGCCCTTGTTCTTGAACTTTTGCACACGCTAGGCCCTTGTTCCTCCAATTTTGCACTCGCTAGGCCCTTGTTCTAGGCCCTTGTTCTTCCAATTTTGCACTCGCTAGGCCCTTGTTCTTGCAGTTTTGCACAAGCTAGGCCCTTGTTCTTGAAATTATGACAACGCTAGGCCCTTGTTCTTGCAATTTTGTACACGCTAGGCCCTTTGTTCCTGCAATTTTGCACTCGCTAGGCCCTTGTTCTTGCAATTTTGCACCCGCTAGGCCCTTGTTCTTGCAATTTTGCACACGCTAGGCCCTTGTTCTTCCAATTTTGCACTCGCTAGGCGCTTGTTCTTGAATTGTTTCACACGCCAGGCCCTTGTTCTTGCAATTTTGCACACGCTAGGCCCTTGTTCTTGCAATTTTGCACACGCTAGGCCCTTGTTCTTGCAATTTTGCACACGCTAGGCCCTTGTTCTTGCAATTTTGCACCCGCTAGGCCCTTGTTCTTGAAATTTTGCACACGCTAGGCCCTTGTTCTTCCAATGTTGCACACGCTAGGCCCTTTTTCTTCCAATTTTGCACACGCTAGGCCCTTGTTCTTGCAATTTTGCACTCGCTAGGCCCTTGTTCTTGCAATTTTGCACCCGCTAGGCCCTTGTTCTTGAAATCTTGCACACGCAAGGCCCTTGTTCTTGCAATTTTGCACACGCTAGGCCCTTGTTCTTGCAATTTTGCACACGCTAGGCCCTTGTTCTTGCAATTTTGCACACGCTAGGCCCTTGTTCTTGCAATTTTGCACCCGCTAGGCCCTTGTTCTTGAAATTTTGCACACGCTAGGCCCTTGTTCTTGAAATTTTGCACACGCTAGGCCCTTGTTCTTGCAATTTTGCACACGCTAGGCCCTTGTTCTTGAAATTTTGCACACGCTAGGCCCTTGTTCTTGAAAATTTGCACATGCTAGGCCCTTGTTCTTCCGATTTTGCACACGCCAGGCCCTTGTTCTTGCAATTTTGAACACGCTAGGCCCTTGTTCTTCCAATTTTGCACACGCCAGGCCCTTGTTCTTGCAATTTTGCACTCACTAGGCCCTTGTTATTCCAATTTTGCACTCGCTAGGCCCTTGTTCTTGCAATTTTGCACCCGCTAGGCCCTTGTTCTTGAAATTTTGCACACGCTAGGCCCTTGTTCTTCCAATTTTGGACACGCTAGGCCCTTGTTCTTGCAATTTTGCACACGCTAGGCCCTTGTTCTTGCAATTTTGCACACGCTAGGCCCTTGTTCTTGAAATTTTGCACACACTAGGCCCTTGTTCTTGAAAATTTGCACACGCTAGGCCCTTGTTCCTGAAATTTTGCACACACTAGGCCCTTGTTCTTGCAATTTTGCACACGCTAGGCCCTTGTTCTTGCAATTTTGCACACGCTAGGCCCTTGTTCTTCCAATTTTGCACTCGCTAGGCGCTTGTTCTTGAATTTTTTCACACGCCAGGCCCTTGTTCTTGCAATTTTGCACACGCTAGGCCCTTCTTCTTGCAATTTTGCACACGCTAGGCCCTTGTTCTTGCAATTTTGCACACGCTAGGCCCTTGTTCTTGCAATTTTGCACCCGCTAGGCCCTTGTTCTTGAAATTTTGCACACGCTAGGCCCTTGTTCTTCCAATGTTGCACACGCTAGGCCCTTTTTCTTCCAATTTTGCACACGCTAGGCCCTTGTTCTTGCAATTTTGCACTCGCTAGGCCCTTGTTCTTGCAATTTTGCACCCGCTAGGCCCTTGTTCTTGAAATCTTGCACACGCAAGGCCCTTGTTCTTGCAATTTTGCACACGCTAGGCCCTTGTTCTTGCAATTTTGCACACGCTAGGCCCTTGTTCTTGCAATTTTGCACACGCTAGGCCCTTGTTCTTGCAATTTTGCACCCGCTAGGCCCTTGTTCTTGAAATTTTGCACACGCTAGGCCCTTGTTCTTGAAATTTTGCACACGCTAGGCCCTTGTTCTTGCAATTTTGCACACGCTAGGCCCTTGTTCTTGAAATTTTGCACACGCTAGGCCCTTGTTCTTGAAAATTTGCACATGCTAGGCCCTTGTTCTTCCGATTTTGCACACGCCAGGCCCTTGTTCTTGCAATTTTGAACACGCTAGGCCCTTGTTCTTCCAATTTTGCACACGCCAGGCCCTTGTTCTTGCAATTTTGCACTCACTAGGCCCTTGTTATTCCAATTTTGCACTCGCTAGGCCCTTGTTCTTGCAATTTTGCACCCGCTAGGCCCTTGTTCTTGAAATTTTGCACACGCTAGGCCCTTGTTCTTCCAATTTTGGACACGCTAGGCCCTTGTTCTTGCAATTTTGCACACGCTAGGCCCTTGTTCTTGCAATTTTGCACACGCTAGGCCCTTGTTCTTGAAATTTTGCACACACTAGGCCCTTATTCTTGAAAATTTGCACACGCTAGGCCCTTGTTCTTCCGATTTTGCACACGCCAGGCCCTTGTTCTTGCAATTTTGAACACGCTAGGCCCTTGTTCTTCCAATTTTGCACACGCCAGGCCCTTGTTCTTGCAATTTTGCACTCACTAGGCCCTTATTATTCCAATTTTGCACACGCTAGGCCCTTGTTCTTGCAATTTTGGACACGCTAGGCCCTTGTTCTTCCAATTTTGCACACGCTAGGCCCTTGTTCTTGCAATTTTGTACACGCTAGGTCCTTGTTCTTGCAATTTTGCACACGCTAGGCCCTTGTTCTTCCAATTTTGCACTCGCTAGGCCCTTGTTCTTGAAATTTTGCACACGCTAGGCCCTTGTTCTTGCAATTTTGCACATGCTAGGCCCTTGTTCTTGCAGTTTTGCACACGCTAGGCCCTTGTTCTTGCAATTTTGTACACGCTAGGCCCTTGTCCTTGCAATTTTGCACCCGCTAGGCCCTTGTTCTTGAAATTTTGCACACGCTAGGCCCTTGTTCTTGAAATTTTGCACACGCTAGGCCCTTGTTCTTGCAATTTTGCACACGCTAGGCCCTTGTTCTTGCAATTTTGCACTTGCCAGGCCCTTGCTCTTGCAATTTTGCACCCGCTAGGCCCTTGTTCTTGAAATTTTGCACACGCTAGGCCCTTGTTCTTGCAATTTTGCACTCGCTAGGCCCTTTGTTCTTGCATTTTTGCACTCGCTAGGCCCTTGTTCTTGCAATTGTGCACCCGCTAGGCCCTTGTTCTTGAAATGTTGCACACGCTAAGACCTTGTTCTTGCAATTTTGCACGCGCTAGGCTCTTGTTCTTGCAATTTTGCACACGCTAGGCCCTTGTTCTTGAAATTTTGCACACGCTAGGCCCTTGTTCTTGAACTTTTGCACACGCTAGGCCCTTGTTCCTCCAATTTTGCACTCGCTAGGCCCTTGTTCTAGGCCCTTGTTCTTCCAATTTTGCACTCGCTAGGCCCTTGTTCTTGCAGTTTTGCACAAGCTAGGCCCTTGTTCTTGAAATTTTGACAACGCTAGGCCCTTGTTCTTGCAATTTTGTACACGCTAGGCCCTTTGTTCCTGCAATTTTGCACTCGCTAGGCCCTTGTTCTTGCAATTTTGCACCCGCTAGGCCCTTGTTCCTGAAATTTTGCACACGCTAGGCCCTTGTTCTTGCAATTTTGCACACGCTAGGCCCTTGTTCTTCCAATTTTGCACACGCTAGGCCCTTGTTCTTCCAATTTTGCACACGCTAGGCCCTTGTTCTTGCAATTTTGCACACGCTAGGCCCTTGTTCTTGAAATTTTGCACACGCTAGGCCCTTGTTCTTGCAATTTTGCACTCGCTAGGCTCTTTGTTCTTGCAATTTTGCACTCGCTAGGCCCTTGTTCTTGCAATTTTGCACCCGCTAGGCCCTTGTTCTTGAAATGTTGCACATGCTAGGACCTTGTTCTTGCAATTTTGCACACGCTAGGCTCTTGTTCTTGCAATTTTGCACACGCTAGGCCCTTGTTCTTCCAATTTTGCACTCGCTAGGCCCTTGTTCTTGAAATTTTGCACACGCTAGGCCCTTGTTTTTGCAATTTTGCACACGCTAGGCCCTTGTTCTTGCAATTTTGCATTCGCTAGGCCAATATTCTTGCAATTTTGCACACGCTAGGCCCTTGTTCTTGAACTTTTGCACACGCTAGGCCCTTGTTCCTCCAATTTTGCACTCGCTAGGCCCTTGTTCTTGAACTTTTGCACACGCTACACCCTTGTTCCTCCAATTTTGCACTCGCTAGGCCCTTGTTCTAGGCCCTTGTTCTTCCAATTTTGCACTCGCTAGGCCCTTGTTCTTGCAGTTTTGCACAAGCTAGGCCCTTGTTCTTGAAATTTTGCGCACGCTAGGCCCTTGTTCTTGCAATTTTGTACACGCTAGGCCCTTTGTTCTTGCAATTTTGCACTCGCTAGGCCCTTGTTCTTGCAATTTTGCACCCGCTAGGCCCTTATTCTTGAAATTTTGCACACGCTAGGCCCTTGTTCTTGCAATTTTGCACACGCTTGGCCCTTGTTCTTGCAATTTTGCACACGCTAGGCCCTTGTTCTTCCAATTTGGCACTCGCTAGGCCCTAGTTCTTGAAAATTTTCACACGCTAGGCCCTCGTTCTTGCAATTTTGCACACGCTAGGCCCTTGTTCTTGCAATTTTGCACACGCTAGGTCTTGTTCTTGCAATTTTGCACACGCTAGGCCCTTGTGCTTGCAATTTTGCACACGCTAGGCCCCTGTTCTTCCAATTTTGCACTCGCTAGGCGCTTGTTCTTGAATTGTTTCACATGCTAGGCCCTTGTTCTTGCAAGTTTGCACACGCTAGGCCCTTGTTCTTGCAATTTCGCACACGCTAGGCCCTTGTTCTTGCAATTTTGCACACGCTAGGCCCTTGTTCTTGCGGGGGGCCTGTTTGAAGGCAAAAAGAGCTGGAATCTCGTCCCAAGCTATCTTGGATTGTGGCAAACACGATCGTGCTGGGCGGTCCAGGATACGAGTAACATTGCTTCACATTTTATACCGATACGGATTTCGCAGCTTCCCGGGCTCACAAACTCCCTTATAGGGGGACGGTTCTTCATGCGGCGGGCCCGTTTGAAGGCAAATAGAGCTGTAATCTCGTTCCAAGGTATCTATGATTGTGGCAAAGACGATCGTGCACGGCGGTCCATGATCCGAGTAACATTGCTTCACATTTTATACCGGTACGGATTTTGCAGCTTCCCGGGCTCACAAACGCCTTTATAGGGGGACGATTCTTCATGCGGCGGGCCCGTTTGAAGGAAAAAAGAGCTGGAATATCGTCCCAAGGTATCTAGGATTGTGGCAAAGACGATCGTGCTGGGCGGTCCATGATCCCAGTAACATTGCTTCACATTTTATACCGGTATGGATTTCGCAGCTTCCCGGGCTCACAAACGCCCTTATAGGGGGACGGTTTTTCATGCGGCGGGCCCATTTGAAGGAAAAAAGAGCTGGAATCTCGTCCCAAGCTATCTAGGATTGTGGCAAACACGATCGTGCTGGGCGGTCCAGGATACGAGTAACATTGCTTCACATTTTATACCGGTACGGATTTCGCAGCTTCCCGGGCTCACAAACGCCTTTATATGGGGACGATTCTTCATGCGGCGGGCCTGTTTGAAGGCAAAAAGAGCTGGAATCTCGTCCCAAGCTATCTTGGATTGTGGCAAACACGATCGTGCTGGGCGGTCCAGGATCCGAATAACATTGCTTCACATTTTATACCGGTACGGATTTCGCAGCTTCCCGGGCTCACAAACGCCCTTATAGGGGGACGGTTCTTCATGCGGCGGGCCCGTTTGAAGGCAAAAAGAGCTGGAATCTCGTCCCAAGGTATCTAGGATTGTGGCAAACACGATCGTGCTGGGCGGTCCATGATCCGAGTAACATTGCTTCACATTTTATACCGATACGGATTTCGCAGCTTCCCGGGCTCACAAACTCCCTTATAAGGGGACGGTTCTTCATGCGGCGGGCCCGTTTGAAGGCAAATAGAGCTGTAATCTCGTTCCAAGGTATCTATGATTGTGGCAAAGACGATCGTGCACGGCGGTCCATGATCCGAGTAACATTGCTTCACATTTTATACCGATACGGATTTCGCAGCTTCCCGGGCTCACAAACTCCCTTATAGGGGGACGGTTCTTCATGCGGCGGGCCCGTTTGAAGGCAAATAGAGCTGTAATCTCGTTCCGAGGTATCTATGATTGTGGCAAACACGATCGTGCTGGGCGGTCCAGGATCCGAATAACATTGCTTCACATTTTATACCGGTACGGATTTCGCAGCTTCCCGGGCTCACAAACGCCCTTATAGGGGGACGGTTCTTCATGCGGCGGGCCTGTTTGAAGGCAAAAAGAGCTGGAATCTCGTCCCAAGCTATCTTGGATTGTGGCAAACACGATCGTGCTGGGCGGTCCAGGATCCGAATAACATTGCTTCACATTTTATACCGGTACGGATTTCGCAGCTTCCCGGGCTCACAAACTCCCTTATAGGGGGACGGTTCTTCATGCGGCGGGCCCGTTTGAAGGCAAATAGAGCTGTAATCTCGTCCCAAGGTATCTATGATTGTGGCAAAGACGATCGTGCACGGCGGTCCATGATCTGAGTAACATTGCTTCACATTTTATACCGGTACGGATTTCGCAGCTTCCCGGGCTCACAAACGCCCTTATAGGGGGACGGTTCTTCATGCGGCGGGCCCGTTTGAAGGCAAATAGAGCTGTAATCTTGTTCCGAGGTATCTATGATTGTGGCAAACACGATCGTGCTGGGCGGTCCAGGATCCGAATAACATTGCTTCACATTTTATACCGGTACGGATTTCGCAGCTTCCCGGGCTCACAAACTCCCTTATAGGGGGACGGTTCTTCATGCGGCGGGCCCGTTTGAAGGCAAATAGAGCTGTAATCTCGTTCCAAGGTATCTATGATTGTGGCAAAGACGATCGTGCACGGCGGTCCATGATCCGAGTAACATTGCTTCACATTTTATACCGGTACGGATTTTGCAGCTTCCCGGGCTCACAAACGCCTTTATAGGGGGACGATTCTTCATGCGGCGGGCCCGTTTGAAGGAAAAAAGAGCTGGAATATCGTCCCAAGGTATCTAGGATTGTGGCAAAGACGATCGTGCTGGGCAGTCCATGATCCGAGTAACATTGCTTCACATTTTATACCGGTATGGATTTCGCAGCTTCCCGGGCTCACAAACGCCCTTATAGGGGGACGGTTTTTCATGCGGCGGGCCCATTTGAAGGAAAAAAGAGCTGGAATCTCGTCCCAAGCTATCTAGGATTGTGGCAAACACGATCGTGCTGGGCGGTCCAGGATACGAGTAACATTGCTTCACATTTTATACCGGTACGGATTTCGCAGCTTCCCGGGCTCACAAACGCCTTTATATGGGGACGATTCTTCATGCGGCGGGCCTGTTTGAAGGCAAAAAGAGCTGGAATCTCGTCCCAAGCTATCTTGGATTGTGGCAAACACGATCGTGCTGGGCGGTCCAGGATCCGAATAACATTGCTTCACATTTTATACCGGTACGGATTTCGCAGCTTCCCGGGCTCACAAACGCCCTTATAGGGGGACGGTTCTTCATGCGGCGGGCCCGTTTGAAGGCAAAAAGAGCTGGAATCTCGTCCCAAGGTATCTAGGATTGTGGCAAACACGATCGTGCTGGGCGGTCCATGATCCGAGTAACATTGCTTCACATTTTATACCGATACGGATTTCGCAGCTTCCCGGGCTCACAAACTCCCTTATAGGGGGACGGTTCTTCATGCGGCGGGCCCGTTTGAAGGCAAATAGAGCTGTAATCTCGTTCCGAGGTATCTATGATTGTGGCAAAGACGATCGTGCACGGTGGTCCATGATCCTAGTAACATTGCTTCACATTTTATACCGGTACGGATTTCGCAGCTTCCCGGGCTCACAAACGCCTTTATATGGGGACGATTCTTCATGCGGCGGGCCTGTTTGAAGGCAAAAAGAGCTGGAATCTTGTCCCAAGCTATCTTGGATTGTGGCAAACACGATCGTGCTGGGCGGTCCAGGATCCGAATAACATTGCTTCACATTTTATACCGGTACGGATTTCGCAGCTTCCCGGGCTCACAAACGCCTTTATATGGGGACGATTCTTCATGCGGCGGGCCTGTTTGAAGGCAAAAAGAGCTGGAATCTTGTCCCAAGCTATCTTGGATTGTGGCAAACACGATCGTGCTGGGCGGTCCAGGATCCGAATAACATTGCTTCACATTTTATACCGGTACGGATTTCGCAGCTTCCCGGGCTCACAAACTCCCTTATAGGGGGACGGTTCTTCATGCGGCGGGCCCGTTTGAAGGCAAATAGAGCTGTAATCTCGTCCCAAGGTATCTATGATTGTGGCAAAGACGATCGTGCACGGCGGTCCATGATCTGAGTAACATTGCTTCACATTTTATACCGGTACGGATTTCGCAGCTTCCCGGGCTCACAAACGCCCTTATAGGGGGACGGTTCTTCATGCGGCGGGCCCGTTTGAAGGCAAATAGAGCTGTAATCTCGTTCCGAGGTATCTATGATTGTGGCAAACACGATCGTGCTGGGCGGTCCAGGATCCGAATAACATTGCTTCACATTTTATACCGGTACGGATTTCGCAGCTTCCCGGGCTCACAAACTCCCTTATAGGGGGACGGTTCTTCATGCGGCGGGCCCGTTTGAAGGCAAATAGAGCTGTAATCTCGTTCCAAGGTATCTATGATTGTGGCAAAGACGATCGTGCACGGCGGTCCATGATCCGAGTAACATTGCTTCACATTTTATACCGGTACGGATTTTGCAGCTTCCCGGGCTCACAAACGCCTTTATAGGGGGACGATTCTTCATGCGGCGGGCCCGTTTGAAGGAAAAAAGAGCTGGAATATCGTCCCAAGGTATCTAGGATTGTGGCAAAGACGATCGTGCTGGGCAGTCCATGATCCGAGTAACATTGCTTCACATTTTATACCGGTATGGATTTCGCAGCTTCCCGGGCTCACAAACGCCCTTATAGGGGGACGGTTTTTCATGCGGCGGGCCCATTTGAAGGAAAAAAGAGCTGGAATCTCGTCCCAAGCTATCTAGGATTGTGGCAAACACGATCGTGCTGGGCGGTCCAGGATACGAGTAACATTGCTTCACATTTTATACCGGTACGGATTTCGCAGCTTCCCGGGCTCACAAACGCCTTTATATGGGGACGATTCTTCATGCGGCGGGCCTGTTTGAAGGCAAAAAGAGCTGGAATCTCGTCCCAAGCTATCTTGGATTGTGGCAAACACGATCGTGCTGGGCGGTCCAGGATCCGAATAACATTGCTTCACATTTTATACCGGTACGGATTTCGCAGCTTCCCGGGCTCACAAACGCCCTTATAGGGGGACGGTTCTTCATGCGGCGGGCCCGTTTGAAGGCAAAAAGAGCTGGAATCTCGTCCCAAGGTATCTAGGATTGTGGCAAACACGATCGTGCTGGGCGGTCCATGATCCGAGTAACATTGCTTCACATTTTATACCGATACGGATTTCGCAGCTTCCCGGGCTCACAAACTCCCTTATAGGGGGACGGTTCTTCATGCGGCGGGCCCGTTTGAAGGCAAATAGAGCTGTAATCTCGTTCCGAGGTATCTATGATTGTGGCAAAGACGATCGTGCACGGTGGTCCATGATCCTAGTAACATTGCTTCACATTTTATACCGGTACGGATTTCGCAGCTTCCCGGGCTCACAAACGCCTTTATATGGGGACGATTCTTCATGCGGCGGGCCTGTTTGAAGGCAAAAAGAGCTGGAATCTTGTCCCAAGCTATCTTGGATTGTGGCAAACACGATCGTGCTGGGCGGTCCAGGATCCGAATAACATTGCTTCACATTTTATACCGGTACGGATTTCGCAGCTTCCCGGGCTCACAAACGCCTTTATATGGGGACGATTCTTCATGCGGCGGGCCTGTTTGAAGGCAAAAAGAGCTGGAATCTTGTCCCAAGCTATCTTGGATTGTGGCAAACACGATCGTGCTGGGCGGTCCAGGATCCGAATAACATTGCTTCACATTTTATACCGGTACGGATTTCGCAGCTTCCCGGGCTCACAAACGCCCTTATAGGGGGACGGTTCTTCATGCGGCGGGCCCGTTTGAAGGCAAAAAGAGCTGGAATCTCGTCCCAAGGTATCTAGGATTGTGGCAAACACGATCGTGCTGGGCGGTCCATGATCCGAGTAACATTGCTTCACATTTTATACCGATACGGATTTCGCAGCTTCCCGGGCTCACAAACTCCCTTATAGGGGGACGGTTCTTCATGCGGCGGGCCCGTTTGAAGGCAAATAGAGCTGTAATCTCGTTCCGAGGTATCTATGATTGTGGCAAAGACGATCGTGCACGGTGGTCCATGATCCTAGTAACATTGCTTCACATTTTATACCGGTACGGATTTCGCAGCTTCCCGGGCTCACAAACGCCTTTATATGGGGACGATTCTTCATGCGGCGGGCCTGTTTGAAGGCAAAAAGAGCTGGAATCTTGTCCCAAGCTATCTTGGATTGTGGCAAACACGATCGTGCTGGGCGGTCCAGGATCCGAATAACATTGCTTCACATTTTATACCGGTACGGATTTCGCAGCTTCCCGGGCTCACAAACGCCTTATATGGGGACGATTCTTCATGCGGCGGGCCTGTTTGAAGGCAAAAAGAGCTGGAATCTTGTCCCAAGCTATCTAGGATTGTGGCAAACACGATCGTGCTGGGCGGTCCAGGATCCGAATAACATTGCTTCACATTTTATACCGGTACGGATTTCGCAGCTTCCCGGGCTCACAAACGCCCTTATAGGGGGACGGTTCTTCATGCGGCGGGCCCGTTTGAAGGCAAAAAGAGCTGGAATCTCGTCCCAAGGTATCTAGGATTGTGGCAAACACGATCGTGCTGGGCGGTCCATGATCCGAGTAACATTTCTTCACATTTTATACCGATACGGATTTCGCAGCTTCCCGGGCTCACAAACTCCCTTATATGGGGACGGTTCTTCATGCGGCGGGCCCGTTTGAAGGCAAATAGAGCTGTAATCTCGTTCCAAGGTATCTATGATTGTGGCAAAGACGATCGTGCACGGCGGTCCATGATCCGAGTAACATTGCTTCACATTTTATACCGATACGGATTTCGCAGCTTCCCGGGCTCACAAACTCCCTTATAGGGGGACGGTTCTTCATGCGGCGGGCCCGTTTGAAGGCAAATAGAGCTGTAATCTCGTTCCGAGGTATCTATGATTGTGGCAAACACGATCGTGCTGGGCGGTCCAGGATCCGAAGTAACATTGCTTCACATTTTATACCGGTACGGATTTCGCAGCTTCCCGGGCTCACAAACTCCCTTATAGGGGGACGGTTCTTCATGCGGCGGGCCCGTTTGAAGGCAAATAGAGCTGTAATCTCGTTCCAAGGTATCTATGATTGTGGCAAAGACGATCGTGCACGGCGGTCCATGATCCGAGTAACATTGCTTCACATTTTATACCGGTACGGATTTTGCAGCTTCCCGGGCTCACAAACGCCTTTATAGGGGGACGATTCTTCATGCGGCGGGCCCGTTTGAAGGAAAAAAGAGCTGGAATATCGTCCCAAGGTATCTAGGATTGTGGCAAAGACGATCGTGCTGGGCAGTCCATGATCCGAGTAACATTGCTTCACATTTTATACCGGTATGGATTTCGCAGCTTCCCGGGCTCACAAACGCCCTTATAGGGGGACGGTTTTTCATGCGGCGGGCCCATTTGAAGGAAAAAAGAGCTGGAATCTCGTCCCAAGCTATCTAGGATTGTGGCAAACACGATCGTGCTGGGCGGTCCAGGATACGAGTAACATTGCTTCACATTTTATACCGGTACGGATTTCGCAGCTTCCCGGGCTCACAAACGCCCTTATAGGGGGACGGTTCTTCATGCGGCGGGCCCGTTTGAAGGCAAAAAGAGCTGTAATCTCGTTCCGAGGTATCTATGATTGTGGCAAACACGATCGTGCTGGGCGGTCCAGGATCCGAATAACATTGCTTCACATTTTATACCGGTACGGATTTCGCAGCTTCCCGGGCTCACAAACGCCCTTATAGGGGGACGGTTCTTCATGCGGCGGGCCCGTTTGAAGGCAAAAAGAGCTGGAATCTCGTCCCAAGGTATCTAGGATTGTGGCAAACACGATCGTGCTGGGCGGTCCATGATCCGAGTAACATTGCTTCACATTTTATACCGATACGGATTTCGCAGCTTCCCGGGCTCACAAACTCCCTTATAAGGGGACGGTTCTTCATGCGGCGGGCCCGTTTGAAGGCAAATAGAGCTGTAATCTCGTTCCAAGGTATCTATGATTGTGGCAAAGACGATCGTGCACGGCGGTCCATGATCCGAGTAACATTGCTTCACATTTTATACCGATACGGATTTCGCAGCTTCCCGGGCTCACAAACTCCCTTATAGGGGGACGGTTCTTCATGCGGCGGGCCCGTTTGAAGGCAAATAGAGCTGTAATCTCGTTCCGAGGTATCTATGATTGTGGCAAACACGATCGTGCTGGGCGGTCCAGGATCCGAATAACATTGCTTCACATTTTATACCGGTACGGATTTCGCAGCTTCCCGGGCTCACAAACGCCCTTATAGGGGGACGATTCTTCATGCGGCGGGCCTGTTTGAAGGCAAAAAGAGCTGGAATCTCGTCCCAAGCTATCTTGGATTGTGGCAAACACGATCGTGCTGGGCGGTCCAGGATCCGAATAACATTGCTTCACATTTTATACCGGTACGGATTTCGCAGCTTCCCGGGCTAAAAAACTCCCTTATAGGGGGACGGTTCTTCATGCGGCGGGCCCGTTTGAAGGCAAATAGAGCTGTAATCTCGTCCCAAGGTATCTATGATTGTGGCAAAGACGATCGTGCACGGCGGTCCATGATCTGAGTAACATTGCTTCACATTTTATACCGGTACGGATTTCGCAGCTTCCCGGGCTCACAAACGCCCTTATAGGGGGACGGTTCTTCATGCGGCGGGCCCGTTTGAAGGCAAAAAGAGCTGTAATCTCGTTCCGAGGTATCTATGATTGTGGCAAACACGATCGTGCTGGGCGGTCCAGGATCCGAATAACATTGCTTCACATTTTATACCGGTACGGATTTCGCAGCTTCCCGGGCTCACAAACTCCCTTATAGGGGGACGGTTCTTCATGCGGCGGGCCCGTTTGAAGGCAAATAGAGCTGTAATCTCGTTCCAAGGTATCTATGATTGTGGCAAAGACGATCGTGCACGGCGGTCCATGATCCGAGTAACATTGCTTCACATTTTATACCGGTACGGATTTTGCAGCTTCCCGGGCTCACAAACGCCTTATATGGGGACGATTCTTCATGCGGCGGGCCCGTTTGAAGGAAAAAAGAGCTGGAATATCGTCCCAAGGTATCTAGGATTGTGGCAAAGACGATCGTGCTGGGCAGTCCATGATCCGAGTAACATTGCTTCACATTTTATACCGGTATGGATTTCGCAGCTTCCCGGGCTCACAAACGCCCTTATAGGGGGACGGTTTTTCATGCGGCGGGCCCATTTGAAGGAAAAAAGAGCTGGAATCTCGTCCCAAGCTATCTAGGATTGTGGCAAACACGATCGTGCTGGGCGGTCCAGGATACGAGTAACATTGCTTCACATTTTATACCGGTACGGATTTCGCAGCTTCCCGGGCTCACAAACGCCTTTATATGGGGACGATTCTTCATGCGGCTGGCCTGTTTGAAGGCAAAAAGAGCTGGAATCTCGTCCCAAGCTATCTTGGATTGTGGCAAACACGATCGTGCTGGGCGGTCCAGGATCAGAATAACATTGCTTCACATTTTATACCGGTACGGATTTCGCAGCTTCCCGGGCTCACAAACGCCCTTATAGGGGGACGGTTCTTCATGCGGCGGGCCCGTTTGAAGGCAAAAAGAGCTGGAATCTCGTCCCAAGGTATCTAGGATTGTGGCAAACACGATCGTGCTGGGCGGTCCATGATCCGAGTAACATTGCTTCACATTTTATACCGATACGGATTTCGCAGCTTCCCGGGCTCACAAACTCCCTTATAGGGGGACGGTTCTTCATGCGGCGGGCCCGTTTGAAGGCAAATAGAGCTGTAATCTCGTTCCGAAGGTATCTATGATTGTGGCAAAGACGATCGTGCACGGCGGTCCATGATCCTAGTAACATTGCTTCACATTTTATACCGGTACGGATTTCGCAGCTTCCCGGGCTCACAAACGCCTTTATATGGGGACGATTCTTCATGCGGCGGGCCTGTTTGAAGGCAAAAAGAGCTGGAATCTTGTCCCAAGCTATCTTGGATTGTGGCAAACACGATCGTGCTGGGCGGTCCAGGATCCGAATAACATTGCTTCACATTTTATACCGGTACGGATTTCGCAGCTTCCCAGGCTCACAAACGCCCTTATAGGGGGACGGTTCTTCATGCGGCGGGCCTGTTTGAAGGCAAAAAGAGCTGGAATCTCGTCCCAAGCTATCTAGGATTGTGGCAAACACGATCGTGCTGGGCGGTCCAGGATCCGAATAACATTGCTTCACATTTTATACCGGTACGGATTTCGCAGCTTCCCGGGCTCACAAACTCCCTTATAGGGGGACGGTTCTTCATGCGGCGGGCCCGTTTGAAGGCAAATAGAGCTGTAATCTCGTTCCAAGGTATCTATGATTGTGGCAAAGACGATCGTGCACGGCGGTCCATGATCCGAGTAACATCGCTTCACATTTTATACTGGTACGGATTTCGCAGCTTCCCGGGCTCACAAACGCCCTTATAGGGGGACGGTTCTTCATGTGGCGGGCCCGTTTGAAGGCAAATAGAGCTGTAATCTCGTTCCAAGGTATCTATGATTGTGGCAAACACGATCGTGCACGGCGGTCCATGATCCGAGTAACATTGCTTCACATTTTATACCGGTATGGATTTCGCAGCTTCCCGGGCTCACAAACGCCCTTATAGGGGGACGGTTTTTCATGCGGCGGGCCCATTTGAAGGAAAAAAGAGCTGGAATCTCGTCCCAAGCTATCTAGGATTGTGGCAAACACGATCGTGCTGGGCGGTCCAGGATACGAGTAACATTGCTTCACATTTTATACCGGTACGGATTTCGCAGCTTCCCGGGCTCACAAACGCCCTTATATGGGGACGATTCTTCATGCGGCTGGCCTGTTTGAAGGCAAAAAGAGCTGGAATCTCGTCCCAAGCTATCTTGGATTGTGGCAAACACGATCGTGCTGGGCGGTCCAGGATCCGAATAACATTGCTTCACATTTTATACCGGTACGGATTTCGCAGCTTCCCGGGCTCACAAACGCCCTTATAGGGGGACGGTTCTTCATGCGGCGGGCCCGTTTGAAGGCAAAAAGAGCTGGAATCTCGTCCCAAGGTATCTAGGATTGTGGCAAACACGATCGTGCTGGGCGGTCCATGATCCGAGTAACATTGCTTCACATTTTATACCGATACGGATTTCGCAGCTTCCCGGGCTCACAAACTCCCTTATATGGGGACGGTTCTTCATGCGGCGGGCCCGTTTGAAGGCAAAATAGAGCTGTAATCTCGTTCCGAAGGTATCTATGATTGTGGCAAAGACGATCGTGCACTGGCGGTCCATGATCCTAGTAACATTGCTTCACATTTTATACCGGTACGGATTTCGCAGCTTCCCGGGCTCACAAACGCCCTTATATGGGGACGATTCTTCATGCGGCGGGCCTGTTTGAAGGCAAAAAGAGCTGGAATCTCGTCCCAAGCTATCTAGGATTGTGGCAAACACGATCGTGCTGGGCGGTCCAGGATCCGAAGTAACATTGCTTCACATTTTATACCGGTACGGATTTCGCAGCTTCCCAGGCTCACAAACGCCCTTATAGGGGGACGGTTCTTCATGCGGCGGGCCTGTTTGAAGGCAAAAAGAGCTGGAATCTCGTCCCAAGCTATCTAGGATTGTGGCAAACACGATCGTGCTGGGCGGTCCAGGATCCGAAGTAACATTGCTTCACATTTTATACCGGTACGGATTTCGCAGCTTCCCGGGCTCACAAACTCCCTTATATGGGGACGGTTCTTCATGCGGCGGGCCCGTTTGAAGGCAAATAGAGCTGTAATCTCGTCCCAAGGTATCTATGATTGTGGCAAAGACGATCGTGCCTGGCGGTCCAGGATCCGAGTAACATTGCTTCACATTTTATACCGGTACGGATTTCGCAGCTTCCCGGGCTCACAAACGCCCTTATATGGGGACGGTTCTTCATGCGGCGGGCCCGTTTGAAGGCAAATAGAGCTGTAATCTCGTTCCCAAGGTATCTAGGATTGTGGCAAACACGATCGTCCTGGGCGGTCCATGATCCGAGTAACATTGCTTCACATTTTATACCGGTATGGATTTCGCAGCTTCCCGGGCTCACAAACGCCCTTATATGGGGACGGTTCTTCATGCGGCGGGCCCGTTTGAAGGCAAAAAGAGCTGGAATCTCGTCCCAAGCTATCTAGGATTGTGGCAAACACGATCGTGCTGGGCGGTCCAGGATACGAGTAACATTGCTTCACATTTTATACCGGTACGGATTTCGCAGCTTCCCGGGCTCACAAACGCCCTTATATGGGGACGGATTCTTCATGCGGCGGGCCCTGTTTGAAGGCAAAAAGAGCTGGAATCTCGTCCCAAGCTATCTAGGATTGTGGCAAACACGATCGTGCTGGGCGGTCCAGGATCCAAGTAACATTGCTTCACATTTTATACCGGTACGGATTTCGCAGCTTCCCGGGCTCACAAACGCCCTTATATGGGGACGGTTCTTCATGCGGCGGGCCCGTTTGAAGGCAAAAAGAGCTGGAATCTCGTCCCAAGGTATCTAGGATTGTGGCAAACACGATCGTGCTGGGCGGTCCATGATCCGAGTAACATTGCTTCACATTTTATACCGATACGGATTTCGCAGCTTCCCGGGCTCACAAACTCCCTTATAGGGGGACGGTTCTTCATGCGGCGGGCCCGTTTGAAGGCAAATAGAGCTGTAATCTCGTTCCGAAGGTATCTATGATTGTGGCAAAGACGATCGTGCACGGGCGGTCCATGATCCTAGTAACATTGCTTCACATTTTATACCGGTACGGATTTCGCAGCTTCCCGGGCTCACAAACGCCCTTATATGGGGACGATTCTTCATGCGGCGGGCCTGTTTGAAGGCAAAAAGAGCTGGAATCTCGTCCCAAGCTATCTAGGATTGTGGCAAACACGATCGTGCTGGGCGGTCCAGGATCCGAATAACATTGCTTCACATTTTATACCGGTACGGATTTCGCAGCTTCCCAGGCTCACAAACGCCCTTATAGGGGGACGGTTCTTCATGCGGCGGGCCTGTTTGAAGGCAAAAAGAGCTGGAATCTCGTCCCAAGCTATCTTAGGATTGTGGCAAACACGATCGTGCTGGGCGGTCCAGGATCCGAAGTAACATTGCTTCACATTTTATACCGGTACGGATTTCGCAGCTTCCCGGGCTCACAAACTCCCTTATAGGGGGACGGTTCTTCATGCGGCGGGCCCGTTTGAAGGCAAATAGAGCTGTAATCTCGTTCCAAGGTATCTATGATTGTGGCAAAGACGATCGTGCCTGGCGGTCCATGATCCGAGTAACATCGCTTCACATTTTATACCGGTACGGATTTCGCAGCTTCCCGGGCTCACAAACGCCCTTATATGGGGACGGTTCTTCATGTGGCGGGCCCGTTTGAAGGCAAATAGAGCTGTAATCTCGTTCCAAGGTATCTATGATTGTGGCAAACACGATCGTGCACGGCGGTCCATGATCCGAGTAACATTGCTTCACATTTTATACCGGTACGGATTTCGCAGCTTCCCGGGCTCACAAACGCCCTTATATGGGGACGGTTTTTCATGCGGCGGGCCCGTTTGAAGGCAAAAAGAGCTGGAATCTCGTCCCAAGCTATCTAGGATTGTGGCAAACACGATCGTGCTGGGCGGTCCAGGATCCGAGTAACATTGCTTCACATTTTATACCGGTACGGATTTCGCAGCTTCCCGGGCTCACAAACGCCCTTATATGGGGACGGATTCTTCATGCGGCGGGCCTGTTTGAAGGCAAAAAGAGCTGGAATCTCGTCCCAAGCTATCTAGGATTGTGGCAAACACGATCGTGCTGGGCGGTCCAGGATCCGAAGTAACATTGCTTCACATTTTATACCGGTACGGATTTCGCAGCTTCCCGGGCTCACAAACGCCCTTATATGGGGACGGTTCTTCATGCGGCGGGCCCGTTTGAAGGCAAAAAGAGCTGGAATCTCGTCCCAAGGTATCTAGGATTGTGGCAAACACGATCGTGCTGGGCGGTCCATGATCCGAGTAACATTGCTTCACATTTTATACCGATACGGATTTCGCAGCTTCCCGGGCTCACAAACTCCCTTATATGGGGACGGTTCTTCATGCGGCGGGCCCGTTTGAAGGCAAAAAGAGCTGGAATCTCGTCCCAAGGTATCTATGATTGTGGCAAAGACGATCGTGCACGGGCGGTCCATGATCCTAGTAACATTGCTTCACATTTTATACCGGTACGGATTTCGCAGCTTCCCGGGCTCACAAACGCCCTTATATGGGGACGATTCTTCATGCGGCGGGCCTGTTTGAAGGCAAAAAGAGCTGGAATCTCGTCCCAAGCTATCTAGGATTGTGGCAAACACGATCGTGCTGGGCGGTCCAGGATCCGAATAACATTGCTTCACATTTTATACCGGTACGGATTTCGCAGCTTCCCGGGCTCACAAACGCCCTTATATGGGGACGGTTCTTCATGCGGCGGGCCCGTTTGAAGGCAAAAAGAGCTGGAATCTCGTCCCAAGCTATCTAGGATTGTGGCAAACACGATCGTGCTGGGCGGTCCAGGATCCGAGTAACATTGCTTCACATTTTATACCGGTACGGATTTCGCAGCTTCCCGGGCTCACAAACGCCCTTATATGGGGACGGTTCTTCATGCGGCGGGCCCGTTTGAAGGCAAAAAGAGCTGGAATCTCGTCCCAAGCTATCTAGGATTGTGGCAAACACGATCGTGCTGGGCGGTCCAGGATCCGAGTAACATTGCTTCACATTTTATACCGGTACGGATTTCGCAGCTTCCCGGGCTCACAAACGCCCTTATATGGGGACGGTTCTTCATGCGGCGGGCCCGTTTGAAGGCAAAAAGAGCTGGAATCTCGTCCCAAGCTATCTAGGATTGTGGCAAACACGATCGTGCTGGGCGGTCCAGGATCCGAGTAACATTGCTTCACATTTTATACCGGTACGGATTTCGCAGCTTCCCGGGCTCACAAACGCCCTTATATGGGGACGGTTCTTCATGCGGCGGGCCCGTTTGAAGGCAAAAAGAGCTGGAATCTCGTCCCAAGCTATCTAGGATTGTGGCAAACACGATCGTGCTGGGCGGTCCAGGATCCGAGTAACATTGCTTCACATTTTATACCGGTACGGATTTCGCAGCTTCCCGGGCTCACAAACGCCCTTATATGGGGACGGTTCTTCATGCGGCGGGCCCGTTTGAAGGCAAAAAGAGCTGGAATCTCGTCCCAAGGTATCTAGGATTGTGGCAAACACGATCGTGCTGGGCGGTCCAGGATCCGAGTAACATTGCTTCACATTTTATACCGATACGGATTTCGCAGCTTCCCGGGCTCACAAACGCCCTTATATGGGGACGGTTCTTCATGCGGCGGGCCCGTTTGAAGGCAAATAGAGCTGGAATCTCGTCCCAAGGTATCTAGGATTGTGGCAAACACGATCGTCCTGGGCGGTCCAGGATCCGAGTAACATTGCTTCACATTTTATACCGGTACGGATTTCGCAGCTTCCCGGGCTCACAAACGCCCTTATATGGGGACGATTCTTCATGCGGCGGGCCCTGTTTGAAGGCAAAAAGAGCTGGAATCTCGTCCCAAGCTATCTAGGATTGTGGCAAACACGATCGTGCTGGGCGGTCCAGGATCCGAGTAACATTGCTTCACATTTTATACCGGTACGGATTTCGCAGCTTCCCGGGCTCACAAACGCCCTTATATGGGGACGGTTCTTCATGCGGCGGGCCCGTTTGAAGGAAAAAAGAGCTGGAATCTCGTCCCAAGCTATCTAGGATTGTGGCAAACACGATCGTGCTGGGCGGTCCAGGATCCGAGTAACATTGCTTCACATTTTATACCGGTACGGATTTCGCAGCTTCCCGGGCTCACAAACGCCCTTATATGGGGACGATTCTTCATGCGGCGGGCCCTGTTTGAAGGCAAAAAGAGCTGGAATCTCGTCCCAAGCTATCTAGGATTGTGGCAAACACGATCGTGCTGGGCGGTCCAGGATCCGAGTAACATTGCTTCACATTTTATACCGGTACGGATTTCGCAGCTTCCCGGGCTCACAAACGCCCTTATATGGGGACGGTTCTTCATGCGGCGGGCCCGTTTGAAGGCAAAAAGAGCTGGAATCTCGTCCCAAGCTATCTAGGATTGTGGCAAACACGATCGTGCTGGGCGGTCCAGGATCCGAGTAACATTGCTTCACATTTTATACCGGTACGGATTTCGCAGCTTCCCGGGCTCACAAACGCCCTTATATGGGGACGGTTCTTCATGCGGCGGGCCCGTTTGAAGGCAAAAAGAGCTGGAATCTCGTCCCAAGCTATCTAGGATTGTGGCAAACACGATCGTGCTGGGCGGTCCAGGATCCGAGTAACATTGCTTCACATTTTATACCGGTACGGATTTCGCAGCTTCCCGGGCTCACAAACGCCCTTATATGGGGACGGTTCTTCATGCGGCGGGCCCGTTTGAAGGCAAAAAGAGCTGGAATCTCGTCCCAAGGTATCTAGGATTGTGGCAAACACGATCGTGCTGGGCGGTCCAGGATCCGAGTAACATTGCTTCACATTTTATACCGGTACGGATTTCGCAGCTTCCCGGGCTCACAAACGCCCTTATATGGGGACGGTTCTTCATGCGGCGGGCCCGTTTGAAGGCAAAAAGAGCTGGAATCTCGTCCCAAGCTATCTAGGATTGTGGCAAACACGATCGTGCTGGGCGGTCCAGGATCCGAGTAACATTGCTTCACATTTTATACCGGTACGGATTTCGCAGCTTCCCGGGCTCACAAACGCCCTTATATGGGGACGGTTCTTCATGCGGCGGGCCCGTTTGAAGGCAAAAAGAGCTGGAATCTCGTCCCAAGCTATCTAGGATTGTGGCAAACACGATCGTGCTGGGCGGTCCAGGATCCGAGTAACATTGCTTCACATTTTATACCGGTACGGATTTCGCAGCTTCCCGGGCTCACAAACGCCCTTATATGGGGACGGTTCTTCATGCGGCGGGCCCGTTTGAAGGCAAAAAGAGCTGGAATCTCGTCCCAAGCTATCTAGGATTGTGGCAAACACGATCGTGCTGGGCGGTCCAGGATCCGAGTAACATTGCTTCACATTTTATACCGGTACGGATTTCGCAGCTTCCCGGGCTCACAAACGCCCTTATATGGGGACGGTTCTTCATGCGGCGGGCCCGTTTGAAGGCAAAAAGAGCTGGAATCTCGTCCCAAGCTATCTAGGATTGTGGCAAACACGATCGTGCTGGGCGGTCCAGGATCCGAGTAACATTGCTTCACATTTTATACCGGTACGGATTTCGCAGCTTCCCGGGCTCACAAACGCCCTTATATGGGGACGGTTCTTCATGCGGCGGGCCCGTTTGAAGGCAAAAAGAGCTGGAATCTCGTCCCAAGCTATCTAGGATTGTGGCAAACACGATCGTGCTGGGCGGTCCAGGATCCGAGTAACATTGCTTCACATTTTATACCGGTACGGATTTCGCAGCTTCCCGGGCTCACAAACGCCCTTATATGGGGACGGTTCTTCATGCGGCGGGCCCGTTTGAAGGCAAAAAGAGCTGGAATCTCGTCCCAAGCTATCTAGGATTGTGGCAAACACGATCGTGCTGGGCGGTCCAGGATCCGAGTAACATTGCTTCACATTTTATACCGGTACGGATTTCGCAGCTTCCCGGGCTCACAAACGCCCTTATATGGGGACGGTTCTTCATGCGGCGGGCCCGTTTGAAGGCAAAAAGAGCTGGAATCTCGTCCCAAGCTATCTAGGATTGTGGCAAACACGATCGTGCTGGGCGGTCCAGGATCCGAGTAACATTGCTTCACATTTTATACCGGTACGGATTTCGCAGCTTCCCGGGCTCACAAACGCCCTTATATGGGGACGGTTCTTCATGCGGCGGGCCCGTTTGAAGGCAAAAAGAGCTGGAATCTCGTCCCAAGCTATCTAGGATTGTGGCAAACACGATCGTGCTGGGCGGTCCAGGATCCGAGTAACATTGCTTCACATTTTATACCGGTACGGATTTCGCAGCTTCCCGGGCTCACAAACGCCCTTATATGGGGACGGTTCTTCATGCGGCGGGCCCGTTTGAAGGCAAAAAGAGCTGGAATCTCGTCCCAAGCTATCTAGGATTGTGGCAAACACGATCGTGCTGGGCGGTCCAGGATCCGAGTAACATTGCTTCACATTTTATACCGGTACGGATTTCGCAGCTTCCCGGGCTCACAAACGCCCTTATATGGGGACGGTTCTTCATGCGGCGGGCCCGTTTGAAGGCAAAAAGAGCTGGAATCTCGTCCCAAGCTATCTAGGATTGTGGCAAACACGATCGTGCTGGGCGGTCCAGGATCCGAGTAACATTGCTTCACATTTTATACCGGTACGGATTTCGCAGCTTCCCGGGCTCACAAACGCCCTTATATGGGGACGGTTCTTCATGCGGCGGGCCCGTTTGAAGGCAAAAAGAGCTGGAATCTCGTCCCAAGCTATCTAGGATTGTGGCAAACACGATCGTGCTGGGCGGTCCAGGATCCGAGTAACATTGCTTCACATTTTATACCGGTACGGATTTCGCAGCTTCCCGGGCTCACAAACGCCCTTATATGGGGACGGTTCTTCATGCGGCGGGCCCGTTTGAAGGCAAAAAGAGCTGGAATCTCGTCCCAAGGTATCTAGGATTGTGGCAAACACGATCGTGCTGGGCGGTCCAGGATCCGAGTAACATTGCTTCACATTTTATACCGGTACGGATTTCGCAGCTTCCCGGGCTCACAAACGCCCTTATATGGGGACGGTTCTTCATGCGGCGGGCCCGTTTGAAGGCAAAAAGAGCTGGAATCTCGTCCCAAGCTATCTAGGATTGTGGCAAACACGATCGTGCTGGGCGGTCCAGGATCCGAGTAACATTGCTTCACATTTTATACCGGTACGGATTTCGCAGCTTCCCGGGCTCACAAACGCCCTTATATGGGGACGGTTCTTCATGCGGCGGGCCCGTTTGAAGGCAAAAAGAGCTGGAATCTCGTCCCAAGGTATCTAGGATTGTGGCAAACACGATCGTGCTGGGCGGTCCAGGATCCGAGTAACATTGCTTCACATTTTATACCGGTACGGATTTCGCAGCTTCCCGGGCTCACAAACGCCCTTATATGGGGACGGTTCTTCATGCGGCGGGCCCGTTTGAAGGCAAAAAGAGCTGGAATCTCGTCCCAAGGTATCTAGGATTGTGGCAAACACGATCGTGCTGGGCGGTCCAGGATCCGAGTAACATTGCTTCACATTTTATACCGGTACGGATTTCGCAGCTTCCCGGGCTCACAAACGCCCTTATATGGGGACGGTTCTTCATGCGGCGGGCCCGTTTGAAGGCAAAAAGAGCTGGAATCTCGTCCCAAGCTATCTAGGATTGTGGCAAACACGATCGTGCTGGGCGGTCCAGGATCCGAGTAACATTGCTTCACATTTTATACCGGTACGGATTTCGCAGCTTCCCGGGCTCACAAACGCCCTTATATGGGGACGGTTCTTCATGCGGCGGGCCCGTTTGAAGGCAAAAAGAGCTGGAATCTCGTCCCAAGGTATCTAGGATTGTGGCAAACACGATCGTGCTGGGCGGTCCAGGATCCGAGTAACATTGCTTCACATTTTATACCGGTACGGATTTCGCAGCTTCCCGGGCTCACAAACGCCCTTATATGGGGACGGTTCTTCATGCGGCGGGCCCGTTTGAAGGCAAAAAGAGCTGGAATCTCGTCCCAAGGTATCTAGGATTGTGGCAAACACGATCGTGCTGGGCGGTCCAGGATCCGAGTAACATTGCTTCACATTTTATACCGGTACGGATTTCGCAGCTTCCCGGGCTCACAAACGCCCTTATATGGGGACGGTTCTTCATGCGGCGGGCCCGTTTGAAGGCAAAAAGAGCTGGAATCTCGTCCCAAGGTATCTAGGATTGTGGCAAACACGATCGTGCTGGGCGGTCCAGGATCCGAGTAACATTGCTTCACATTTTATACCGGTACGGATTTCGCAGCTTCCCGGGCTCACAAACGCCCTTATATGGGGACGGTTCTTCATGCGGCGGGCCCGTTTGAAGGCAAAAAGAGCTGGAATCTCGTCCCAAGGCTATCTAGGATTGTGGCAAACACGATCGTGCTGGGCGGTCCAGGATCCGAGTAACATTGCTTCACATTTTATACCGGTACGGATTTCGCAGCTTCCCGGGCTCACAAACGCCCTTATATGGGGACGGTTCTTCATGCGGCGGGCCCGTTTGAAGGCAAAAAGAGCTGGAATCTCGTCCCAAGGTATCTAGGATTGTGGCAAACACGATCGTGCTGGGCGGTCCAGGATCCGAGTAACATTGCTTCACATTTTATACCGGTACGGATTTCGCAGCTTCCCGGGCTCACAAACGCCCTTATATGGGGACGGTTCTTCATGCGGCGGGCCCGTTTGAAGGCAAAAAGAGCTGGAATCTCGTCCCAAGGTATCTAGGATTGTGGCAAACACGATCGTGCTGGGCGGTCCAGGATCCGAGTAACATTGCTTCACATTTTATACCGGTACGGATTTCGCAGCTTCCCGGGCTCACAAACGCCCTTATATGGGGACGGTTCTTCATGCGGCGGGCCCGTTTGAAGGCAAAAAGAGCTGGAATCTCGTCCCAAGGTATCTAGGATTGTGGCAAACACGATCGTGCTGGGCGGTCCAGGATCCGAGTAACATTGCTTCACATTTTATACCGGTACGGATTTCGCAGCTTCCCGGGCTCACAAACGCCCTTATATGGGGACGGTTCTTCATGCGGCGGGCCCGTTTGAAGGCAAAAAGAGCTGGAATCTCGTCCCAAGGTATCTAGGATTGTGGCAAACACGATCGTGCTGGGCGGTCCAGGATCCGAGTAACATTGCTTCACATTTTATACCGGTACGGATTTCGCAGCTTCCCGGGCTCACAAACGCCCTTATATGGGGACGGTTCTTCATGCGGCGGGCCCGTTTGAAGGCAAAAAGAGCTGGAATCTCGTCCCAAGGTATCTAGGATTGTGGCAAACACGATCGTGCTGGGCGGTCCAGGATCCGAGTAACATTGCTTCACATTTTATACCGGTACGGATTTCGCAGCTTCCCGGGCTCACAAACGCCCTTATATGGGGACGGTTCTTCATGCGGCGGGCCCGTTTGAAGGCAAAAAGAGCTGGAATCTCGTCCCAAGGCTATCTAGGATTGTGGCAAACACGATCGTGCTGGGCGGTCCAGGATCCGAGTAACATTGCTTCACATTTTATACCGGTACGGATTTCGCAGCTTCCCGGGCTCACAAACGCCCTTATATGGGGACGGTTCTTCATGCGGCGGGCCCGTTTGAAGGCAAAAAGAGCTGGAATCTCGTCCCAAGCTATCTAGGATTGTGGCAAACACGATCGTGCTGGGCGGTCCAGGATCCGAGTAACATTGCTTCACATTTTATACCGGTACGGATTTCGCAGCTTCCCGGGCTCACAAACGCCCTTATATGGGGACGGTTCTTCATGCGGCGGGCCCGTTTGAAGGCAAAAAGAGCTGGAATCTCGTCCCAAGCTATCTAGGATTGTGGCAAACACGATCGTGCTGGGCGGTCCAGGATCCGAGTAACATTGCTTCACATTTTATACCGGTACGGATTTCGCAGCTTCCCGGGCTCACAAACGCCCTTATATGGGGACGGTTCTTCATGCGGCGGGCCCGTTTGAAGGCAAAAAGAGCTGGAATCTCGTCCCAAGGTATCTAGGATTGTGGCAAACACGATCGTGCTGGGCGGTCCAGGATCCGAGTAACATTGCTTCACATTTTATACCGGTACGGATTTCGCAGCTTCCCGGGCTCACAAACGCCCTTATATGGGGACGGTTCTTCATGCGGCGGGCCCGTTTGAAGGCAAAAAGAGCTGGAATCTCGTCCCAAGGTATCTAGGATTGTGGCAAACACGATCGTGCTGGGCGGTCCAGGATCCGAGTAACATTGCTTCACATTTTATACCGGTACGGATTTCGCAGCTTCCCGGGCTCACAAACGCCCTTATATGGGGACGGTTCTTCATGCGGCGGGCCCGTTTGAAGGCAAAAAGAGCTGGAATCTCGTCCCAAGCTATCTAGGATTGTGGCAAACACGATCGTGCTGGGCGGTCCAGGATCCGAGTAACATTGCTTCACATTTTATACCGGTACGGATTTCGCAGCTTCCCGGGCTCACAAACGCCCTTATATGGGGACGGTTCTTCATGCGGCGGGCCCGTTTGAAGGCAAAAAGAGCTGGAATCTCGTCCCAAGGTATCTAGGATTGTGGCAAACACGATCGTGCTGGGCGGTCCAGGATCCGAGTAACATTGCTTCACATTTTATACCGGTACGGATTTCGCAGCTTCCCGGGCTCACAAACGCCCTTATATGGGGACGGTTCTTCATGCGGCGGGCCCGTTTGAAGGCAAAAAGAGCTGGAATCTCGTCCCAAGGTATCTAGGATTGTGGCAAACACGATCGTGCTGGGCGGTCCAGGATCCGAGTAACATTGCTTCACATTTTATACCGGTACGGATTTCGCAGCTTCCCGGGCTCACAAACGCCCTTATATGGGGACGGTTCTTCATGCGGCGGGCCCGTTTGAAGGCAAAAAGAGCTGGAATCTCGTCCCAAGGTATCTAGGATTGTGGCAAACACGATCGTGCTGGGCGGTCCAGGATCCGAGTAACATTGCTTCACATTTTATACCGGTACGGATTTCGCAGCTTCCCGGGCTCACAAACGCCCTTATATGGGGACGGTTCTTCATGCGGCGGGCCCGTTTGAAGGCAAAAAGAGCTGGAATCTCGTCCCAAGGTATCTAGGATTGTGGCAAACACGATCGTGCTGGGCGGTCCAGGATCCGAGTAACATTGCTTCACATTTTATACCGGTACGGATTTCGCAGCTTCCCGGGCTCACAAACGCCCTTATATGGGGACGGTTCTTCATGCGGCGGGCCCGTTTGAAGGCAAAAAGAGCTGGAATCTCGTCCCAAGGTATCTAGGATTGTGGCAAACACGATCGTGCTGGGCGGTCCAGGATCCGAGTAACATTGCTTCACATTTTATACCGGTACGGATTTCGCAGCTTCCCGGGCTCACAAACGCCCTTATATGGGGACGGTTCTTCATGCGGCGGGCCCGTTTGAAGGCAAAAAGAGCTGGAATCTCGTCCCAAGGTATCTAGGATTGTGGCAAACACGATCGTGCTGGGCGGTCCAGGATCCGAGTAACATTGCTTCACATTTTATACCGGTACGGATTTCGCAGCTTCCCGGGCTCACAAACGCCCTTATATGGGGACGGTTCTTCATGCGGCGGGCCCGTTTGAAGGCAAAAAGAGCTGGAATCTCGTCCCAAGGTATCTAGGATTGTGGCAAACACGATCGTGCTGGGCGGTCCAGGATCCGAGTAACATTGCTTCACATTTTATACCGGTACGGATTTCGCAGCTTCCCGGGCTCACAAACGCCCTTATATGGGGACGGTTCTTCATGCGGCGGGCCCGTTTGAAGGCAAAAAGAGCTGGAATCTCGTCCCAAGGTATCTAGGATTGTGGCAAACACGATCGTGCTGGGCGGTCCAGGATCCGAGTAACATTGCTTCACATTTTATACCGGTACGGATTTCGCAGCTTCCCGGGCTCACAAACGCCCTTATATGGGGACGGTTCTTCATGCGGCGGGCCCGTTTGAAGGCAAAAAGAGCTGGAATCTCGTCCCAAGCTATCTAGGATTGTGGCAAACACGATCGTGCTGGGCGGTCCAGGATCCGAGTAACATTGCTTCACATTTTATACCGGTACGGATTTCGCAGCTTCCCGGGCTCACAAACGCCCTTATATGGGGACGGTTCTTCATGCGGCGGGCCCGTTTGAAGGCAAAAAGAGCTGGAATCTCGTCCCAAGGTATCTAGGATTGTGGCAAACACGATCGTGCTGGGCGGTCCAGGATCCGAGTAACATTGCTTCACATTTTATACCGGTACGGATTTCGCAGCTTCCCGGGCTCACAAACGCCCTTATATGGGGACGGTTCTTCATGCGGCGGGCCCGTTTGAAGGCAAAAAGAGCTGGAATCTCGTCCCAAGGTATCTAGGATTGTGGCAAACACGATCGTGCTGGGCGGTCCAGGATCCGAGTAACATTGCTTCACATTTTATACCGGTACGGATTTCGCAGCTTCCCGGGCTCACAAACGCCCTTATATGGGGACGGTTCTTCATGCGGCGGGCCCGTTTGAAGGCAAAAAGAGCTGGAATCTCGTCCCAAGGTATCTAGGATTGTGGCAAACACGATCGTGCTGGGCGGTCCAGGATCCGAGTAACATTGCTTCACATTTTATACCGGTACGGATTTCGCAGCTTCCCGGGCTCACAAACGCCCTTATATGGGGACGGTTCTTCATGCGGCGGGCCCGTTTGAAGGCAAAAAGAGCTGGAATCTCGTCCCAAGGTATCTAGGATTGTGGCAAACACGATCGTGCTGGGCGGTCCAGGATCCGAGTAACATTGCTTCACATTTTATACCGGTACGGATTTCGCAGCTTCCCGGGCTCACAAACGCCCTTATATGGGGACGGTTCTTCATGCGGCGGGCCCGTTTGAAGGCAAAAAGAGCTGGAATCTCGTCCCAAGGTATCTAGGATTGTGGCAAACACGATCGTGCTGGGCGGTCCAGGATCCGAGTAACATTGCTTCACATTTTATACCGGTACGGATTTCGCAGCTTCCCGGGCTCACAAACGCCCTTATATGGGGACGGTTCTTCATGCGGCGGGCCCGTTTGAAGGCAAAAAGAGCTGGAATCTCGTCCCAAGGTATCTAGGATTGTGGCAAACACGATCGTGCTGGGCGGTCCAGGATCCGAGTAACATTGCTTCACATTTTATACCGGTACGGATTTCGCAGCTTCCCGGGCTCACAAACGCCCTTATATGGGGACGGTTCTTCATGCGGCGGGCCCGTTTGAAGGCAAAAAGAGCTGGAATCTCGTCCCAAGGTATCTAGGATTGTGGCAAACACGATCGTGCTGGGCGGTCCAGGATCCGAGTAACATTGCTTCACATTTTATACCGGTACGGATTTCGCAGCTTCCCGGGCTCACAAACGCCCTTATATGGGGACGGTTCTTCATGCGGCGGGCCCGTTTGAAGGCAAAAAGAGCTGGAATCTCGTCCCAAGGTATCTAGGATTGTGGCAAACACGATCGTGCTGGGCGGTCCAGGATCCGAGTAACATTGCTTCACATTTTATACCGGTACGGATTTCGCAGCTTCCCGGGCTCACAAACGCCCTTATATGGGGACGGTTCTTCATGCGGCGGGCCCGTTTGAAGGCAAAAAGAGCTGGAATCTCGTCCCAAGGTATCTAGGATTGTGGCAAACACGATCGTGCTGGGCGGTCCAGGATCCGAGTAACATTGCTTCACATTTTATACCGGTACGGATTTCGCAGCTTCCCGGGCTCACAAACGCCCTTATATGGGGACGGTTCTTCATGCGGCGGGCCCGTTTGAAGGCAAAAAGAGCTGGAATCTCGTCCCAAGGTATCTAGGATTGTGGCAAACACGATCGTGCTGGGCGGTCCAGGATCCGAGTAACATTGCTTCACATTTTATACCGGTACGGATTTCGCAGCTTCCCGGGCTCACAAACGCCCTTATATGGGGACGGTTCTTCATGCGGCGGGCCCGTTTGAAGGCAAAAAGAGCTGGAATCTCGTCCCAAGGTATCTAGGATTGTGGCAAACACGATCGTGCTGGGCGGTCCAGGATCCGAGTAACATTGCTTCACATTTTATACCGGTACGGATTTCGCAGCTTCCCGGGCTCACAAACGCCCTTATATGGGGACGGTTCTTCATGCGGCGGGCCCGTTTGAAGGCAAAAAGAGCTGGAATCTCGTCCCAAGGTATCTAGGATTGTGGCAAACACGATCGTGCTGGGCGGTCCAGGATCCGAGTAACATTGCTTCACATTTTATACCGGTACGGATTTCGCAGCTTCCCGGGCTCACAAACGCCCTTATATGGGGACGGTTCTTCATGCGGCGGGCCCGTTTGAAGGCAAAAAGAGCTGGAATCTCGTCCCAAGGTATCTAGGATTGTGGCAAACACGATCGTGCTGGGCGGTCCAGGATCCGAGTAACATTGCTTCACATTTTATACCGGTACGGATTTCGCAGCTTCCCGGGCTCACAAACGCCCTTATATGGGGACGGTTCTTCATGCGGCGGGCCCGTTTGAAGGCAAAAAGAGCTGGAATCTCGTCCCAAGGTATCTAGGATTGTGGCAAACACGATCGTGCTGGGCGGTCCAGGATCCGAGTAACATTGCTTCACATTTTATACCGGTACGGATTTCGCAGCTTCCCGGGCTCACAAACGCCCTTATATGGGGACGGTTCTTCATGCGGCGGGCCCGTTTGAAGGCAAAAAGAGCTGGAATCTCGTCCCAAGGTATCTAGGATTGTGGCAAACACGATCGTGCTGGGCGGTCCAGGATCCGAGTAACATTGCTTCACATTTTATACCGGTACGGATTTCGCAGCTTCCCGGGCTCACAAACGCCCTTATATGGGGACGGTTCTTCATGCGGCGGGCCCGTTTGAAGGCAAAAAGAGCTGGAATCTCGTCCCAAGGTATCTAGGATTGTGGCAAACACGATCGTGCTGGGCGGTCCAGGATCCGAGTAACATTGCTTCACATTTTATACCGGTACGGATTTCGCAGCTTCCCGGGCTCACAAACGCCCTTATATGGGGACGGTTCTTCATGCGGCGGGCCCGTTTGAAGGCAAAAAGAGCTGGAATCTCGTCCCAAGCTATCTAGGATTGTGGCAAACACGATCGTGCTGGGCGGTCCAGGATCCGAGTAACATTGCTTCACATTTTATACCGGTACGGATTTCGCAGCTTCCCGGGCTCACAAACGCCCTTATATGGGGACGGTTCTTCATGCGGCGGGCCCGTTTGAAGGCAAAAAGAGCTGGAATCTCGTCCCAAGGTATCTAGGATTGTGGCAAACACGATCGTGCTGGGCGGTCCAGGATCCGAGTAACATTGCTTCACATTTTATACCGGTACGGATTTCGCAGCTTCCCGGGCTCACAAACGCCCTTATATGGGGACGGTTCTTCATGCGGCGGGCCCGTTTGAAGGCAAAAAGAGCTGGAATCTCGTCCCAAGGTATCTAGGATTGTGGCAAACACGATCGTGCTGGGCGGTCCAGGATCCGAGTAACATTGCTTCACATTTTATACCGGTACGGATTTCGCAGCTTCCCGGGCTCACAAACGCCCTTATATGGGGACGGTTCTTCATGCGGCGGGCCCGTTTGAAGGCAAAAAGAGCTGGAATCTCGTCCCAAGGTATCTAGGATTGTGGCAAACACGATCGTGCTGGGCGGTCCAGGATCCGAGTAACATTGCTTCACATTTTATACCGGTACGGATTTCGCAGCTTCCCGGGCTCACAAACGCCCTTATATGGGGACGGTTCTTCATGCGGCGGGCCCGTTTGAAGGCAAAAAGAGCTGGAATCTCGTCCCAAGGTATCTAGGATTGTGGCAAACACGATCGTGCTGGGCGGTCCAGGATCCGAGTAACATTGCTTCACATTTTATACCGGTACGGATTTCGCAGCTTCCCGGGCTCACAAACGCCCTTATATGGGGACGGTTCTTCATGCGGCGGGCCCGTTTGAAGGCAAAAAGAGCTGGAATCTCGTCCCAAGGTATCTAGGATTGTGGCAAACACGATCGTGCTGGGCGGTCCAGGATCCGAGTAACATTGCTTCACATTTTATACCGGTACGGATTTCGCAGCTTCCCGGGCTCACAAACGCCCTTATATGGGGACGGTTCTTCATGCGGCGGGCCCGTTTGAAGGCAAAAAGAGCTGGAATCTCGTCCCAAGGTATCTAGGATTGTGGCAAACACGATCGTGCTGGGCGGTCCAGGATCCGAGTAACATTGCTTCACATTTTATACCGGTACGGATTTCGCAGCTTCCCGGGCTCACAAACGCCCTTATATGGGGACGGTTCTTCATGCGGCGGGCCCGTTTGAAGGCAAAAAGAGCTGGAATCTCGTCCCAAGCTATCTAGGATTGTGGCAAACACGATCGTGCTGGGCGGTCCAGGATCCGAGTAACATTGCTTCACATTTTATACCGGTACGGATTTCGCAGCTTCCCGGGCTCACAAACGCCCTTATATGGGGACGGTTCTTCATGCGGCGGGCCCGTTTGAAGGCAAAAAGAGCTGGAATCTCGTCCCAAGGTATCTAGGATTGTGGCAAACACGATCGTGCTGGGCGGTCCAGGATCCGAGTAACATTGCTTCACATTTTATACCGGTACGGATTTCGCAGCTTCCCGGGCTCACAAACGCCCTTATATGGGGACGGTTCTTCATGCGGCGGGCCCGTTTGAAGGCAAAAAGAGCTGGAATCTCGTCCCAAGGTATCTAGGATTGTGGCAAACACGATCGTGCTGGGCGGTCCAGGATCCGAGTAACATTGCTTCACATTTTATACCGGTACGGATTTCGCAGCTTCCCGGGCTCACAAACGCCCTTATATGGGGACGGTTCTTCATGCGGCGGGCCCGTTTGAAGGCAAAAAGAGCTGGAATCTCGTCCCAAGGTATCTAGGATTGTGGCAAACACGATCGTGCTGGGCGGTCCAGGATCCGAGTAACATTGCTTCACATTTTATACCGGTACGGATTTCGCAGCTTCCCGGGCTCACAAACGCCCTTATATGGGGACGGTTCTTCATGCGGCGGGCCCGTTTGAAGGCAAAAAGAGCTGGAATCTCGTCCCAAGGTATCTAGGATTGTGGCAAACACGATCGTGCTGGGCGGTCCAGGATCCGAGTAACATTGCTTCACATTTTATACCGGTACGGATTTCGCAGCTTCCCGGGCTCACAAACGCCCTTATATGGGGACGGTTCTTCATGCGGCGGGCCCGTTTGAAGGCAAAAAGAGCTGGAATCTCGTCCCAAGGTATCTAGGATTGTGGCAAACACGATCGTGCTGGGCGGTCCAGGATCCGAGTAACATTGCTTCACATTTTATACCGGTACGGATTTCGCAGCTTCCCGGGCTCACAAACGCCCTTATATGGGGACGGTTCTTCATGCGGCGGGCCCGTTTGAAGGCAAAAAGAGCTGGAATCTCGTCCCAAGGTATCTAGGATTGTGGCAAACACGATCGTGCTGGGCGGTCCAGGATCCGAGTAACATTGCTTCACATTTTATACCGGTACGGATTTCGCAGCTTCCCGGGCTCACAAACGCCCTTATATGGGGACGGTTCTTCATGCGGCGGGCCCGTTTGAAGGCAAAAAGAGCTGGAATCTCGTCCCAAGGTATCTAGGATTGTGGCAAACACGATCGTGCTGGGCGGTCCAGGATCCGAGTAACATTGCTTCACATTTTATACCGGTACGGATTTCGCAGCTTCCCGGGCTCACAAACGCCCTTATATGGGGACGGTTCTTCATGCGGCGGGCCCGTTTGAAGGCAAAAAGAGCTGGAATCTCGTCCCAAGGTATCTAGGATTGTGGCAAACACGATCGTGCTGGGCGGTCCAGGATCCGAGTAACATTGCTTCACATTTTATACCGGTACGGATTTCGCAGCTTCCCGGGCTCACAAACGCCCTTATATGGGGACGGTTCTTCATGCGGCGGGCCCGTTTGAAGGCAAAAAGAGCTGGAATCTCGTCCCAAGGTATCTAGGATTGTGGCAAACACGATCGTGCTGGGCGGTCCAGGATCCGAGTAACATTGCTTCACATTTTATACCGGTACGGATTTCGCAGCTTCCCGGGCTCACAAACGCCCTTATATGGGGACGGTTCTTCATGCGGCGGGCCCGTTTGAAGGCAAAAAGAGCTGGAATCTCGTCCCAAGGCTATCTAGGATTGTGGCAAACACGATCGTGCTGGGCGGTCCAGGATCCGAGTAACATTGCTTCACATTTTATACCGGTACGGATTTCGCAGCTTCCCGGGCTCACAAACGCCCTTATATGGGGACGGTTCTTCATGCGGCGGGCCCGTTTGAAGGCAAAAAGAGCTGGAATCTCGTCCCAAGGTATCTAGGATTGTGGCAAACACGATCGTGCTGGGCGGTCCAGGATCCGAGTAACATTGCTTCACATTTTATACCGGTACGGATTTCGCAGCTTCCCGGGCTCACAAACGCCCTTATATGGGGACGGTTCTTCATGCGGCGGGCCCGTTTGAAGGCAAAAAGAGCTGGAATCTCGTCCCAAGGTATCTAGGATTGTGGCAAACACGATCGTGCTGGGCGGTCCAGGATCCGAGTAACATTGCTTCACATTTTATACCGGTACGGATTTCGCAGCTTCCCGGGCTCACAAACGCCCTTATATGGGGACGGTTCTTCATGCGGCGGGCCCGTTTGAAGGCAAAAAGAGCTGGAATCTCGTCCCAAGGTATCTAGGATTGTGGCAAACACGATCGTGCTGGGCGGTCCAGGATCCGAGTAACATTGCTTCACATTTTATACCGGTACGGATTTCGCAGCTTCCCGGGCTCACAAACGCCCTTATATGGGGACGGTTCTTCATGCGGCGGGCCCGTTTGAAGGCAAAAAGAGCTGGAATCTCGTCCCAAGGTATCTAGGATTGTGGCAAACACGATCGTGCTGGGCGGTCCAGGATCCGAGTAACATTGCTTCACATTTTATACCGGTACGGATTTCGCAGCTTCCCGGGCTCACAAACGCCCTTATATGGGGACGGTTCTTCATGCGGCGGGCCCGTTTGAAGGCAAAAAGAGCTGGAATCTCGTCCCAAGGTATCTAGGATTGTGGCAAACACGATCGTGCTGGGCGGTCCAGGATCCGAGTAACATTGCTTCACATTTTATACCGGTACGGATTTCGCAGCTTCCCGGGCTCACAAACGCCCTTATATGGGGACGGTTCTTCATGCGGCGGGCCCGTTTGAAGGCAAAAAGAGCTGGAATCTCGTCCCAAGGTATCTAGGATTGTGGCAAACACGATCGTGCTGGGCGGTCCAGGATCCGAGTAACATTGCTTCACATTTTATACCGGTACGGATTTCGCAGCTTCCCGGGCTCACAAACGCCCTTATATGGGGACGGTTCTTCATGCGGCGGGCCCGTTTGAAGGCAAAAAGAGCTGGAATCTCGTCCCAAGGTATCTAGGATTGTGGCAAACACGATCGTGCTGGGCGGTCCAGGATCCGAGTAACATTGCTTCACATTTTATACCGGTACGGATTTCGCAGCTTCCCGGGCTCACAAACGCCCTTATATGGGGACGGTTCTTCATGCGGCGGGCCCGTTTGAAGGCAAAAAGAGCTGGAATCTCGTCCCAAGGTATCTAGGATTGTGGCAAACACGATCGTGCTGGGCGGTCCAGGATCCGAGTAACATTGCTTCACATTTTATACCGGTACGGATTTCGCAGCTTCCCGGGCTCACAAACGCCCTTATATGGGGACGGTTCTTCATGCGGCGGGCCCGTTTGAAGGCAAAAAGAGCTGGAATCTCGTCCCAAGGTATCTAGGATTGTGGCAAACACGATCGTGCTGGGCGGTCCAGGATCCGAGTAACATTGCTTCACATTTTATACCGGTACGGATTTCGCAGCTTCCCGGGCTCACAAACGCCCTTATATGGGGACGGTTCTTCATGCGGCGGGCCCGTTTGAAGGCAAAAAGAGCTGGAATCTCGTCCCAAGGTATCTAGGATTGTGGCAAACACGATCGTGCTGGGCGGTCCAGGATCCGAGTAACATTGCTTCACATTTTATACCGGTACGGATTTCGCAGCTTCCCGGGCTCACAAACGCCCTTATATGGGGACGGTTCTTCATGCGGCGGGCCCGTTTGAAGGCAAAAAGAGCTGGAATCTCGTCCCAAGGTATCTAGGATTGTGGCAAACACGATCGTGCTGGGCGGTCCAGGATCCGAGTAACATTGCTTCACATTTTATACCGGTACGGATTTCGCAGCTTCCCGGGCTCACAAACGCCCTTATATGGGGACGGTTCTTCATGCGGCGGGCCCGTTTGAAGGCAAAAAGAGCTGGAATCTCGTCCCAAGGTATCTAGGATTGTGGCAAACACGATCGTGCTGGGCGGTCCAGGATCCGAGTAACATTGCTTCACATTTTATACCGGTACGGATTTCGCAGCTTCCCGGGCTCACAAACGCCCTTATATGGGGACGGTTCTTCATGCGGCGGGCCCGTTTGAAGGCAAAAAGAGCTGGAATCTCGTCCCAAGGTATCTAGGATTGTGGCAAACACGATCGTGCTGGGCGGTCCAGGATCCGAGTAACATTGCTTCACATTTTATACCGGTACGGATTTCGCAGCTTCCCGGGCTCACAAACGCCCTTATATGGGGACGGTTCTTCATGCGGCGGGCCCGTTTGAAGGCAAAAAGAGCTGGAATCTCGTCCCAAGGTATCTAGGATTGTGGCAAACACGATCGTGCTGGGCGGTCCAGGATCCGAGTAACATTGCTTCACATTTTATACCGGTACGGATTTCGCAGCTTCCCGGGCTCACAAACGCCCTTATATGGGGACGGTTCTTCATGCGGCGGGCCCGTTTGAAGGCAAAAAGAGCTGGAATCTCGTCCCAAGGTATCTAGGATTGTGGCAAACACGATCGTGCTGGGCGGTCCAGGATCCGAGTAACATTGCTTCACATTTTATACCGGTACGGATTTCGCAGCTTCCCGGGCTCACAAACGCCCTTATATGGGGACGGTTCTTCATGCGGCGGGCCCGTTTGAAGGCAAAAAGAGCTGGAATCTCGTCCCAAGGTATCTAGGATTGTGGCAAACACGATCGTGCTGGGCGGTCCAGGATCCGAGTAACATTGCTTCACATTTTATACCGGTACGGATTTCGCAGCTTCCCGGGCTCACAAACGCCCTTATATGGGGACGGTTCTTCATGCGGCGGGCCCGTTTGAAGGCAAAAAGAGCTGGAATCTCGTCCCAAGGTATCTAGGATTGTGGCAAACACGATCGTGCTGGGCGGTCCAGGATCCGAGTAACATTGCTTCACATTTTATACCGGTACGGATTTCGCAGCTTCCCGGGCTCACAAACGCCCTTATATGGGGACGGTTCTTCATGCGGCGGGCCCGTTTGAAGGCAAAAAGAGCTGGAATCTCGTCCCAAGGTATCTAGGATTGTGGCAAACACGATCGTGCTGGGCGGTCCAGGATCCGAGTAACATTGCTTCACATTTTATACCGGTACGGATTTCGCAGCTTCCCGGGCTCACAAACGCCCTTATATGGGGACGGTTCTTCATGCGGCGGGCCCGTTTGAAGGCAAAAAGAGCTGGAATCTCGTCCCAAGGTATCTAGGATTGTGGCAAACACGATCGTGCTGGGCGGTCCAGGATCCGAGTAACATTGCTTCACATTTTATACCGGTACGGATTTCGCAGCTTCCCGGGCTCACAAACGCCCTTATATGGGGACGGTTCTTCATGCGGCGGGCCCGTTTGAAGGCAAAAAGAGCTGGAATCTCGTCCCAAGGTATCTAGGATTGTGGCAAACACGATCGTGCTGGGCGGTCCAGGATCCGAGTAACATTGCTTCACATTTTATACCGGTACGGATTTCGCAGCTTCCCGGGCTCACAAACGCCCTTATATGGGGACGGTTCTTCATGCGGCGGGCCCGTTTGAAGGCAAAAAGAGCTGGAATCTCGTCCCAAGGTATCTAGGATTGTGGCAAACACGATCGTGCTGGGCGGTCCAGGATCCGAGTAACATTGCTTCACATTTTATACCGGTACGGATTTCGCAGCTTCCCGGGCTCACAAACGCCCTTATATGGGGACGGTTCTTCATGCGGCGGGCCCGTTTGAAGGCAAAAAGAGCTGGAATCTCGTCCCAAGGTATCTAGGATTGTGGCAAACACGATCGTGCTGGGCGGTCCAGGATCCGAGTAACATTGCTTCACATTTTATACCGGTACGGATTTCGCAGCTTCCCGGGCTCACAAACGCCCTTATATGGGGACGGTTCTTCATGCGGCGGGCCCGTTTGAAGGCAAAAAGAGCTGGAATCTCGTCCCAAGGTATCTAGGATTGTGGCAAACACGATCGTGCTGGGCGGTCCAGGATCCGAGTAACATTGCTTCACATTTTATACCGGTACGGATTTCGCAGCTTCCCGGGCTCACAAACGCCCTTATATGGGGACGGTTCTTCATGCGGCGGGCCCGTTTGAAGGCAAAAAGAGCTGGAATCTCGTCCCAAGGTATCTAGGATTGTGGCAAACACGATCGTGCTGGGCGGTCCAGGATCCGAGTAACATTGCTTCACATTTTATACCGGTACGGATTTCGCAGCTTCCCGGGCTCACAAACGCCCTTATATGGGGACGGTTCTTCATGCGGCGGGCCCGTTTGAAGGCAAAAAGAGCTGGAATCTCGTCCCAAGGTATCTAGGATTGTGGCAAACACGATCGTGCTGGGCGGTCCAGGATCCGAGTAACATTGCTTCACATTTTATACCGGTACGGATTTCGCAGCTTCCCGGGCTCACAAACGCCCTTATATGGGGACGGTTCTTCATGCGGCGGGCCCGTTTGAAGGCAAAAAGAGCTGGAATCTCGTCCCAAGGTATCTAGGATTGTGGCAAACACGATCGTGCTGGGCGGTCCAGGATCCGAGTAACATTGCTTCACATTTTATACCGGTACGGATTTCGCAGCTTCCCGGGCTCACAAACGCCCTTATATGGGGACGGTTCTTCATGCGGCGGGCCCGTTTGAAGGCAAAAAGAGCTGGAATCTCGTCCCAAGGTATCTAGGATTGTGGCAAACACGATCGTGCTGGGCGGTCCAGGATCCGAGTAACATTGCTTCACATTTTATACCGGTACGGATTTCGCAGCTTCCCGGGCTCACAAACGCCCTTATATGGGGACGGTTCTTCATGCGGCGGGCCCGTTTGAAGGCAAAAAGAGCTGGAATCTCGTCCCAAGGTATCTAGGATTGTGGCAAACACGATCGTGCTGGGCGGTCCAGGATCCGAGTAACATTGCTTCACATTTTATACCGGTACGGATTTCGCAGCTTCCCGGGCTCACAAACGCCCTTATATGGGGACGGTTCTTCATGCGGCGGGCCCGTTTGAAGGCAAAAAGAGCTGGAATCTCGTCCCAAGGTATCTAGGATTGTGGCAAACACGATCGTGCTGGGCGGTCCAGGATCCGAGTAACATTGCTTCACATTTTATACCGGTACGGATTTCGCAGCTTCCCGGGCTCACAAACGCCCTTATATGGGGACGGTTCTTCATGCGGCGGGCCCGTTTGAAGGCAAAAAGAGCTGGAATCTCGTCCCAAGGTATCTAGGATTGTGGCAAACACGATCGTGCTGGGCGGTCCAGGATCCGAGTAACATTGCTTCACATTTTATACCGGTACGGATTTCGCAGCTTCCCGGGCTCACAAACGCCCTTATATGGGGACGGTTCTTCATGCGGCGGGCCCGTTTGAAGGCAAAAAGAGCTGGAATCTCGTCCCAAGGTATCTAGGATTGTGGCAAACACGATCGTGCTGGGCGGTCCAGGATCCGAGTAACATTGCTTCACATTTTATACCGGTACGGATTTCGCAGCTTCCCGGGCTCACAAACGCCCTTATATGGGGACGGTTCTTCATGCGGCGGGCCCGTTTGAAGGCAAAAAGAGCTGGAATCTCGTCCCAAGGTATCTAGGATTGTGGCAAACACGATCGTGCTGGGCGGTCCAGGATCCGAGTAACATTGCTTCACATTTTATACCGGTACGGATTTCGCAGCTTCCCGGGCTCACAAACGCCCTTATATGGGGACGGTTCTTCATGCGGCGGGCCCGTTTGAAGGCAAAAAGAGCTGGAATCTCGTCCCAAGGTATCTAGGATTGTGGCAAACACGATCGTGCTGGGCGGTCCAGGATCCGAGTAACATTGCTTCACATTTTATACCGGTACGGATTTCGCAGCTTCCCGGGCTCACAAACGCCCTTATATGGGGACGGTTCTTCATGCGGCGGGCCCGTTTGAAGGCAAAAAGAGCTGGAATCTCGTCCCAAGGTATCTAGGATTGTGGCAAACACGATCGTGCTGGGCGGTCCAGGATCCGAGTAACATTGCTTCACATTTTATACCGGTACGGATTTCGCAGCTTCCCGGGCTCACAAACGCCCTTATATGGGGACGGTTCTTCATGCGGCGGGCCCGTTTGAAGGCAAAAAGAGCTGGAATCTCGTCCCAAGGTATCTAGGATTGTGGCAAACACGATCGTGCTGGGCGGTCCAGGATCCGAGTAACATTGCTTCACATTTTATACCGGTACGGATTTCGCAGCTTCCCGGGCTCACAAACGCCCTTATATGGGGACGGTTCTTCATGCGGCGGGCCCGTTTGAAGGCAAAAAGAGCTGGAATCTCGTCCCAAGGTATCTAGGATTGTGGCAAACACGATCGTGCTGGGCGGTCCAGGATCCGAGTAACATTGCTTCACATTTTATACCGGTACGGATTTCGCAGCTTCCCGGGCTCACAAACGCCCTTATATGGGGACGGTTCTTCATGCGGCGGGCCCGTTTGAAGGCAAAAAGAGCTGGAATCTCGTCCCAAGGTATCTAGGATTGTGGCAAACACGATCGTGCTGGGCGGTCCAGGATCCGAGTAACATTGCTTCACATTTTATACCGGTACGGATTTCGCAGCTTCCCGGGCTCACAAACGCCCTTATATGGGGACGGTTCTTCATGCGGCGGGCCCGTTTGAAGGCAAAAAGAGCTGGAATCTCGTCCCAAGGTATCTAGGATTGTGGCAAACACGATCGTGCTGGGCGGTCCAGGATCCGAGTAACATTGCTTCACATTTTATACCGGTACGGATTTCGCAGCTTCCCGGGCTCACAAACGCCCTTATATGGGGACGGTTCTTCATGCGGCGGGCCCGTTTGAAGGCAAAAAGAGCTGGAATCTCGTCCCAAGGTATCTAGGATTGTGGCAAACACGATCGTGCTGGGCGGTCCAGGATCCGAGTAACATTGCTTCACATTTTATACCGGTACGGATTTCGCAGCTTCCCGGGCTCACAAACGCCCTTATATGGGGACGGTTCTTCATGCGGCGGGCCCGTTTGAAGGCAAAAAGAGCTGGAATCTCGTCCCAAGGTATCTAGGATTGTGGCAAACACGATCGTGCTGGGCGGTCCAGGATCCGAGTAACATTGCTTCACATTTTATACCGGTACGGATTTCGCAGCTTCCCGGGCTCACAAACGCCCTTATATGGGGACGGTTCTTCATGCGGCGGGCCCGTTTGAAGGCAAAAAGAGCTGGAATCTCGTCCCAAGGTATCTAGGATTGTGGCAAACACGATCGTGCTGGGCGGTCCAGGATCCGAGTAACATTGCTTCACATTTTATACCGGTACGGATTTCGCAGCTTCCCGGGCTCACAAACGCCCTTATATGGGGACGGTTCTTCATGCGGCGGGCCCGTTTGAAGGCAAAAAGAGCTGGAATCTCGTCCCAAGGTATCTAGGATTGTGGCAAACACGATCGTGCTGGGCGGTCCAGGATCCGAGTAACATTGCTTCACATTTTATACCGGTACGGATTTCGCAGCTTCCCGGGCTCACAAACGCCCTTATATGGGGACGGTTCTTCATGCGGCGGGCCCGTTTGAAGGCAAAAAGAGCTGGAATCTCGTCCCAAGGTATCTAGGATTGTGGCAAACACGATCGTGCTGGGCGGTCCAGGATCCGAGTAACATTGCTTCACATTTTATACCGGTACGGATTTCGCAGCTTCCCGGGCTCACAAACGCCCTTATATGGGGACGGTTCTTCATGCGGCGGGCCCGTTTGAAGGCAAAAAGAGCTGGAATCTCGTCCCAAGGTATCTAGGATTGTGGCAAACACGATCGTGCTGGGCGGTCCAGGATCCGAGTAACATTGCTTCACATTTTATACCGGTACGGATTTCGCAGCTTCCCGGGCTCACAAACGCCCTTATATGGGGACGGTTCTTCATGCGGCGGGCCCGTTTGAAGGCAAAAAGAGCTGGAATCTCGTCCCAAGGTATCTAGGATTGTGGCAAACACGATCGTGCTGGGCGGTCCAGGATCCGAGTAACATTGCTTCACATTTTATACCGGTACGGATTTCGCAGCTTCCCGGGCTCACAAACGCCCTTATATGGGGACGGTTCTTCATGCGGCGGGCCCGTTTGAAGGCAAAAAGAGCTGGAATCTCGTCCCAAGGTATCTAGGATTGTGGCAAACACGATCGTGCTGGGCGGTCCAGGATCCGAGTAACATTGCTTCACATTTTATACCGGTACGGATTTCGCAGCTTCCCGGGCTCACAAACGCCCTTATATGGGGACGGTTCTTCATGCGGCGGGCCCGTTTGAAGGCAAAAAGAGCTGGAATCTCGTCCCAAGGTATCTAGGATTGTGGCAAACACGATCGTGCTGGGCGGTCCAGGATCCGAGTAACATTGCTTCACATTTTATACCGGTACGGATTTCGCAGCTTCCCGGGCTCACAAACGCCCTTATATGGGGACGGTTCTTCATGCGGCGGGCCCGTTTGAAGGCAAAAAGAGCTGGAATCTCGTCCCAAGGTATCTAGGATTGTGGCAAACACGATCGTGCTGGGCGGTCCAGGATCCGAGTAACATTGCTTCACATTTTATACCGGTACGGATTTCGCAGCTTCCCGGGCTCACAAACGCCCTTATATGGGGACGGTTCTTCATGCGGCGGGCCCGTTTGAAGGCAAAAAGAGCTGGAATCTCGTCCCAAGGTATCTAGGATTGTGGCAAACACGATCGTGCTGGGCGGTCCAGGATCCGAGTAACATTGCTTCACATTTTATACCGGTACGGATTTCGCAGCTTCCCGGGCTCACAAACGCCCTTATATGGGGACGGTTCTTCATGCGGCGGGCCCGTTTGAAGGCAAAAAGAGCTGGAATCTCGTCCCAAGGTATCTAGGATTGTGGCAAACACGATCGTGCTGGGCGGTCCAGGATCCGAGTAACATTGCTTCACATTTTATACCGGTACGGATTTCGCAGCTTCCCGGGCTCACAAACGCCCTTATATGGGGACGGTTCTTCATGCGGCGGGCCCGTTTGAAGGCAAAAAGAGCTGGAATCTCGTCCCAAGGTATCTAGGATTGTGGCAAACACGATCGTGCTGGGCGGTCCAGGATCCGAGTAACATTGCTTCACATTTTATACCGGTACGGATTTCGCAGCTTCCCGGGCTCACAAACGCCCTTATATGGGGACGGTTCTTCATGCGGCGGGCCCGTTTGAAGGCAAAAAGAGCTGGAATCTCGTCCCAAGGTATCTAGGATTGTGGCAAACACGATCGTGCTGGGCGGTCCAGGATCCGAGTAACATTGCTTCACATTTTATACCGGTACGGATTTCGCAGCTTCCCGGGCTCACAAACGCCCTTATATGGGGACGGTTCTTCATGCGGCGGGCCCGTTTGAAGGCAAAAAGAGCTGGAATCTCGTCCCAAGGTATCTAGGATTGTGGCAAACACGATCGTGCTGGGCGGTCCAGGATCCGAGTAACATTGCTTCACATTTTATACCGGTACGGATTTCGCAGCTTCCCGGGCTCACAAACGCCCTTATATGGGGACGGTTCTTCATGCGGCGGGCCCGTTTGAAGGCAAAAAGAGCTGGAATCTCGTCCCAAGGTATCTAGGATTGTGGCAAACACGATCGTGCTGGGCGGTCCAGGATCCGAGTAACATTGCTTCACATTTTATACCGGTACGGATTTCGCAGCTTCCCGGGCTCACAAACGCCCTTATATGGGGACGGTTCTTCATGCGGCGGGCCCGTTTGAAGGCAAAAAGAGCTGGAATCTCGTCCCAAGGTATCTAGGATTGTGGCAAACACGATCGTGCTGGGCGGTCCAGGATCCGAGTAACATTGCTTCACATTTTATACCGGTACGGATTTCGCAGCTTCCCGGGCTCACAAACGCCCTTATATGGGGACGGTTCTTCATGCGGCGGGCCCGTTTGAAGGCAAAAAGAGCTGGAATCTCGTCCCAAGGTATCTAGGATTGTGGCAAACACGATCGTGCTGGGCGGTCCAGGATCCGAGTAACATTGCTTCACATTTTATACCGGTACGGATTTCGCAGCTTCCCGGGCTCACAAACGCCCTTATATGGGGACGGTTCTTCATGCGGCGGGCCCGTTTGAAGGCAAAAAGAGCTGGAATCTCGTCCCAAGGTATCTAGGATTGTGGCAAACACGATCGTGCTGGGCGGTCCAGGATCCGAGTAACATTGCTTCACATTTTATACCGGTACGGATTTCGCAGCTTCCCGGGCTCACAAACGCCCTTATATGGGGACGGTTCTTCATGCGGCGGGCCCGTTTGAAGGCAAAAAGAGCTGGAATCTCGTCCCAAGGTATCTAGGATTGTGGCAAACACGATCGTGCTGGGCGGTCCAGGATCCGAGTAACATTGCTTCACATTTTATACCGGTACGGATTTCGCAGCTTCCCGGGCTCACAAACGCCCTTATATGGGGACGGTTCTTCATGCGGCGGGCCCGTTTGAAGGCAAAAAGAGCTGGAATCTCGTCCCAAGGTATCTAGGATTGTGGCAAACACGATCGTGCTGGGCGGTCCAGGATCCGAGTAACATTGCTTCACATTTTATACCGGTACGGATTTCGCAGCTTCCCGGGCTCACAAACGCCCTTATATGGGGACGGTTCTTCATGCGGCGGGCCCGTTTGAAGGCAAAAAGAGCTGGAATCTCGTCCCAAGGTATCTAGGATTGTGGCAAACACGATCGTGCTGGGCGGTCCAGGATCCGAGTAACATTGCTTCACATTTTATACCGGTACGGATTTCGCAGCTTCCCGGGCTCACAAACGCCCTTATATGGGGACGGTTCTTCATGCGGCGGGCCCGTTTGAAGGCAAAAAGAGCTGGAATCTCGTCCCAAGGTATCTAGGATTGTGGCAAACACGATCGTGCTGGGCGGTCCAGGATCCGAGTAACATTGCTTCACATTTTATACCGGTACGGATTTCGCAGCTTCCCGGGCTCACAAACGCCCTTATATGGGGACGGTTCTTCATGCGGCGGGCCCGTTTGAAGGCAAAAAGAGCTGGAATCTCGTCCCAAGGTATCTAGGATTGTGGCAAACACGATCGTGCTGGGCGGTCCAGGATCCGAGTAACATTGCTTCACATTTTATACCGGTACGGATTTCGCAGCTTCCCGGGCTCACAAACGCCCTTATATGGGGACGGTTCTTCATGCGGCGGGCCCGTTTGAAGGCAAAAAGAGCTGGAATCTCGTCCCAAGGTATCTAGGATTGTGGCAAACACGATCGTGCTGGGCGGTCCAGGATCCGAGTAACATTGCTTCACATTTTATACCGGTACGGATTTCGCAGCTTCCCGGGCTCACAAACGCCCTTATATGGGGACGGTTCTTCATGCGGCGGGCCCGTTTGAAGGCAAAAAGAGCTGGAATCTCGTCCCAAGGTATCTAGGATTGTGGCAAACACGATCGTGCTGGGCGGTCCAGGATCCGAGTAACATTGCTTCACATTTTATACCGGTACGGATTTCGCAGCTTCCCGGGCTCACAAACGCCCTTATATGGGGACGGTTCTTCATGCGGCGGGCCCGTTTGAAGGCAAAAAGAGCTGGAATCTCGTCCCAAGGTATCTAGGATTGTGGCAAACACGATCGTGCTGGGCGGTCCAGGATCCGAGTAACATTGCTTCACATTTTATACCGGTACGGATTTCGCAGCTTCCCGGGCTCACAAACGCCCTTATATGGGGACGGTTCTTCATGCGGCGGGCCCGTTTGAAGGCAAAAAGAGCTGGAATCTCGTCCCAAGGTATCTAGGATTGTGGCAAACACGATCGTGCTGGGCGGTCCAGGATCCGAGTAACATTGCTTCACATTTTATACCGGTACGGATTTCGCAGCTTCCCGGGCTCACAAACGCCCTTATATGGGGACGGTTCTTCATGCGGCGGGCCCGTTTGAAGGCAAAAAGAGCTGGAATCTCGTCCCAAGGTATCTAGGATTGTGGCAAACACGATCGTGCTGGGCGGTCCAGGATCCGAGTAACATTGCTTCACATTTTATACCGGTACGGATTTCGCAGCTTCCCGGGCTCACAAACGCCCTTATATGGGGACGGTTCTTCATGCGGCGGGCCCGTTTGAAGGCAAAAAGAGCTGGAATCTCGTCCCAAGGTATCTAGGATTGTGGCAAACACGATCGTGCTGGGCGGTCCAGGATCCGAGTAACATTGCTTCACATTTTATACCGGTACGGATTTCGCAGCTTCCCGGGCTCACAAACGCCCTTATATGGGGACGGTTCTTCATGCGGCGGGCCCGTTTGAAGGCAAAAAGAGCTGGAATCTCGTCCCAAGGTATCTAGGATTGTGGCAAACACGATCGTGCTGGGCGGTCCAGGATCCGAGTAACATTGCTTCACATTTTATACCGGTACGGATTTCGCAGCTTCCCGGGCTCACAAACGCCCTTATATGGGGACGGTTCTTCATGCGGCGGGCCCGTTTGAAGGCAAAAAGAGCTGGAATCTCGTCCCAAGGTATCTAGGATTGTGGCAAACACGATCGTGCTGGGCGGTCCAGGATCCGAGTAACATTGCTTCACATTTTATACCGGTACGGATTTCGCAGCTTCCCGGGCTCACAAACGCCCTTATATGGGGACGGTTCTTCATGCGGCGGGCCCGTTTGAAGGCAAAAAGAGCTGGAATCTCGTCCCAAGGTATCTAGGATTGTGGCAAACACGATCGTGCTGGGCGGTCCAGGATCCGAGTAACATTGCTTCACATTTTATACCGGTACGGATTTCGCAGCTTCCCGGGCTCACAAACGCCCTTATATGGGGACGGTTCTTCATGCGGCGGGCCCGTTTGAAGGCAAAAAGAGCTGGAATCTCGTCCCAAGGTATCTAGGATTGTGGCAAACACGATCGTGCTGGGCGGTCCAGGATCCGAGTAACATTGCTTCACATTTTATACCGGTACGGATTTCGCAGCTTCCCGGGCTCACAAACGCCCTTATATGGGGACGGTTCTTCATGCGGCGGGCCCGTTTGAAGGCAAAAAGAGCTGGAATCTCGTCCCAAGGTATCTAGGATTGTGGCAAACACGATCGTGCTGGGCGGTCCAGGATCCGAGTAACATTGCTTCACATTTTATACCGGTACGGATTTCGCAGCTTCCCGGGCTCACAAACGCCCTTATATGGGGACGGTTCTTCATGCGGCGGGCCCGTTTGAAGGCAAAAAGAGCTGGAATCTCGTCCCAAGGTATCTAGGATTGTGGCAAACACGATCGTGCTGGGCGGTCCAGGATCCGAGTAACATTGCTTCACATTTTATACCGGTACGGATTTCGCAGCTTCCCGGGCTCACAAACGCCCTTATATGGGGACGGTTCTTCATGCGGCGGGCCCGTTTGAAGGCAAAAAGAGCTGGAATCTCGTCCCAAGGTATCTAGGATTGTGGCAAACACGATCGTGCTGGGCGGTCCAGGATCCGAGTAACATTGCTTCACATTTTATACCGGTACGGATTTCGCAGCTTCCCGGGCTCACAAACGCCCTTATATGGGGACGGTTCTTCATGCGGCGGGCCCGTTTGAAGGCAAAAAGAGCTGGAATCTCGTCCCAAGGTATCTAGGATTGTGGCAAACACGATCGTGCTGGGCGGTCCAGGATCCGAGTAACATTGCTTCACATTTTATACCGGTACGGATTTCGCAGCTTCCCGGGCTCACAAACGCCCTTATATGGGGACGGTTCTTCATGCGGCGGGCCCGTTTGAAGGCAAAAAGAGCTGGAATCTCGTCCCAAGGTATCTAGGATTGTGGCAAACACGATCGTGCTGGGCGGTCCAGGATCCGAGTAACATTGCTTCACATTTTATACCGGTACGGATTTCGCAGCTTCCCGGGCTCACAAACGCCCTTATATGGGGACGGTTCTTCATGCGGCGGGCCCGTTTGAAGGCAAAAAGAGCTGGAATCTCGTCCCAAGGTATCTAGGATTGTGGCAAACACGATCGTGCTGGGCGGTCCAGGATCCGAGTAACATTGCTTCACATTTTATACCGGTACGGATTTCGCAGCTTCCCGGGCTCACAAACGCCCTTATATGGGGACGGTTCTTCATGCGGCGGGCCCGTTTGAAGGCAAAAAGAGCTGGAATCTCGTCCCAAGGTATCTAGGATTGTGGCAAACACGATCGTGCTGGGCGGTCCAGGATCCGAGTAACATTGCTTCACATTTTATACCGGTACGGATTTCGCAGCTTCCCGGGCTCACAAACGCCCTTATATGGGGACGGTTCTTCATGCGGCGGGCCCGTTTGAAGGCAAAAAGAGCTGGAATCTCGTCCCAAGGTATCTAGGATTGTGGCAAACACGATCGTGCTGGGCGGTCCAGGATCCGAGTAACATTGCTTCACATTTTATACCGGTACGGATTTCGCAGCTTCCCGGGCTCACAAACGCCCTTATATGGGGACGGTTCTTCATGCGGCGGGCCCGTTTGAAGGCAAAAAGAGCTGGAATCTCGTCCCAAGGTATCTAGGATTGTGGCAAACACGATCGTGCTGGGCGGTCCAGGATCCGAGTAACATTGCTTCACATTTTATACCGGTACGGATTTCGCAGCTTCCCGGGCTCACAAACGCCCTTATATGGGGACGGTTCTTCATGCGGCGGGCCCGTTTGAAGGCAAAAAGAGCTGGAATCTCGTCCCAAGGTATCTAGGATTGTGGCAAACACGATCGTGCTGGGCGGTCCAGGATCCGAGTAACATTGCTTCACATTTTATACCGGTACGGATTTCGCAGCTTCCCGGGCTCACAAACGCCCTTATATGGGGACGGTTCTTCATGCGGCGGGCCCGTTTGAAGGCAAAAAGAGCTGGAATCTCGTCCCAAGGTATCTAGGATTGTGGCAAACACGATCGTGCTGGGCGGTCCAGGATCCGAGTAACATTGCTTCACATTTTATACCGGTACGGATTTCGCAGCTTCCCGGGCTCACAAACGCCCTTATATGGGGACGGTTCTTCATGCGGCGGGCCCGTTTGAAGGCAAAAAGAGCTGGAATCTCGTCCCAAGGTATCTAGGATTGTGGCAAACACGATCGTGCTGGGCGGTCCAGGATCCGAGTAACATTGCTTCACATTTTATACCGGTACGGATTTCGCAGCTTCCCGGGCTCACAAACGCCCTTATATGGGGACGGTTCTTCATGCGGCGGGCCCGTTTGAAGGCAAAAAGAGCTGGAATCTCGTCCCAAGGTATCTAGGATTGTGGCAAACACGATCGTGCTGGGCGGTCCAGGATCCGAGTAACATTGCTTCACATTTTATACCGGTACGGATTTCGCAGCTTCCCGGGCTCACAAACGCCCTTATATGGGGACGGTTCTTCATGCGGCGGGCCCGTTTGAAGGCAAAAAGAGCTGGAATCTCGTCCCAAGGTATCTAGGATTGTGGCAAACACGATCGTGCTGGGCGGTCCAGGATCCGAGTAACATTGCTTCACATTTTATACCGGTACGGATTTCGCAGCTTCCCGGGCTCACAAACGCCCTTATATGGGGACGGTTCTTCATGCGGCGGGCCCGTTTGAAGGCAAAAAGAGCTGGAATCTCGTCCCAAGGTATCTAGGATTGTGGCAAACACGATCGTGCTGGGCGGTCCAGGATCCGAGTAACATTGCTTCACATTTTATACCGGTACGGATTTCGCAGCTTCCCGGGCTCACAAACGCCCTTATATGGGGACGGTTCTTCATGCGGCGGGCCCGTTTGAAGGCAAAAAGAGCTGGAATCTCGTCCCAAGGTATCTAGGATTGTGGCAAACACGATCGTGCTGGGCGGTCCAGGATCCGAGTAACATTGCTTCACATTTTATACCGGTACGGATTTCGCAGCTTCCCGGGCTCACAAACGCCCTTATATGGGGACGGTTCTTCATGCGGCGGGCCCGTTTGAAGGCAAAAAGAGCTGGAATCTCGTCCCAAGGTATCTAGGATTGTGGCAAACACGATCGTGCTGGGCGGTCCAGGATCCGAGTAACATTGCTTCACATTTTATACCGGTACGGATTTCGCAGCTTCCCGGGCTCACAAACGCCCTTATATGGGGACGGTTCTTCATGCGGCGGGCCCGTTTGAAGGCAAAAAGAGCTGGAATCTCGTCCCAAGGTATCTAGGATTGTGGCAAACACGATCGTGCTGGGCGGTCCAGGATCCGAGTAACATTGCTTCACATTTTATACCGGTACGGATTTCGCAGCTTCCCGGGCTCACAAACGCCCTTATATGGGGACGGTTCTTCATGCGGCGGGCCCGTTTGAAGGCAAAAAGAGCTGGAATCTCGTCCCAAGGTATCTAGGATTGTGGCAAACACGATCGTGCTGGGCGGTCCAGGATCCGAGTAACATTGCTTCACATTTTATACCGGTACGGATTTCGCAGCTTCCCGGGCTCACAAACGCCCTTATATGGGGACGGTTCTTCATGCGGCGGGCCCGTTTGAAGGCAAAAAGAGCTGGAATCTCGTCCCAAGGTATCTAGGATTGTGGCAAACACGATCGTGCTGGGCGGTCCAGGATCCGAGTAACATTGCTTCACATTTTATACCGGTACGGATTTCGCAGCTTCCCGGGCTCACAAACGCCCTTATATGGGGACGGTTCTTCATGCGGCGGGCCCGTTTGAAGGCAAAAAGAGCTGGAATCTCGTCCCAAGGTATCTAGGATTGTGGCAAACACGATCGTGCTGGGCGGTCCAGGATCCGAGTAACATTGCTTCACATTTTATACCGGTACGGATTTCGCAGCTTCCCGGGCTCACAAACGCCCTTATATGGGGACGGTTCTTCATGCGGCGGGCCCGTTTGAAGGCAAAAAGAGCTGGAATCTCGTCCCAAGGTATCTAGGATTGTGGCAAACACGATCGTGCTGGGCGGTCCAGGATCCGAGTAACATTGCTTCACATTTTATACCGGTACGGATTTCGCAGCTTCCCGGGCTCACAAACGCCCTTATATGGGGACGGTTCTTCATGCGGCGGGCCCGTTTGAAGGCAAAAAGAGCTGGAATCTCGTCCCAAGGTATCTAGGATTGTGGCAAACACGATCGTGCTGGGCGGTCCAGGATCCGAGTAACATTGCTTCACATTTTATACCGGTACGGATTTCGCAGCTTCCCGGGCTCACAAACGCCCTTATATGGGGACGGTTCTTCATGCGGCGGGCCCGTTTGAAGGCAAAAAGAGCTGGAATCTCGTCCCAAGGTATCTAGGATTGTGGCAAACACGATCGTGCTGGGCGGTCCAGGATCCGAGTAACATTGCTTCACATTTTATACCGGTACGGATTTCGCAGCTTCCCGGGCTCACAAACGCCCTTATATGGGGACGGTTCTTCATGCGGCGGGCCCGTTTGAAGGCAAAAAGAGCTGGAATCTCGTCCCAAGGTATCTAGGATTGTGGCAAACACGATCGTGCTGGGCGGTCCAGGATCCGAGTAACATTGCTTCACATTTTATACCGGTACGGATTTCGCAGCTTCCCGGGCTCACAAACGCCCTTATATGGGGACGGTTCTTCATGCGGCGGGCCCGTTTGAAGGCAAAAAGAGCTGGAATCTCGTCCCAAGGTATCTAGGATTGTGGCAAACACGATCGTGCTGGGCGGTCCAGGATCCGAGTAACATTGCTTCACATTTTATACCGGTACGGATTTCGCAGCTTCCCGGGCTCACAAACGCCCTTATATGGGGACGGTTCTTCATGCGGCGGGCCCGTTTGAAGGCAAAAAGAGCTGGAATCTCGTCCCAAGGTATCTAGGATTGTGGCAAACACGATCGTGCTGGGCGGTCCAGGATCCGAGTAACATTGCTTCACATTTTATACCGGTACGGATTTCGCAGCTTCCCGGGCTCACAAACGCCCTTATATGGGGACGGTTCTTCATGCGGCGGGCCCGTTTGAAGGCAAAAAGAGCTGGAATCTCGTCCCAAGGTATCTAGGATTGTGGCAAACACGATCGTGCTGGGCGGTCCAGGATCCGAGTAACATTGCTTCACATTTTATACCGGTACGGATTTCGCAGCTTCC
>CANXME010002492.1:0-208981 GCA_948144175.1 Closterium sp. NIES-65
TGGCTGGACATAGGGACTTGACTTATAGGGAGGACTTGACTGGCAAAACGAGAGGGTTTGTATGGGTTGGAAGGTGACTGAAAATTCGTACCATAGTAAGTGAGGGCGGTTTTGGCTGAAATTTCCTTGCCTCTGGCTTGGTTGCCATATCTTGTAGCTGCTGCAGCACTCCACGCACCCTCATCACTCCGCTTGTTTCGTGCAAGGTCTCGACTTTGCTGCTCGTTGACAAGGCTTCGAAGATGAACGCACGGGTCTTCATTGATTGCGAGTGCTTGTAGTGTTGCACGGAAAGTGTCCCACTCCGGTGTAAGGCCGTGAGATGACGGTCTTGAAAAGAGACTCTGGAATCTCCAAGCCGATCGCGGCTGCTTCCTCTAGGATCGTTTCAGCTCGTTGAAGGTAGGTTTGGGCTGGTTCTTCTTCTTCCATCTTGAGACTCATGAAGCGGCTCCACATCTCGGCCTGGCTGCTCTCGGATTTTGACTGGTGCATAGACTTCAGTCGGCTCCATGCTTCCTCTGCGCTGTTTGCCTTTGTAGAGCATGGTAGGAGCGACTTCAGCTGCTGCTCGTGAATGCTATTGAGTAGTAGAGGAAGGCTCCTTGTTGCGCCATTCGTAGAGTCGTTTTTCAGCTTCTGAAGCATCTGCTTCTGGTTTGGCTGCTTCTCCAGTGTAGTAAGGCCAGAGATCCAGAAGGGGCAGTGAGCTCAAACTGAGTGGCCCATGTTGGAAAATCTTTGCCGTTGAACTTGGGGAGTGAAGCTTAGGCATGAAGGAGGTGAGTGGTGAGTAAGTAGTTGAAGAACTGCCTGGTGCAACTGCTTTCCACTAATCCAGTAGCTCCTGATGTTGACTCTGAAGCTCCTCCGGCTGGCTGGAGTGCAGGGCCAGATGGGTTGTCTCCCGCCATGGATGGATTGTGCTAGGATAGGAAGGTGGTGGCGCTCGGTTGATCGAAACGACGGGCTCTGATACCAACTTGCAAACAGAGTAGCTTTGATGACGGGTAGGCTGGAAACTTGGCTGGAAAAGCTCAACAGAGCTGCTGGACTTGGCTTGATGAGAGAAAACTTCACTATGATCAAGATTAACAAGCCCACTAAAGCACAACTTCTTAAGCATTACAAACATGCAGATTGATAGCTCAAACTAGGCTGCTAGACAAGGCAACTTCCTTGGGAACTTGGGCACAATTCAGGATTCCATGAACCTTGAGTGACTTGAGAGCCATATGAGGTGCATGAATAAGAAATCTCTGGAATGTACTGTTATAGCTGATTCTGTTTTGTAGAAACCTGTAGAAACTGTCGACCCTTCTGTTTGAGAGCAATCCCGAACTGTATCGAGTCTTCGGCTGCAGTCTGATTTGGTGCGGAAGTTTCTGAATTTTCGCGAAGCCTTCAATCCGTCGCCGACATTCTTGCTGCTCCTTGTGTGCAAAGGGCTGGGGCGGCAGAGACTCGATTCTCCAACAAGCTCTGGGCTGTCCCACCTCGTGCAGGGAGCCACGACTCCAAACCTGCTCCTCTATTACGCCGGCGCCGGCCCCCACTTGCACCCTCACCCACACTCCTCGCGGCGGAGTGGGCGCCGGTTCGGTAATGGCAGAGGAGCTCTGGGCTGTGTCACCTCGTGCAGGGAGCCACGACTCCAACCGTGCGCCCTAGATTACATTGTTAGGGTTGGTTCGCCCAACCACGAAACCTAAGGCGAAAGCATCTACGACGGCGGAATGACGGCGAAATGGAAGCGCGTGTGTGAAACGGTGGAAATCGGCCTACGGTGGGGAATAGAGGCTACGGCGTGAGAAGCGGGAGAGAAATCGAGAAGAAATGTGCTAGAAGGAGGGAGAGAGGAGGAGAAGCATCGAGAATGAGACTGACGAGGGGAAAAATGTGCTTCGAGACCGAGGCGCGTTCGAGAAAGTTCGGGATTCGGACTTGCGCAGTGTTCACCGAATTCGGTTCGGTTGCGTGTGCGACTCGGGGTGAAACGAGGCGCACGCGGTTACTTGGGAAACAAGTGAAGTTACGAATCGCACTTTGTGTCTTGCCTGACTATAAAACTGTTTGTACTCATTCTGGAAATACAACATTGGACAACATTGAGATTCTGAAAATTGCTGAAGTGTGTATTGACAACTTCAAGCAGAGCTGCGCATATCAGTGGATTCGGGAGATCGTGAGAACACGATAAGCAATAGCAAGTAGACTATTGCCGACTAAGGAGCTTATGATCCTGAGATACATCGCCCCCCTGGGCTGGGCCCCCTCACCCGCACTCGCAGCGGTGGAGTGGCGCTGGATACACGGACGCGAAACGGAAGAGAGGGCGGGGGATGGGTGGGGAATTGGAAGAAAAAGGGGGGAAGGGGTGGGTAGGGGACACAAGGGGAATGGGATGGTAGGCGACGGCTGGGGAGGGTAAGGTAGATGTGGTAAGTTGAGGAATGCCCGCGGAGGAAGGGGAAGTGGGGAAAATAGCAGACAAGGAAGGGACCAGGTGAGGCTGGAATGGGAAATGGGGAGGCGCGAAGGAGAAATGGGGAGGCTGGAAGGGGAAATGGGGAGGCGGAAAGGGGAAATGGGGAGGCAGGGAGGGGAAATGGGGAGGAAGGAAGGGGAAATGGGGAGGCTGGAAGGGGGAAGGAGAGGCGGGAAGGAGAGATGGGGAGGGCGATCTCACATGCGGCTGCGGCGACTAGTTCGAAAACGGCGTCGTTGGGAGGTTTCGCGCGCAAGTGGCGAATCTGAGCGTGCGAGAGCACGCTAAACCGCAGCAGTCTGCGGCGCTGTGAGCGCGTTCACGGTGGCATGAGGAGGCAGCGTGGGGAGGCGAGGCGACGCCGCGACGGGTCGTCAAGGTGAGGCAGCTCGGCGCGGAAGGGCGAGGCCGCGAGCTGGGGCTTGATGCGGCGGCGATTTGCGGCGAGCCGATCATGCAAAGGAAGGCGAGGCGAGACAGCGGGGGGAGGCGACGAGGCCGCGGGGAAACGCGCGGTGAGGCCGCGAGGAGAGGCCAGGTGAGTGGCGGGATCGCCGATCGAAAGCGCGATCGAAATCCTAGGCGATGGCGGACCGGCATATGAACAAAACCTACGATTAGAGCTACGGTGGGGGGGTGACTAGCGGACACGGACTTTATTCATAGTTACGGAGTCTTCCGCGCGAGATGCGCGAATGGGCTGTCAGAAAATCGACTACATTCAGAAGATTTGACATTGAGTTTGGAATCTATGTGTAATCCTGGGCTGCGTTCTGCGGGCATGGCTAGCTACGTGCAGTGAAAACGAGATGTAAGGCGCGCGGATCAGCAAGGGCGACTCATCCCGTCGGAATGGAGGCATGGTCCCAGAGCGTAAAGCGGAACCCTAAACCGGCGTGGAAGTCGGCGGGACGACTCTCTTCGCTATGACTGCCCCAAGTTTGGCCCTGAACTCTGCGTTTTTTGTTGACCTGAAATACAGATTTGGAGATTGGTGTGCACACCTCAGCCAAGAGTGGTGGTGAGACCCCTGCAATCCTTCCCTACGCACCCTGCGACTTTCCTCACGTTTTGAAGGTGAGACCTGGTAACCACCCTGGTTCGGGAAGGGAGGTGTTAACACCTCCCAACTTTTTTGTAATTCAGGCTGCGGGTTTTAACTGGCGGGTGTGGTAGGTAGTGGCTGTTGCGTATTGAACTCGTGTGAAAAGCATTGCCCAGGGCGATGTTCGGCAGCACAGGGGATCCACCGAGGGATGGAGGGGGGGATCAAATTCTCAGCTAGGGTTTCTAGTTCGGGGTGGTCAACTCGGAGTCAACCATCGTTGACTCCAAGTCGGGGGTCCAGGCGCAAGCGGAACCTTTGGGGGGAAAGGCGCAAATGAGCGACGCGGGAATTGGGGGCCCACGAAACTGCAGCCGCACTAAACGAAACTTCGCGAGCTGAACACTTTTTCTTCTCCCTGTGTAAGGAATTTTCTCGGCATTCCTTACGGAGCCTGACTACATCGCGTACAGCAACAGCCGTCAGCCGTTGTTCGCCCGTTACTGCTAACGGGACTTCGCCAACTTCGCGCGCACTATTTTGCCAAACCTCGCACTGCTGGCCCGGCCGTGTCGGCCTACGCTTCGGGACTAGCCCGAGCCTCGCTGCCAGCATAGCACTAGCTAGCTCGAACGCACCGCGCTACCGTTTGCATATTTCGCGTATAAATGTTCGCTCATGCCTTCGCTCACATCTTTGTACTCGTTTGACACCTTAGTGCAATTCTCGCTACTTCGATTCATTGCACCCGTAACACTTGGTATTCAAAGCCCTTTTCTTTCGGACCGCGCATCTCCGCACCCCAGGAAATCAACTTTTGATTTTTCATTCGAAGGGACTCACGTACCTTAGCACCTAGGAGCCGCTGTCCTCGCGTTCTCTCGTAAACGCGTGCAGCCACGACTGCGCATAGACTAAGACGAGCCGACGCCCTTCGAAATGGCTGAACACATCGACGTCACGACTCTCACGCAGGAGCACTTGAACAATCTGTTGCGACAAATTCGCGAGAGCGCCGAGGAAATCGCGACGCTGACGGCAGAACGCTCGTCCCTGCAAAACGACCTCACACGAGCACAATCCCAAGCACCTGGCACTCCGATTCAGCCTGTACCACAAACATCACAGCACAGAAGTGTGGGGCAACCCGCGAGCGCCGCAAGTGATGGCGTCGTCCACCATGACGGAGACGACGACCAAGGCACGGCACACCCCGACGCGACAAATGCGGCCAGGACTCAGCATCTAGTCACGATTTCAGTGCCGGCCGGCGGATCAGCTCTTCCGTCGCCGATGCCGCTAAAGCTGCAGCGTCCGCCATGCTTTGACCCAAGTCAGCGGGGTGGTCCTACCGTTCAGGCGTGGCTCTTCACGTGGAACGTTTTCTTCGACGCGAACTACGTCTCGGAGGATACGGCGAAGGTTCGATACGCCGTGCCGTTGCTGCGAGGACCCGCCATGGACTGGTGGCGCGTCATCGTCACGAAGCCGGCGGACTACGCAACTCTACCGACAAGGGAAGGACAAACCGGACCCTGGGCGCCGTCGTATTTCGTGGAGGTGCCCCAGTATCGCACGTGGGACGCGTGGTGCGCAGGTCTGCGCGCATCGTTTCGAGCCAATCGCGGCTTCGATCGAGGCGCGACAGAAGCTCCGCACTTGGCGCCAACTCGGTTCCGTCCAAGACTACACGAGCGGATTTCTGGCGCTATGCGAGCACGTGGGATATATGCACGAGAGCGAGCGCATCGACCGCTACATCGGCAGCCTGAAGCAGGACATCGCTCTGGAAATCCAGCGCCCGGCGTCTCCGACTTTCAAGAAATCCTCGCTATGGCGGAGAAACTTGATTTCTTCCGCCGACCGAGACCGGGGTCCTACGGAAGCAGCCATTGGGGACATCGGCCTCGTGGGACGAACGAGGGCGCCACGATACGTGCCGTCGCCGCAAATGCCACTACCCGCACCGTTCAAAGGGCGCTGCTTTGCGTGCAATCGGCCGGGACATCGCAAGAGCGAATGCCCGGAAAACGCTAATGGAAAGGGGGAAGCTGCGCAGCAGAAACAGACCAAGCAGCAGGGAAACGCTGGGAGTCAGTAGCAGACGGGCCCTCTACTGAGAGGTCACGCCGCTCGCCCGACCCAACCGACCCTCACCGAGTGATTGTGCCGGTTCACGCAATCGACCACACCCGGCCGAATAAGGAGGGTACTACGGTACACAACCCCATACTGCTTAGTGAGAAAATCGGGACGGACTTAGTAAAAATCTTCGTAGACGGGGGAGCCAGCCACAGCCTCATCAACACTGCCACAGCACGAAAACTGCGACTGCCACTGGACAGATGCTTACCTGAGATCGACACTGTCAGAATCTTATCTTATGCTCTAGCCTGTAGTGGGGTGCTCTATAGCGAGTACAACCCTTCTAGGGTTTGCTATTTGTATCCTCATTCTTGCTAGTGCAGCCCCCCCTCTCTTCTAACTTTCACATGCTATCAGAGCAGGTCGATCCCCTTGGATCGATCCTGTGGGTGGGCTTACCACCTCGTTGCTTCCGCTGCAACTACTATTACTACTCTCTGTGCCGCACGCCCCGTGGCGTGCGGCTGTTTTTCTTCCCGCCGTGCGCCCCGAGGCGCGCGGCGGTTTTCTGCCCGCCGTGCGCCCCGAGGCGCGCGGCGGTTCTCTTCCCGCCGTGCGCCCCGGGGCGCACGGCGGGTTACTGCCCCGTCACGCCGCGCGCCGCTCCCGGGAGGCGCTGCAACGGGCGACGGGGACCTCCGCGTCGCCCCCCGTCGCCCGTCGTGGCCTGCGCGCGGCCCGTACAGCCTGCGCGCGGGCACGTACGGGCCACGCCAGACCCGTCCGCGGCCCGTACGGGCCGCGCCAGGCCTACGCGCGACCCGTACGGGCGGCGCCCGCCTGCGCGCGGCTCGGGCGACACTACCTGCGGCCCCGTCGTCCCGTCGCCCTACCTACGGCCCGGCTCCGTCACCCTACCTACGGCACCGCCCCCCCCCATTTTCCCGTCGCCCGTCGCAGCTCCTTCGGGGGGTGTGTAGTCTCCCCTGCTCCTCCTCCTCCTCTATCTCCCACTACTGCAGCTACCGCTGAGGGGGGTGGGTGTGTGGGATTCGACGGAGTGGTGCTAGGGGGTGGGGTGAGAGTGGAGCTAGGGGTGTAGCAGCGGGTGTGTGTCAGGGGAAGTGGGATCGTTTGGGGAAGCTGAATGGAGGTTGCCGTCGTGTCGCCAGCAGCACCTGCATTCCGGGGACTTCGTCCGGTAGCCCAGTCGTAGCCAGCTGTGCCAGCCGCCCGTGGGTCCGTTGCTCGTCTGCCGCTACTTTAGCCGCGGGGCCAGTTACTCCAGTATTCCGGAGCGTTGTTCCGGTAGCAGCTGTGCCAGTGTGCCTCCTGTTGCCCGTGTGTCTGCAGCTTCATCCGTCGCCTCCTATCTCCTCTCCTCTCACTCTCTCTCCTCCTCCTCACTTGCCCGTTGTGACTACTACTAGCTTTGCTCATAATTGTGAACTTTAAACTATTGCTTCTTGAACTTGTGCTCAGAATGTGTGGTGACATTGTGATCCACCCTGAGCTTGTACTGCTTTGCTTGCTCTGCTGATTACACCCCACTTTGGCTATGGGGGTGTGTCAAAATATTATGCTCTAGCCTGTAGTGGGGTGCTCTATAGCGAGTACAACCCTTCTAGGGTTTGCTATTTCTATCCTCATTCTTGCTAGTGCAACCCTCTTCTCTCTTCTAACTTTCACCGACGCAAGACTGGTAGACGGCACGCCGCTGGCGATACGGGAACGCGTAGACCGGGTTCGGATTCGATGTAGGGGTAACTTCACATTTAGCCAGGAAATGCTCGCAACGACCCTCGACGGAACCGATATTTTACTCGGGCGTGATTGGTTGCGACGACACAATCCGCGAATCGACTGGACGACGGGTGACTACACCGTGCGAGTGAACGGTAACAACATCGCCTTACCTCGCTGGGGCTCACCTGAGTCTTCGTCGGTGCATGTCAACGCGATCACGATGAAACACGCCGTAGCGGCAGGAGCTGACGTGTACGCGGTCGACATTTGGGAAGCCGAGGCAGCAGACAAAGGAGGGAATTTACAGAAACTGCTGGCCGACGTACCGAGTGACGTGGCAGCACTGTTGAAGCAGTACAGCGACATTTTCCCGGACGATTTACCGACGGGACTGCCACCTCAGCGACCGCACGACCACAGGATAGAGTTAGAACCGGGGGCACAGCCAACAGTACAGTGACAGTCCCGACTGACCCAGCCCGAACTGGACGAACTGAGGAAGCAGCTCGATTACCTGCTCGAGAAGGAATTCATTCGCCCTAGTTCGTCGCCCTTCGCAGCACCGATACTGTTCACACCGAAAAAAGACGGGGGATTTCGCATGTGCATAGATTACAGAGCACTGAACAGGGTTACCATCAAATCCCGTTACCCCATCCCACGAGCCGACAAACTGATCGACCAACTGCGCACAACCCGGGTTTTCTCGAAAATCGACCTCCGCGGGGTTACCACCAGATTCGCGTCAATCCGCCCGACTGCCCTAAGACCGCATTTGGAACACGCTACGGATCCTTCGAATACACCGTCATGCCCTTCGGACTGACCAGCGCCCCTGCCACTTTTCAAATGACCATGAACGAAGCTTTCCGCCCGCTCTTAGATAAGTGCGTCATCGTATACCTGGACGACATACTGATCTACAGCCCTGATAGAGCACAGCACTTACAGGACATCGAAGCAGTTTTTAAAATACTGAGTGAGAACCGCCTACTGACAAAAGCGTCTAAGTGTGAGTTTTTACAGGACCGCCTGGAATTTTTGGGACACGTTATTTCAGCTGCAGGAGTGGAAATAGACCCGAAGAAAATTGCGACGATTCAAGCATGGCACGCGCCGACCAACTTGACCGAGTTGCAGAGTTTTTTGGGGTTCATCAACTACGTGCACCGGTTTGTCCCTGACATGGCGAAGCTGACTGCCCCGCTGACAGACTTGCTGAGGAAGGGGGTTGAGTACACGTGGGGGGAGAAAGAGCAAGCCGCCTTCTCGGCCCTCAAAAACATTTTGTGCTCACCGCCCGTGCTTCACATCGCAGATCCACACCGTCCGTTCGAGCTCGTCACTGACGCAAGTGACATCGCTGTGGGAGCAGTACTGTTGCAGGATTTCGGGAACGGCCTCCAGCCAATCGCGTAAGAGTCCCGCAAGCTGCACTCGCCCGAACGCAACTACCCGATACACGACCGCGAAATGTTGGCGATCGTGCACGCGTTCAAGGTTTGGCGGTGTTACCTGACAGGTGCCGACGTGACAGTACGGACAGACCACCGATCACTACAGTACCTACGCGCCCAACCAAATCTCAATCCGCGATAGATCCGCTGGTTGGACTACCTCAAGTCCAACTTCCACTACACGGTTACGTACAAGAAAGGTGCCTCCAACATCGCCGACGCACTCACTCGCCCTACCGCCCAACTCCATGCCATCCTACTCGCCCAAACCAGCCCGCTTTTAACAGGCCTATTCACCCACGGATACCGCACCGACCCGTTTTTCACGGCCGGAAATTCACAGCAACTGGCAGAAGCTAAAGAGTTTATTACGTAAAAACAGGCACCAACCGCATCTGGGTACCCGCGTACTCACTACTGAGGGAGCTGCTACTGCAGGAGGCACACGACGGAATTACCTCGGGACATTTTGGGGTAGAAAAAACGCGACAGCAACTGCAGCGGTATTACTACTGGCCGGAGCTGTTGACCAACGTGCAGCAGCACGTGGGCTTGTGCCCCACGTGTCAGGTGATGAAGAGCTCGAGGAAGCGGAAGGCGGGTCAATTGCAGCCGATACCACCGCTTGAGTGCGCCTGGCAGCAGGTTACCATGGACTTCGTCACAGGGTTACCTTCGAACCCTGGGGGTAACGACGCGGTGATGGTCGTCATTGACAGGTTGACGAAGATGGCACACTTCGCTGCGTGCAAAAAGTCGATCTCAGCCGAGGAGACCGCTCGTCTGTTCATCGCAGCCGTTGTTCGCCTGCACGGGACACCAGCAGCGATTATCAGCGACAGGGACACGAAGTTCACCAGCAACTTCTGGAAGAACCTCTGGGAGCAGTTCGGAACCAGGCTGCAGTTCAGTTCGTTGTACCACCCCGAGACCGACGGTCAAACGGAGCGGACAAATCAGACGATGGAGCAGTTGATTCGTGCCACATGCGACGACCTCACGACTTGGGAGCAGCAGCTGCCGCTGATCGAGTTCGCGTACAACAACGCCACGTCAGCGACGACGCAGCAGTCCCCCTTCTACATGAACTACGGGCAAAATCCTACAGTGCCCATGACGCCGAGTCCGGACAACCCAACACCACGAGCACAGCAATTCGCCGAAATTCTGCAAGCTACCCGCACCTGAGCCGCAGAAGCAATTAAAAAAGCAAACGTCATTGCTAAGCGCAACGCTGACCACCACCGCCGCCCAGTCACATACCAGTCAGGGGATTACGTACTGCTCGACACGCAAAATCTGCGACTGCCCGACGTACCAAAACTTCGACCGCGCTACTGTGGCCCATTCCAAATCAGCCACATGATCACGCCAGTAACCGCGCACCTACTATTACCGACCGACTGGTACATCAGCCCTTCGTTCCACGTGAGCTTGCTTCGCCCATACATCCCAACCACAAGCCAACTGCCTCGCCACCGCCCGCCATCCATGACTCGCCCTGCATCAGAGCCGATCATCGAACCCGAAAAAAATTCCGAGTCATCGGATTCGCCACCCCACGGGAATCAGGAGGATTGAATTCCTCGTTCGCTGGAAGGACCGCACGCCAACTGAAGATAGCTGGGTGCCCCTGGCCAACATTGAAAACCACCCTGCCTTGCAAGTGTACCTGAGGAGCCGGGGATTCCGCGATATACATACACTCGCGTAGCGGAGGGGGCTTCTTGAGGGGGGGGGGGGGGGTAGTGTAAGGAATTTTCTCGGCATTCCTTACGGAGCCCGACTACATCGCGTACAGCAATAGCCGTTGTTCGCCCGTTACTGCTAACGAGACTTTGCCAACTTCGCGCGCACTGTTTTGCCAAACCTCGCACTGCTGGCCCGGCCGTGTCGGCCTACGCTTCGGGACTAGCCCGAGCCTCGCTGCCAGCATAGCACTAGCTAGCTCGCACGCACCGCGTTACCGTTTGCATGTTTTGCGTATAAATGTTTGCTCATGCCTTCGCTCTCATATTTGTACTCGTTTGACACCTTAGTGCAATTCTCGCTACTTCGATTCATTGCACCCGTAACACCCTGCCTCATATTACTGTTACGATGGGATTGGGTATATCACTTCCCGAAAATATTTAACACCATAAATTAAAATGGATGCCCTAAATGTCGTACTCACCCATTCGACCTTATTGAATACAACTAGATTAGGGATACATTTCCGATTTCCGTTTTACCCGCCAGTTTAGAGTGTGGGGTAAAATCATAAAACAATTTCGTGGTAGAGGGAATCCATTTTACATCCCTCGTGGGTGAGGCCACTCACGGGAGTGCAATTTGGATTCCCTGGGCACTAGGGCGGATTTTCTCCGCCATGGGGGAGGTTTTGGGGGAGGATGCGGCGGCGGTTACTGTTAACAGGAATGGAGTGTTGGCCCCGCCCTCGCTTGGACAACGTCGACGACTTGGTCGGATGTACGGGAGTAGCAACCGACCGTTCACAGTGGGAGAGCTGCTCGACAGGCTTCGTCGAGCTGCAGGGAACCGCTGTGGTGTTGCTGTCGACTAGGGAGCTCGACAGCTGCAACTGTCTGGTCTGGGCGACGGGTGGGACGTCGACCAGGACCTGCAGTTCGACCGGGAGGTCGACCGAGTAGTCCGTCGACCTGACAAGTGAGCAGCGGTCGACGAGGGGAGCTCGGCGATAACCGCTGATGGCTCTGGTCGACGGAAGGGGTCTGTCGACTAGGGGGTAGCTCGACGGGAGTTGTGGTTGACCAAAGGGACCTGGTGGTCGACCGAAAGCACCTGGTGGTCGACCGGGTCGACTGGGTAACCTGCTCGACGAGTTCTACGGAGGCACGCGAACGTTGTCGAGGTTGCGATGGCGCCGGCGACTGCGGGCTGGTATCCCGGAGTTGATATGGCTCGTCAGGCGCAGACAACAGCCGACGAATGCCCAACGAGGCAAGTCGGGCCAATCGTCTGCGCACACCTGCGAGCGTGCACACTGCTGTGTTTTACGGGGCAACGCTGGACAGCCGCTCTGCTGCAGCGTTGGCACGCCGTCGACCTGCTCCGTTGGCAGGTCGCTTTTCTGCAGTGCTAGCGCGGCTCCTCTACGCAACGGTGGCAGGCGGTCGATCGAGCTGTGCTGGTGGTTGACCAGGCTAGCAGCAGGGTTGCTAGGTGCCTGATGTAGTCATTGTTGCCATCTCTTGTTGGACTGATTCTGGAATTCCAACTTTGCTAGTAGAAACTCTTGCCAGTTTCTCCCGTGAATGTGCAAACACTAAGGAACCAAGCAAAGCTACGATCACCTCTAGTATTTTGTGCCAACCCCTGTTGTCTAGCTCACTACCGTTGTAGAGTGAATCTCCGCATGGTGCGGTGAGCATGGAGTGAACACGCGACCTTCAGATAGGAGCCGACTTTTGCACCTACTAAGTCGTTCGTAGGCCGGCAGCAGCGATAGTCACCATGGTCGACCCCGTAGTTGATGCGGGTGTAGCGGACACCTTGGAGGCACGTTTGGCTGACGCGAGGAGACGCCACGTGGATGGCGAGTACGGGACGATCCCCTTGGTGATAGCCGAGTTGGGCATCCGGTCGCAGTGGGCAATGGAACACCCTTCCCGTCCTACTTCTCTTCGACCGGTGCGCAACAAAGGTGGCGTCGACGACGAGGTCGACGGTGGTGCACGAGTCAGCGGCAGCGAAGGCACGAGGCAGAGAGGAGTGATCAAGGTCGACGGTGGTGTCAACGGAATCCAGGCGCGAGTGCAGCGGTCGACGGCTGCTGCAGGGAGCTCGCGTGCCGACGTCGATGTTCGACGCCGTTCTCCTCCACGAAGGGGTGGAGGGCTCTCGGTGACGACACACGTGACGGCGGGAGGGATTGCACCGGCGTATGGCTACTTCAAGTTCTCGCCGGACCGGATCGCCGTCGCACCGCTGCAAGGTCGACGGGACCTCATCACCTGAAGGGAGTCGATTGAACCTCAGCTAGAGGTCGCCGGGCTGAAGGGCTTCGCCGATGGCACCGTGCCCTTTCCGCCCGAGGAGGATGTCGAGCTACGCGCAGAGTTTCGTTCTGCTCACCTGCTCACCTTCATGGTCATCTCGAGGTGCTGCTCACCAGTGGTGCAGCTAGCGCTGAGGAGCTGTCAAGAACGACTGGATGCTGGTCACCAGGCATGGCACTTCATCATGTCGACGTACCAGGCCAGGGACGACCTGTACATCGGACAACTAGAGGAGAAGATGACTCACATTCGAATGGGCGAGGAGGAGTCAGCGACGGACTACTGCAACCGAGCTCGACAGATCCTAGCTGAGATAAGGATGGCGGGCACCGAATACTCGACGGCGTCCTACATCACCCACGTCCTCAAGGGCCTGCCGCGCAGCTACAACCTCATGAAGAGGTTTACGATGGTGCCCGGCACACGTGAGTCTCTCGACGAGGACTCCCTTACCAGCTACATCCTCCAGGATGAGGCGATGCAGGAGGCAGAGCAGCCCACGGAGTTCCTTCCGCAGGCGAGTTACGCTGCACCGACGAAGCCGAAAAGTCAGCAGGAGCAGCGCGGGAAGCCAGGCGGAGGTGGTAGTGGAGGTGGGCGGTCGACAAAGGACGTCGACGAGAAGAGGTCGACGCGGGACAAGGGTCGACGAGGTGGTGGTCGACGACGGGAGTGCTGGATCTGCGGGGACCCCGACCATCTCTCCTTTCGAGTGCCCCGACCGCGATCACAGCGACGAGGACGACAACAAGGAAGGCCGCGGTCGATCGGCCAGTCGTCGCCCCCGTCGAATTGAGAAGCCACGCAAGGAGAAGCAAGCGTCGAAGAAGACGTCCTCGACGAAGGGCGTCGACAGCTCCAGTGGCAAGAGCCGAGGCGACGGGGAGGCGTCGTGCTCGATGGTCGGCGTGGTGGAGCCGACGGTCTCGCTAGCACCGGAGGTTGGCAAGGACTTACAAGCGGTGGCAGCAGCTGTGCAAGCCAGCCCGATGGCGGTGCTGCTCGACAGCGGGTGCTCCCACCACCTGATGGGGACAAAGTCGGTCTTCGTCGACATGGGGCCGAGCGACGAAGTGAAGCACGTGCGTGGGTTCAACGGGGCATTACAGTCTATCGAGGGTCGTGGAACTGCTGCTCTGCAAGGGGAGGCCGGGAAGCGGGTGCTCGTCCCCGACGTGCTCTACGTTCCGGGTGTTCAGGCGAACCTGCTGTCATCCGGCCAACTGAAGGAGAGCAGAGTGCAGCTGCAGGGTGACGGCGACGAGATGCTGCTCGTTGCTACGACCGGGGAGGTGCTCGGTCGAGCACGCTACACCGGACGAGTCCTCTGCACCGACCTTCGCCCCTGCTCAACACAGTCGCCGTCGACCGAGGTGGTGGCTCTGCGGACGATCGTCTCAGCGTCAAAGGCGACCCTTGATCGGCTGCATGCAAGGCTCGCGCACGTCGGCGTCGACACGATCAAGAGCTCGGCAAAGCATGGAGTTGCTGTTGGGCTCGACATCACGCCGTCGACCGGAGCAGACCCGCCGTGTGTCTCGTGCGTCGGAGGAAAGCTGGCGCGGCACACCTTCCCTGCCAAGGGCTCGGACGCAGCGGAGGCGCTGGCTGTCGTGCACATTGACTTGTGCGGGCCATTTCGAAAAGCTGCCAAGGATGGCAGCCTGTACTTCCTACTGCTGAAGGATCGCCATACTCGATTTGTATGGGCAATGCTAGTCGCTCGGAAGAGCGACGTGCTGCGGGAGTTCCAGCGGTGGCTGGTGCTGGTGGAACGGCAGACGAAGAAGTCGGTGCTGTTGATTCGCTCCGATCGAGGAGGGGAGTTCCTTGGGAAGGCGTTCACCGACTTCGTCCACAGGAAGGGCATCGTCCACGACCTGACGTGCCCCTACACTCCGCAGCAGAATGGCATGGCTAAGCGGGAGATGCGCACGGCCGACGAGTCCGTGCGGACGATGTTGCTGCACATGGGCGTGCAGCACCACTGGTGGCACCTTGCTCTACGACAAGCTGTCTAGGTGCGCAACTGCTTAGAGCGGTCGGCGACACCGCCGGGGACGACTCCGTACCAGCTGCTGACCGGGCAGAAGCCCGACCTTACGCTGGCGCGGGTGTGGGGCTGCATGGTGCGGTTCATGGTTCCCGAGCAGCAACGTGGTGGGATGCTGGCGCCGAAGGCTCGCTGGGGACTTCACCTGGGTGTGTCACCAGAGAGCAAGGACTGGGACGTGCTCGACCTGACCGACAACACGGTGGTCACGTCGGTCGAGGTGATCTTCTACGAGACGGTGTCGCTGGAGGTGTGGAAGGCGAAATATGGGCCGGCGTCGAAGCGGACGCAGTCGCACCCGCCAACGGATACATCGACAGCGACGGTTCCGTTGCTCGCCGAAGTCGACGAACCCGGTGATGAGGATGTTGTGGAGGTTCTTTCCCCTCCCCCTGTCTTTGCTCCTCCGTTCCCCGTCGCAGATCGGCCTGGGTCGGCACCTGCGTCGCCCACCGACGATGAGGGGAGCCATGAGGCGTCGCCTGTGGCGCCGGCCCATGGCATCGTCGGCGGTCGACAGGGTGCCAAGCTCGTCGACCAAGATGGCAAGCCGACGGCGACAGGGGAGCACCAGACAGGGGAGCCGGTCAAACAGGAGGCAACGGTAGGGGTACACTCGATAGGGGAGCAGCAGCTGGAGCGGTCGACAGGAGAGTTGTCGAAGGCAGCAGCAGACGAACAGCCGGTCGAAGGGTCGAAGCAGCTGGTCGATGACGTTCTCGTCGACAAGAAAGGGGAGCAGTCGGCGGGTGAGGAGTCCACCGACAGCGATGTAATGGAAGTGCCGATCACGAAGCCCGAGCTGCGATGCACACGTCGAGCCCGACGGCCGCCGGAGCGGTTGAGCTTCCATGCCTGCCTACCGCCAGCTGCCTTCACCACGGTGTACGACGAGGTCGACGACGACCTGCTGTACGACGATGCCGAGGAGGATGAAGACCTGCCGGAGCTCGACCCTGACGTGCATGCCGACCCCGAACACCGCTCGGACATCGCCACGATGACGGTGAAGGAGGCGCTGTCGAGCTGGAAGGGCGAGGCGGTGAAGGCCGCCATGGAAGAAGAAATCCGTAGCCTCATCGCTATGGAGACTTGGGAGCAAGTCGAACGCCCACGCGGGGTGAACATCATGAAGAACCGATGGGTGCTGACGACCAAGTACCGTATCGACGACATCGTCGAGCGCGAGAAGGCGAGGCTAGTCGTGAAAGGCTTCACGCAGGTGTACGGCGCCGACTACGACGAGACGTACTCACCGGTGAGCAGCTACGTCACACTGAGGATCTTCCTCACCATCGTCGCCGTCCTTGATCTCAACCTGATGCAGCTCGACATGAAGAACGCTTTCCTGCAGAGCAAGCTCGACAGGGTACTCTACATGTACCAGCCGGACTACTTCAACGACGGGACCGGCCGGGTGTGTAAGCTGCTGAAGAGCCTCTACGGGATGAAGCAGTCACCGCTGCTGTGGTACAGGGCTCTCGACGGTGTGCTGCTGGGCGCTGGCTGGAAGAAGAGCCAGGTCGACGAGGCGCTCTACTTCAAGGCCAGCGATGACGGAGTGACCTGCTGTGTGCTGGTCTACGTCGACGACATGCTTGCCACTGGCAGCAGCACCGCGATGCTGAAGGAGCTGAAGGAGCTGCTGGAGACCGCCATCGAGCTACGTGAGATCTCGCCGGTGGTGAAGTACCTTGGGCTGGAGATCGTGCGAGACAGGCCGGCCAGGAAGTTGTGGCTGCACCAGCAGGGCTACGCCAACAAGCTACACAAGCGCTTCATCGATGAAGAGCAGGGCGGTCGAGTCCCGAAGACACCGGTCTCGGTCGACGCCTACGCTCAGCTGACGTTGGATGACGAGGAGGCTCAGGAGCGCGAAGAGGAGGAGTACCGGCAGAAGGTCGGCTCGCTGCAGTTCGCGGCGACGACGACAAGGCCGGACATTGCATTTGCCTGCAGCAAGCTGGGAAGTGGCCTCACGGTGAGGAGCGACCAGCATTGGCGCGAGGTCGACCGCTGCCTCGCCTACCTCGCTGACACCCGCGATACCGCCTTGGAGTTCAGCGGTGGACCAGAATCATTGGAGCTGATCGGCTACGTCGATGCCGATGACGCGGGCGACAAGCAGAACCGGACGAGCACGGGAGGCTACGTGTTCGTCTACGGTGGGGCCGCAGTCTCCTGGTCGAGTTCACGCATCAAGTGCGCGACATTGTCATCGACCGAGTCGGAGTACGTGGCGGCCACGGATGCTGGCAAGGAGGGGCGTCGACTCCGCTTCCTCCTTGCAGAATTCAAGCTCCTCGACACTGGGAAGCCGACCATCCTCCGCGTCGACAACAAGCCGGCAATCACGGTCGCTGAGGGCTTGGGGCTGACGGGCAACCTCAAGCACATGGAGCGACGCTACGCGTGGCTGCAACACATGGTGAGGCGCGGGAAATTTGTGCTGAAGTACATCCCGACCACCGAGCAGCCGGCGGACTTCCTGACGAAGGCGCTGCATTTTCCGGCTTTCAACCGGTGCTCGGTCGCCATCAGCCAAGTTCGTCTGGCCGACGTCGGCGACGGCGACGATGAGGTGCAGCAGTAGGTGCCGTGCCCTTCTGCACGGCTGGTGCAGTGACGGCGTGCTGTGTGTGGGGTGCACGCCGAGGATGAGTTTTCTCCGTGGAGTACTGCCGTGAAGGCTGGAGGCCCAAGCGTGAGCGCGGCAGAGGAGTGTTAACAGGAATGGAGTGTTGGCCCCGCCCTCGCTTGGGCAACGCCGACGACTTGGTCGGATGTACGGGAGTAGCAACCGACCGTTCACAGTGGGAGAGCTGCTCGACAGGCTTCGTCGAGATGCAGGGGACCACTGTGGTGTTGCTGTCGACTAGGGAGCTCGACAGCTGCAACTGTCTGGTCTTGGCGACGGGTGGGACGTCGACCAGGACCTGCAGTTCGACCGGGAGGTCGACGGAGCAGTCCGTCGACCTGACAAGTGAGCAGCGGTCGACGAGGGGAGCTCGGCGACAACCGCTGATGGCTCTGGTCGACGGAAGGGGTCCGTCGACCAGGGGGTAGCTCGATGGGAGTTGTGGTCGACCAGAGGGACCTGGTGGTCGACCGGAAGCACCTGGTGGTCGACCGGGTCGACTAGGTAACCTGCTCGACGAGTTCCGCGGAGGCACGCAAACGTCGTCGAGGTTGCGATGGCGCAGGCGACTGCGGGCTGGTATCCTGGAGTCGATATGGCTCGTCAGGCGCAGACAACAGCCGACGAATGCCCAACGAGGCAAGTCGGGCCAATCGTCTGCGCACACCTGCGAGCGTGCACACTGCTGCGTTCTACGGGGCAACGCTGGACAGCCGCTCTGCTGCAGCGTTGGCACGCCGTCGACCTGCTCCGTTGGCAGGTCGCCTTTCTGCAGTGCTGGCACGGCTCCTCTACGCAACGCTGGCAGGCGGTCGACCAGGCTAGCAGCAGGGTTGCTAGGTGCCTGATGTAGTCATTGTTGCCATCTCTTGTTGGACTGATTCTGGAATTCCAACTTTGCTAGTAGAAACTCTTGCCAATTTCTCCCGTGAATGTGCAAACACTAAGGAACCAAGCAAAGCTACGATCACCTCTAGTAGTTCGTGCCAACCCCTGTTGTCTAGCTCACTACCGTTGTAGAGTGAATCTCCGCAGTTACAACCTAGCGTGGTGTTCACGTCGCGTTTTAGGCTTGCGTTCGACATCTTTTTTCACATTTTTCTTGCCTGACCGAAGTGTTTTGCCTGGTTCGTACTGGTCGAGCTCGGAGGCTCGCCATTTTGATCCCCCATCAAACCCCCTCCCCTGGCTGCCGAACGTTGCCCAGTTCGGCAGCCAGGGGGGAGAAAAATGTGAGGAAGATGAGGCGAAGGTGAAGCTGGCGTCAATCCAGAGTCAACGAATTTTGACCTCGGTTTGACTGCTCAGCGGACAACCTGCGTTGTGGGGGAGCTGGCGCAGGTTGTCGGGGGAAGATAGAAAACACCATCGCATGTCCATGCACATTTTCCTGGACATTCGAATGTCTCAGGGCACTGTAGCGGGCTAGCCCTAAACGAAAAAATGGGGTGGACGCCGCACGCTATTGGAGTAAATTGTTTATGGTCTATTATTACTTTCATTTGTAGGGTGCAATGTTGTCCCGTGAACAGTGATTCTTCTGGAATCAAAAAGTTGATTCTTGTTTTGTGAGAGAATCATTTTTTTCTTCCGTCTCACTAGAGCGGGACTCTTACCACGTTGTGGCGGAGTTCCGAGTGCGTTTGCCCCATGATCCGAGGCCTTGGATCCGTGTGTTCCGGATTCCGAAGGGCTTGGGCGCAAGGCTCCGCCGCATACGACACGGCCAGCCGCCCACAATTCCGCGCCCACCTGACCGTGAAAAATGTGTTCCAACCAACCTGCCCTGACCCTTTGTGCCAGTGATGTTTGTCGCGAATGACATGTTTCGCCATCGTAACTCTTTGGCCGACAAGTGACGACCGCCGGTCGCATGGCCGGTTGCGGCCAACTGGTCTTCCTTGCGTCGTTATATGCTTTAACTCGGTTTTTTTTTTGCTGCCACCTTAAAGCTGCAGCACGTGTGTTCCTTTATACCATTGATGTTATGTGTTTTATAAATAACATGAGTTCAAGTGTAGCATCCTACGTTTGCTCATTGTGTTTTATAGTCATTGTTTACCAACTGTAGGTGTTCTGCACACGTGGCCATGGCAACAGTTGTTGTCAGAGTCCCAAGGCTGCAAGAGCCAATCAGCGTCTAGTAGGACCATATCCCAACTGTTGTTTTTTGGCGGGAGAATCATCCAGCCCAGGGTTGGATGACCAGATCTGGACACGGGCTTCTGTGTGTGGTGGATGGGTATGAATAGATGTTTTCGTGCTCATTTGCTCCTTTTCATTTGCATTTCATGTTCCGCAAGCTCTTTGAGATCTTTTCTTCCAGCACCTGTTAGTCCACCAGCGTAATCTTTTAAGCCTGCTTGGCCCACTGGCATAACATTGGCGATCCTCGACATAGTGACGTAGGTCGTATAGAGTGGGTTTTTTTTTTGGGTCAGCCCGGTTAGGATAACTGCAGTCGTACTTGTTAGGTCGCATATGTAGGCGCAGATGTGTGTGGTATAATATTTTGTCGGTAGAACTGTTTGTATTTGCCCGGAACAATTGTCATAGGTCGTCCGCTCTTGTAGGCGGACATCTTCGACGTTAGGCTTCTTTTATCGGTAAAGGTATTCGCTCCCAATCCATAATATCGTCGAACCCACGAAAGTTATGTACAAGCATAAGGGTTCCGTAGATGATTATATCCGTATAATGGTAGGAACTTATTTTCGTTGTTTCGTTGTAGAGAATTAAAGCGGTAAAACAAAGTGTGACAGAGCTATACGGTACGGGACAGTCAAGCGACCCTGTATACGCAAGTTGTAGGCGCAGATATATATGTAAACGCAAGTTGTAGGCGGTGTTCGAAGACCAATGTGTAGACGTCTGAAGCACAGACTCTCTTACGCCTTCTGCGCTTAGCCCACTAAGCATTCTGCCTATGTTATCTGCACACTTGCGAATCGTTACCACCTACCGCGGCTGTCACCATCCGATTCTTTCGTCTAGTCTCGGTTGCTAGCTAATAAATTAGGAATCTGTGAATGGCCGACAGCTCGGTCCACTCTCGCCCCATGGCAGCCCAGGGCGCAGAGGATGGAGAAATAGACCTAGAGGACGTTGAAAATACTGACCCAGACTACGCACAGGATCGCGAGAACGATAGCGAGTTTGAGGCGACCGAGGAGGATTTGTTTCAGGGTGGTATCTACGAACCATCCGTCCGGATTCAAGTCCAGGGGAGTGAAGAAGAGAGTGAAGGGCCGGGAGGCGATGGAGTGCGCCCACGACCCGGTGCACCCGAAGAACGGTACGAGGAGGATGGAGATCACTCTGACGCAGAAGAGGAGGGAGAATCATCGCCGGGACGACGACGACCTCCCGATTCTGCGAGCCATGTCGAGCAGGCTGTGGCCCCCGGAAATGCGCAGCGGCAGACCGACGTTGCGGAAAAGGAGAGCAGGATCCGGCGTTCAACAATCCCGCTTCGACTGATAGAGGCCGGGACGAGAAGGCACTATTGTTTCCACTTTCTACACTTCAAGTGGTGGGTGATCATCTTCATGGCAACTATGGTAGATGTCCCTGTGGCAGATAGCCTTGCTCCCTCTCTGCATGACGAGGTTGGGTTTCATATGAGCAATAACTTGGGAAACGATGGGTGGTCGTGCAGCTCTGACGAGTGGCAGATTCATCTGCACGGGCCGCGAATCACGGAATGGAGGCTCGGCCGATACATCGAGTATCTCTTCTGCGAAACTGACGAGCAGGCAAAGTTTTTGCGTGGAAAAATGCGGCCAGACGTCGAGAAATATGTGGGGAAGGAGGCAAAGGGGTGCACGGCTTCAATGATCAAGGCAAAGATGAACGCAATGGGATGCCTTGCCAGGTGCGAGGCGAGGCTCTACGGCTTCTCCATCACACTGACCAAGGACTGGATCAAGGATGCTCGGGATTTTTTCAAAGTGAAGCTGAAGGATCTGAACGACGAGCAAGTCGCGGGAGTAACGTATACGGGTGCTTTCTGTTTGTGTGAATGTTGTTCTACATGGTTTACCTAATTACTGTGCTATTCTATGCAGGGATGGTCGAGATCAAACCCGTGGATCAATTGGTGATTGCTATACGGGAAGCCAGTATAGGACGCTGCATCTTACTGTTCTGCGAAAAGAGCTCCTAGAGATCTGGTGGCGGACGCCTCCGTCACAAATCTCGCTTCCTCTCTGGAAGGCTCTGCAAGTCCCGGTTATGATGCACCTCGGACACCAATTTCTCGGAAGAGGGTGCAGCATTCGAAAGATTCGACTTGGGAACCTCTTTGTCCGCATGACGCGGAGCACATCACACCTCGACGACTATCTGGACGTTTTCGTACTCGTCGTTGTTTCCAGGAAGTCGAAGACCAACCCCAACAACAAGCTGAATCATCAGTTTCTTGCAAGGCATAGGGACTGGCGGCTCTGCGGAATGGGCCATGTGTTCCTGTGGCTTTATTTCATCTACGACCTCGTTCCTCTGCGCTACGGCCCCGGTATCGTCGAGCCTCTCGACTTTTCTGAACCGATCTTGTGGACGAAAGCGCACCTCTTCTTTTCTTTGAAGAAGGGCGACCAGGGAGAGCAGAAGCAAGACGAGATGCACTACAAAACGCATAACACCTGGATTAAGTGGGCCATGACGAAGGCGAGATGGATTCTGAGCAAGGTAACACATGCATTCCGCAGATCCGGAGCGCAACAACTCCATGACGACGGTTGCTCCGACAACGATATCGGCACTCTGGGCGGATGGGCGCAGGGGGAGTTGCGGAGGTGTTATGTGTTCGGCATACCGTTCAAGCCGGTTTGGCTGCTGGCAGGATTCAGCGGGGATCGTGGAGACTACTACATCGGCAGAGCCCGCGCCAAGCTTCCGCGGCATAAGGTTAAGGAGAAGGATGAGTGGTTGCAGCTCTTGGATCTCTTGAGGCTTCACATTTTCCCCTGGGTCGAAGAGGGTTGGAAGAAGGTACGTGCTAGTGTACAGTCTTTGCGTTCGTAGCTTAAAATTGATACGCAATGATGAACCGTCCCATTTCTCCTGCATACTCGTCCCGTCAGGTCGAAGAATGGAACGCTGCGCAGACCGATCCGCTGAAGAGGCACTATGCGGGGGCGAGGTTCCTAGACACCCTCGCCAGCATCGGACGCCTCGTTGTTGCACAGGATCTGGCTATGATGTGGGCGTTCTGCCATCAGCACGGCGTGAGAAACCCGCGGTGCAATTGCGAGAGGCATCCATATGTGCAGATGAGCCCCTTGTGCAACCACCCGCTGTTCCAAAAGTGGGCGTACCTGGTCGCTATTTCTCACTTCCAGGGCGAGAAGCTTCGGGCAACCGGCCAAACCACCGCCAAAGCAGTAAGTGCCTGCTATTAGTGGTAGAGAGGAGTTATTCGTTCATGCTGAGTTCTGCCGTGCTGGTTTCTGCAGGACGCTATCTTTCGCACGACCGCAGAAGAGAAGCTGCATAAGATGCACCTCACCGCCAATATGCTCAGGGAGGAGCTTGGGATTTTGAGAGGACGTGAAATGCAGTTGGCGATGGAGAACGCTGAACTGAGGGAGAAACTCGCCGCTGAGCGAGAGGACAAGGCTCGGGTCATTGCAGAGTTCGAAGCATACAAGAGGTCTGTTGCGGCCAGGGATGACGCGGCAAACACCTCTGCAGAGATCGACGGATCGTCGAAGAGCGCGGGAACAGGAGGAAACCAGGCAACGGACGCATCCAAAGCACCAGTTGCCGTCCAAGAATTCTTCGTCGTGGTCGTTGTGTCTTGGCGCGAAGCCACCACTGTTGCTGCTGCCTGGAAAGTGTGGGTGCAGCCAAGCCTCATCATGGGCGGCCGGTCACTGCGCGAAGTCTTTGCAGAGTTCGACCGGTATAAGAAGAAGGACAAGAATTCCAGCTTCATCACCGCATATTCCCGGTTCGCTGTCAAAGGTACGCCCGGGATGGCTGTGGGTGCATGCGAGCGAAAGATGCGTCGCGTGCATCGTGTCATGGTTTCCGTGGAGACGCTAAGAAAAGACAGCTTCGAGGCGGCGACCGCAACGGCCATTAAGCTGCTGGACGAGGTTTTACTCGTGTGCAACTTCACGGAATTCACCAACGGCCTGGCTGTGCTGCATGAGACTCCAACCATCAAGAAACAGAAGACCGGTTCGTCGACGGAAAAGAGGACCGTCAACGACCTGGCGCAACGCAGAGTGGGCTGGCTGTTAGTCAAGAAGGGCCTTCGCGACCAGGAGTGGGCAACTTCGCTGTTTGGTGATGATGAGTGGGAGGAGATCCACAAGGAACACATGGCGCAGAAGAAGGCGGAAGAGGAGAAACAACGAACCGCTGCGGCGAAGAAGGCGGAACGGGAAAAGGCGACGGGCGAAGCGTCGAAACGCAAGGAGCAGAAATGAGGGGGCATGTACCTTAAGGGTGGGGCGGTTTAGTTATTTGGGTACTTTATTCCGGTTGTACCGAATATGCACTACAGGCACTTGTCTGTCTCTGTAGAAGCCCGATTTGGGGCTTGTATGCCACCTTATTCCCTGGGCGCGCTGTTTTTCGTAGAATGTTTTTCTGGTGTATGCAATGAAGCACACATCGATGGTATACACCGGGCGAAATTCTGCGGAGTCATGTCGTATCGTATACGATTTTATTCTACAGAGCGGCGTCGATGAATTCACTCTCACGATTGTAGATGTGTGTTCTTAGGTCACTCGGTAGACTTTTGCGTGGATTTATTCAGTCTCAGCATATGTTTCTGGGCAAAGCAGTGTCATATTTTACTAGTAGCAACGAAGATCCTATCCATGACGGTAGATATTATCAACACGTCGGTTTTTCTGCGGTATAGTGGCGTTTCCAATTTGCCTCCAGAATTCGGCGTCGAGGAATTCAATCTCCATAGCAGAAAGGTCTGTGCATATGAATACCGTATACGTTCTTAACAAGGTGCTCCCTTAGACAAGATGTTATGCGATTGTTTAGCCCCATACTTCTACCTCTTCGTAGAAGCCGAGTATTAAACGTAGATTAAGTGTCGTAGAAGGCCGTCCTGTCGTCAATTTTTTTATTCGCCTGGCCCTCCCTTTGATGGCGAGTTCTATCGGCTGCATTGCTAGCTCCATACGCGCCCTACAAATTTTGCTAGTGTAGTGAAGGTTTGCATAGCAAAAATACATCTCTCATTGTATTGTATACAACAACACCTATATTTATACACGGTTAAATAAAAAAAACGAAAAGGAAAATCTATTTCTACTGCGGTACTAACAAGACCTCCAAAGAACCCGTCTGCCTCTATCAATCCTGGCCGCCAGTGCCGGTGTTCTCCTCCGTCGACGCATCCTTCGTCGCGTTCCCCTTCGCGGACGATTTCTTGGTTTTCTTCTCCTTATCCGCCCCTGTTGTGGTATCCCCGGCCGCCCAACTTCTTCTGCAGGACTCCGAGCCAGACGCCCTGGTGCTGGCGAAGGCCTCTTGATGCCATGCTGCATAGGCACCAAGAGGTCACCACCTTTGCCACCACCCTCGTCATCCGCTTCGCATCCTCGGCCGCTCGCGACTCTGCCGGAAGCGCTTTCAGCAGCGCATCCGACAGGGGCAGAATCCACGCTTCCTTGTCATGCTCCTGATCCTTTACCGACCTCATCGCCTCAACCGCAACGCAAGCAACCGAGGCTGCAAGCGTCGCAAGGGCATTGTGGACGGCAGAGGGCACATCGGCCGCAGAAGATGACGAGGCATCCGACGAGGCGGTGGCAGCAGTGGACGATCTGGCAGCAGAAGATGCTATGGCCGTAGAAGTTCCACGTGCAGCTGTTGTTGCGCCCGTCTCCCACTGGGTCTGGTCCACATTCGTGGATGCGGCCCACATTACAGACAACGTGGCGGCAAGTCCGATTGCGTGTTCTTCCGTCGAATAGCCGTTTTCACCCTCCACGCCTCCCACCATCTTCTGCCACGCAGTTATTCCGACACCAGCGCAGGCAGCTACCTGAAAGCCATCCCCCTGCTGCTGCCGAAGAGCCGTGTTGGTTTGAACGAGTGAGAATCTGCACAAGACACCAGTGTCGCAAGATCAGAACCATCGAACTTCGCGGGTGTTTAGAAGTTGCAACTGTACATCACATAAACACTCACCCGTCCGGTTTGTCCAGGTGGAGTTCGTTGATGACGCTCCACACCCCTGTTGGAAGCCACGTTGTGAAGTCGAGGTCTTCCCGCCACTTGTTTATACGGTTTGGATTCATGCCGTATGCCTGCATGTCAATATCCGGGAAGTAGAACTTCCAGCAGACTGCGACCGTGTATGCCCTCTCCCACACCGTTTTGTGAGAGCCGAGGTTCCGCTTCCGGCCGCCGACGGTCTGCTCAGACGTCCACTTCTGCAAAGCTCCCTCGCCCCGTTGAGAGAACCCGCTTCCCCTGAACGGCAGGCAGACACCCAAAGTCTTACCCTTGTCGTCCACTACGGCGTTTTTCCTGTTGTCACACTTGTCGATCTTCATCCCTTTCTTTTCCCCTTGGATTATGGGTATCAACTCCTGTATTCCAGCTGCACGCCGTCTCTTAGCCGCATGACCCTCCGGCTCCCTGTCCTCTTGTCTAGGCCGCCTCCTGGACACCTCTACATTCCGTACAGGAACACTAGGCACGCCCTCTGCTACATTCGCCTCCCCGCTCTCAATCAACAGCAAAGTCCCCAACCCCTCAACTATTTCCTCCTCGACTCCTGTCCAGGTCCCCTCCCCCTGCATGGTCAAATCCTCCTTGACTCCTGTCCAGGTCCCCTCCCCCTGCATGGTCAAATCCTCCTCTTCCATCTCCCTTGCCAATCGTTCCGTCTCTTCAGCCATCGCCTTTGCCTTTGCCTCCAGTTGCCGCTGCTGTTCCGCGTAGGATGCAAGTCTGGCCCTCTTCTCTGCTCGGCATTGCTCCGCCTTCTGCAGGCGCTCCATCTCCTGCTGTTTCGCCCTCTGCTGCCGCTCCGCCTCCTCTGCCTCCTTCTTCTGCGCTTCCTCCTTCTGCAGGCGCTCCATCTCCTGCTGTTTCGCCCTCTGCTGCCGCTCCGCCTCCTCTGCCTCCTTCTGCGCTTCCTCCTTCTGCAGGCGCTCCATCTCCTGCTGTTTCGCCCTCTGCTGCCGCTCGGCCTCCTCTGCCTCCTTCTTCTGCGCTTCCTCCTTCTGCAGGCGCTCCATCTCCTGCTGTTTCGCTCTCTGCTGCCGCTCGGCCTCCTCTGCCTCCTTCTTCTGCGCTTCCTCCTTCTGCAGGCGCTCCATCTCCTGCTGTTTCGCCCTCTGCTGCCGCTCGGCCTCCTCTACCTCCTTCTTCTGCGCTTCCTCCTTCTGCAGGCGCTCCATCTCCTGCTGTTTCGCCCGCTGCTGCCGCTCGGCCTCCTCTGCCTCCTTCTTCTGCGTCTCCTCCTTCTGCAGGCGGTCCAATTCCTGCTGTTTCGCCCTCTGACGCCGCTCTACCTCCTCTGCCTCCTTCCTCTGCCTGTCCTCCTCCTGCAGGCGCGCCATCTCCTGCTGTTTCTCCCTCTCCTGCCTCTCGGCCTCCTCCGCATCTTTCCGCTGCGCCTCCTCCTTCTGCAGGAGCGCCATCTCTTGCTGTTTCTCCCTCTCCACCCGCTCTGCTTCCTCTGCCTCCTTCCTCTGCGCATCCTCCTTCTGTCGCCGATCTCCCTCCGTTGCCTTCCTACCCTGCTCCTCCTTTTGCCGCCGCTCTGCGTCCAATCTCAGAACCATTGACAGCCGCTTTTCCACCTCACTTATCATCCCCTCCTTCCACCCCGTAATCCCCGTCTTCATCTCCTTCACAGCCTCCATCACTTCCTTCATTCCCGCCTCCACCTCCTTCTGCCGTCGCTCTTCCTCCTGATGTTTGTTCTTCCTCCGCCGCTCTGTGGCCTCTACGTCCTTCCTCTTCACCTCCTCCTCCTTCCGCCATTGCTCGTCCAGTTGTATCCTCTTGCGTCTCTCCTCGTCGTCCGCCACTTGTTTCCTCTTCGCGTCCTGCTGTTGTCGCCGCTCCGCGTCCACTTGCCTCTCCTTCTTCTGCCGCTCGGATTCTTCTCGCAAAACCGCGCTCAACCTCCCCACAATCTGGTTTACCATCCCATCCTTCATCTCCTTCATTTCTGCCTTCATCTCCTTCATCATCGCCTCCTTCATCTCCTTCATTCCCTCTCTCATCTCCTTCTGCCGACGCGCTTCCTCCTGCTGTTGTTCCTTCTTCCGTCTCTCTGCGGCGTCTGCTTCCTTCCTCATGGCCTTCTGCCTCCGCTCCTCGTCCTGCAGTCTATCCCTGTTCCGCCGCTCAGACTCTTCTCTCAGAACCTCTCTCAACCTCTCTTCCACCCCCTTTAACGTGCCCTCCGCCATCCCCCCTCCCGACTGGCGAACCTGATCACTCACCCTTACGATACTCTCCTGCAAGTTGGAGAGTCTCGTGTCCACCTCCTCGCGAAACCTGGCCGCCGTTTCAGCTTGGCGCCGCCGTTCCTCGTTTCCATGGCGGACTTCTTCCAGGTTGGCCAGGGCGTCGCGACAGTAATGGACGGTCAGATCGGCCACGTCGCGACTGATGCTGCTGTTGCGGGCCGCCAAGTTGCAGAACGTCTGCGTCACCATTCGGGCTAAGAGCGTCAGACGACGCGTTACCTCTGCCGGGCTTATGTCCCAGCTTTCGGCCTCGACGAACCTGTCACCTTGTTCGACCAGGACTGTACTCGTCTGATGCAGCATCCGCCGAATTGCCGTCTCTGCCTCGACCCACTCTACCTGCCAAAACGCTTCTGCCACCCCGCCTTGGCCGAGATTCCTCTCCACTGCTCTCTGGCCAAGGGTGGGCCGCCTCTGCCTGTTGAGACCCACTGTATCCCTAGGCGCCCCATCGTCTGCCACCCTCCATGGCCCCTCTACCCCGGTTCCTGGTCCCCGCGTCGGACTTCCTCCCAAAAATATCCGTACTGCCGGATGTACCGTATCCTCCTCATTCTGCTCCTCTTCTGTTTCCAGCGCATCTCCCTCGTAGTGCCCCACTCCAGCCTCCGGGACGACACGAACCTCCTCCATAGTATTTTGACGCCCTGTCTCTGCCATGCTCTGCGTCTCTCGGTATGCGAATACCTGCGACGCTGCCTCCTCGTTATGCTGCCCCTCTTCCTCTGCGATGATGTGCCCCTCAGCACCCGCCGTCTCCCGTCCCTCTGTCTGTACCATTTTATTCCCATCTGAACCGTCCTCTCCATCTGGCTTCCTTCGTGCGTCTGCCTGAGCCTGCTTCTGCTCCTCGGCCTCTGACATCTTCTGCGCAACACCCTCCGCCTTCTTCTGCGCCTCTACAATAGCCTTCTTCCGCGCTTCAGCCCGAGCCAGTTGTAGTGCCTCTTCCGCAGCCTGTTTCTGCTCCTCTGCCTCCACCTTCTGCCGCGCCGCTGCTTCTGCCTTATTCCGAGCCTCTCCTTCCTTATGTGCGTCTGCCTCCTCCATATGCAGCGCCGCTGCCTTATCCTTCTCCCTCGCCGCTGCCTCTGATTCCTTCTGCGCCTCTGCCTCAACCATGTTCGACGCCGCACCCTCCTCCTTCTGCAGCGCCGCTGCCTCTGATGCCTTCTGCGCCTCTGCCTCAACCATCTTCGGCGCCGCACCCTCCTCCTTCTGCAGCGCCGCTGCCTCTGATGCCTTCTGCGCCTCTGCCTCAACCATCTTCGGCGCCGCACCCTCCTCCTTCTGCAGCGCCGCTGCCTCTGATGCCTTCTGCGCCTCTGCCTCAACCATCTTCGGCGCCGCACCCTCCTCCTTCTGCTGCGCCGCTGCCTCTGATTCCTTCTGCGCCTCTGCCTCAACCATCCTGGGCGCCGCACCCTCATCCTTCTGCTGCGCTGCTGCCGCTGATTCCTTATGTGCGTCTGCCTCATCATTCTGCTGCGCCGCTGCCTCATCCTTCTGGCTCGCCATTGCCTCTGATTCCTTCTGCGCCACTGCCTCCACAACCATCAGCTCGACTGCCTCCGACGTCAGCTCTGCTGCTGCACCCGCTTCTTTACGCGCGACTGCCTCCGCACCCTTGACCGCCTCTGCACCCACCTTCTGCTGCGCCGCAGACTCTGCTTCCTTTGGCGCCCCGTCCTCTGCCGTAAGTACCGCCTCTGCATCGACGAACCGATGGGCCGCATCCTCTGCATTCTGGTGCGCCTCTACCTCCACCATCTTATGAGCCTTAGCACCCGCGTTGCTCTCCTCCTTCTTTTTCGCCTCTCCCGAATTCTCTGGCACGTCGACGTCCCCTCTCCGGGCCTCTTCTGCCGCCTTCCGCTTTAGGCTGGGCAAGCGAACTTTCACGTATCCCCTATCCTCCTCGATATGCTGCCGCACATTGCTGGCGAGCTCCTCTCCTGCCTCTCCCACGTGTGCCCTTGCAGCGGCTCGTGCCCCACGCTCCCATGCATCACGTATGTCTCCAGTTCCCGGGAAAGAGACGGTAGGATCGGTGCCGCCATCACTGCGCCGCTGCATCTCTTCAGCCCGTCTACTCTTGGCTTCTGCTTCGACCATCCGCTTTTCATCAGCCGCCTTCCTCCAGTGCTCCTCTGCCTGTTCGACCTGACTTGGCACCTGTGGATCTTCTACACCCTCCTCGCCTTCATCTGCTACGCTTGCCAAGTCGGTCTCCGTCCGTGCTTCGCGTTCCTGCGGCATCCTAACCCGATCAGCAAACCTGTGCTGCCTATCTCCAGACCTATCACACTCGTCAGCAGTGGCTGCCCTTGATGTCGGGCCACTGAGTACTGCATCCCTCGGTGCAGGTCGGCGGGAATATGAAATAAACCCAACTCTTGGATTTGCGTCCCGGTTTGCGGCAGGTACGTCTATCTGTCCCTCTACCGCTTCGGATCTGTTCTGTGCGGGTGCGCTCTCTACCACTCGAGCACAGTGGGTCGTCATGACTGCATCCGGGGCGGGACGGAGCTGGACTCCTTGCAGGTCGAAGAAGGCCCTGCAGGTCGACTCCAGCATACTCCGAATTTCTTTCGCGCTGTTTTTCCCCTTCCCTAAGACCATCATCGGCTCTACAGACTGAATCGCCATGACATCCCCCCATTTGTCCAGCAACTTGCTGAACACATGGGTAACATGCAGCCCGGAACCCACTTGCCTCTGTCCCTGAACCTTGTTGATCTGCAACATGTGCGTGAAAAGGTGGTTGTCAGACACTCCCGTTACTTTGTACAAGCTTGATATCATACAATGCTTAAATCATAAAAATAGAGGCTCCTTCCTTACCCTGCCTTCCTCCAGAATCAGATCATTTAGGCGAGCCCTCAAATCTTTCTGCACCGCTTCGGCGTGGCTGCCAGAGACCCTGCGACCTCGGCTGTATTCCACATCTAGTTGTCGGATAAGCCAGCTGCAGGGCAAGGGGGTCGCAAATAATCAATATCATGCGTCCACACAAACCGCACATCTGCTTAAGGAGTGATACCTACTCGAACACCTCCTTGGCATGCTCGCTGTGGCGATGGGTTGGGATTGCAGATTTAGGGTCGAAGTGTAGCACACGCGTACGGTACTCTCCGCGGGGATGTGCTAACAAATCTTGCGGGTTCATCAGCACCATGAGACTGATCGCCGTCGAGCGAACAACAGCGACTCTGCGGTACATGGAAGTTTGGATTAGCAAGATAGCTGGTGTCATCGACACACGTTGCGGATACATGTCAGGAAACTCACTCTGATATCATGGGTATTAAAACCATCTGGTAGTCCAACAGCGACCGATGTTCGCTGCCACAACTGGGGACACGCGGGACAGCAGACCTCAAACGCCGATGCTCGGTAGGAGCCAGAATCTTTATGTCTTTGCGAACGCGAGGATCCCCAATCTTGTCCTTGGCAACCTCCCTGCATCCAAGCCGACATGTCGCAGAGGTAAGAAGATAGCAGGTGCCTGTCTAAAAAACAAGGGTTCAACGTGTCGATGAAGTCAGCGTGCGTTACAAACCGCGCTTGGATACATACACTAGGCCGAAAAGTAACAACGCCTCGTTCCACTCTTCCTGACGAGCGATTAACCTTTCATAAGACTCCCGCCCTAGTCGTACCGACAATCCGCAGCCGTCTGTGATTAGCTGGGACGACATCGCGTAAGTATGCCAGAAGATGGCAGGTAGCTAAACGGTTACTAACAAACACTCTCTACCTGCAGGATAAGAGGCCGACACTAGAATGAGAGGGAAGCTTGTGAGACTAGTTGTGGAACCTCGACTCAGATTGGAATGGCGAGAATGACGTCGAGCTTTGGTGCACCCACCCTGATCCCAACTTCTGCTTCGCTGGTAGAATTGGTTGTGCTCTGTCCTCAAACGCCAGGCGTAGTAACAATTTTCTGCCCCATGGCTCAAAATATTAGGCTTCTCACCATTTCCCTTCGACCATTTGCGAACTACTCTTTGCCATGTTAGCATATTGCATGTTCTGCGGTGCCATTGCATGGTCTCAGCTTTGCCTCGACCTCGTACGAAATGGTGACGGGCAGCCCCTAAAAAACGAATGGTGTCCTGTGACAGGTTAATGACAGGCTGCCACGTATAGCTATCCCATCCGCATGGTTCCCTCCGCAACCTGGAAATAGAGCTGTCTCTGCGACCTGTCACACGTGTCAGAAATCGAATGACACCCTACATCCGAGAGTACCGCTATAGGGGTACTTGTGTAGCACGTATAGTACTAGTTTTTGTAACCCATAATTCAAACACAAGCATGAACTTTGCATGATTAGCACACCCAATACTATAACGGGTAATCCTATAAGTGTGAGATGAGTGCCCTATCATTAGCACCCGTATAACAGTGGCATTGGAGTACAAAACAAATGTTGTACATTTCACCAAAGTGCTCTGCTCCCGCCTGCAGAGGAGAGAGTAAAAAACATACTACACGTCTACGAAAAAAGATGAATTTCAGGTGGGGGTCTGGAATATGTGTGGTGAGAGTCCCCTATAAAAATCAGCTCATTTGCTCAAAGAGAAGTGGGTGATTACAATTGAAACCTGATTCCAGGCAATTCTGCACAGAATTCTGCAGACTGCTGCACAGCAAGGCTTAAAACACATATCAAACCTTGGGCAAATGAGGTGAATTTCATGTGGGGGTCTGGAATAAGTGTGGTGAGAGTCCCCTATAAAAATCAGCTCATTTTCTCAAGGAGAAGTGGGTGATTACTATTGAAACCTGATTCCAGGCAATTCTGCACAGAATTCTGCAGACTGCTGCACAGCAAGGCTTAAAACACATATCAAACCTTGGGCAAATGAGGTGAATTTCATGTGGGGGTCTCGAATATGTGTGGTGAGAGTCCCCTATAAAAATCAGCTCATTTTCTCAAGGAGAAGTGGGTGATTTCAATTGAAACCTGATTCCAGGCAATTCTGCACAGAATTCTGCAGACTGCTGCACAGCAAGGCTTAAAACACATATCAAACCTTGGGCAAATGAGGTGAATTTCATGTGGGGGTCTGGAATAAGTGTGGTGAGAGTCCCCTATAAAAATCAGCTCATTTTCTCAAGGAGAAGTGGGTGATTACTATTGAAACCTGATTCCAGGCAATTCTGCACAGAATTCTGCAGACTGCTGCACAGCAAGGCTTAAAACACATATCAAACCTTGGGCAAATGAGGTGAATTTCATGTGGGGGTCTGGAATATGTGTGGTGAGAGTCCCCTATAAAAATCAGCTCATTTGCTCAAGGAGAAGTGGGTGATTACAATTGAAACCTGATTCCAGGCAATTCTGCACAGAATTCTGCAGACTGCTGCACAGCAAGGCTTAAAACACATATCAAACCTTGGGCAAATGAGGTGAATTTCATGTGGGGGTCTGGAATATGTGTGGTGAGAGTCCCCTATAAAAATCAGCTCATTTGCTCAAGGAGAAGTGGGTGATTACAATTGAAACCTGATTCCAGGCAACCCTGCACAGAATTCTGCAGACTGCTGCACAGCAAGGCTTAAAACACATATCAAACCTTGGGCAAATGATGTGAATCTCATGTGGGGGTCTGGAATATGTGTGGTGAGAGTCCCCTATAAAAATCAGCTCATTTGCTCAAGGAGAAGTGGGTGATTTCAATTGAAACCTAAGTCCAGGCAATTCTGCACAGAATTCTGCAGACTGCTGCACAGCAAGGCTTAAAACACATATCAAACCTTGGGCAAATGAGGTGAATTTCATGTGGGGGTCTGGAATATGTGTGGTGAGAGTCTCCTATAAAAATCAGCTCATTTTCTCAAGGAGAAGTGGGTGATTTCAATTGAAACCTAAGTCCAGGCATTTCTGTACACTAACTTCATTGCAAGAAAAAGTCCACCAAATCAGTTTGCATATAGCTGAAAATGTTCAGGGGGGTTGGAACAGGTGTCATAACACTAACAATGCAAAAAAAAAATGGTCACCACATAACACATGTGTGTGATGCACATAGAATGACTTTACATGTGCTATGAGCAATCTTAGTTGAGAGAAAAGTGACAAAATGGAACAAATTTGACAAAATAACAAACTCATGCCCGCTTGTAGAGGACATCAAGGAGATGCTGGAAATCCATATTTGTGTGCAAATGACCAACAAATGATGGAGTTATGAGCCAAACCATATAGAATTTTGACTTAGCCATTTTGACATTCTGCTTGTCAGAATTACACCAAAGTGTCAACAACAAAGTTTATATACAAATACTGTACAACAGTGGTTGCGACGTCGCTTTCGTGCGACCGTCGATAATCCAAACCGGTAGTGTAACCACTCTTGCGCCCATTTCGTTGCGCCATCAGGTGGTTTGGATTTTGTAAGATCCAACACCCTTTTGCGCCGAATCCGAGTCAAATCCGAGTATAATCGTCTCGCCACGGGCAAAATGGAGTTTCGCCAAAAAAAATGAATCCCGGTCGAAGCAGAGGATCCGAGTGCTGCTTCCGCCTTTGGCCCGCCCTTCCCCCGTCAGGTGGTTTGGATTTCTAGGAAGCTTTCCGCCGGGGGGCGGAGAATGAGGACAGAAGACGGCGCGGAATCAATTTTAGGTGGTGTTCGCGTCGCTGCTGTAAATCACCTGCGCCTCGGTTTCTGAAATTCAATCCCACTACCCGCACTGTACAGCCCTCGATAATGCGATTGGAAGCATCGTAGAAGCATCCTGAATATTTTCTTCTGTCCTTCTTCCGTGGCTGCCGAACTGGGCCCATGTGCGAATATACGAACCAGACACCCCAACATGTCAGCGTAAACTGTACCGCAAACCAAACGTTTATACACATTTGTAACCAGGTAACTTTCTTTGAAATGAAAGTAATTTCAAGCTGCGTAACACGCCCTAATGCGATACCAAACGCTGCATTCAGGGCATTTCGCATCCCACAAGGTCCATCAGCCCACATCACCAGCAACATCCGCAATGCGCGCGACCTGCCCCTCCCGTTCTTCTCGTGGATTGCGGTTTTCCTAACATCGTGCACCATTAGATTTCCAATCGCCGTGTGTTGTCACGCCTATTTGTCGCATTCGTGGTAACCAATTCTCGAACACAGTCTCGTTCAACTCGTTACCTCCGACATTCTCCGTCCCCTCTCGCCCTCTCCGCCCTCTTCATCCTCCCCTCCCTCCAACGTTCGCCCGCATTCCCCTCAACCTCTTCCCCTCCTCTCGCCCACATTCCCCTCCCCCTCTTCCCCCTCTCCCTCGCCCCCTCTCCGCACCGTCCGTGGGGGGCCGGCAGCAGCGCCATGCGCGGGGCGAATGGGTGCGGCGGAGCGAGGGCGCGGGGCGAGGGGCAGTAGCGGGGCGGCGATGACGAGCTGCTCACCGTCATGCAGCTGTCTGGCTCTGTGCAGGTGGGATGGCTCCGCGCAGGTGGGATGGCTCCGCGCAGGTGGGATGGCTCCGCGCAGGTGGGATGGGATGGGATGGGATGGGATGGGATGGGATGGGATGGGATGGGATGGGGGGATGGGATGGGATGGGATGGGATGGGATGGGATGGGATGGGATGGGATGGGATGGGATGGGATGGGATGGGATGGGATGGGATGGGATGGGGGGATGGGATGGGATGGGATGGGATGGGATGGGATGGGATGGGATGGGATGGGATGGGATTGGATGGGATGGGATGGGATGGGATGGGATGGGATGGGATGGGATGGGATGGGGGGATGGGATGGGATGGGATGGGGTGGGATGGGATGGGATGGGATGGGATGGGATGGGATGGGATGGGATGGGATGGGATGGGATGGGATGGGATGGGATGGGATGGGATGGGATGGGATGGGATGGGATGGGATGGGGTGGGATGGGATGGGATGGGATGGGATGGGATGGGATGGGATGGGATGGGATGGGATGGGATGGGATGGGATGGGATGGGATGGGATGGGATGGGATGGGATCCTTGCAAGTGGGCTGGCAGGGCTGGGTGCATGTGTGCGAGTGAACTGGGGGAGTCATGAGGCGCGTCGAGGCGTTGCTACCTTCGCCTACCTGTGCTGACCTGCGCGTCGAGGCGTTGCTGCTTTTCATAGGTAGGGCTACCTGCGCCTACCAGGTATGAAAGCCGAAGGTATAGCAATCTACTGAAATGGCGCTTTCTCACCCTCTTGATCTCTCCAACCCATTTCCCCCCTCGCTATTATCATCCTCTTCTACCCCTCTCTCTCCCACCCCTCCCTCTCCCACCCCTCTCTCTCCCACCCCTCCCTCTCCCACCCCTCTCTCTACCAACCCTCTCTCCCACCCCTCCCTCTCCCACCCCTCCCTCTCCCACCCCTCTCTCTCCCACCCCTCGCTCTCCCACCCCTCGCTCTCCCACCCATCGCTCTCCCACCCCTCGCTCTCCCACCCCTCTCTCTCCCACCCCTCGCTCTCCCAACCCTCGCTCTCCCACCCCTCGCTCTCCCACCCCTCGCTCTCCCACCCCTCGCTCACCAACCCAACTCCTCTCATGCTGACCTTCCCACCGCTGCTGCTGCGCGCATCATCCCAGGTGCTGCCCCGCACCCACTGCCCCGCTGCTCCACTGCCCCGCTGCTCCACTGCCCCGCTGCTCCATTGCCCCGCTGCTCCACTGCCCCGCTGCTACACTGCCCGTGTCACTCAAGCCTCACTACCCACCCCTACTGCCACAACGAGTGGCTGCGCGCTCAAGCACAGCGAGTGGCTGCGCGCTCAAGCACAGCAGGGCTGCTGCTGACGTGGCCTCCTGCATTCCCCCATGCGCCACCAGTGTGGCGGAGGTGTTGCTGGCAGGCCGTGTGCCGCGCAACCAGAGGGGCGCCGCCTGGGTCCTGCTGTGCCCTGCCCTGCCCTGCCCTGCCCTGCCCTGCCCTGCCCTGCCCTGCCCTGCCCTGCCCTGCCCTTCCCCGCTATGAGCTCTCTGCCCCCTATGTGCTCTCTGCTGTGCCCTGCTAAGTGCTCTCTGCCGTTCCCATCTGCTCTGCTGTGCCCTTCTGTCCCTGCCTCATTTCTTCCCTCCTCGTCTCTCGCCCCTCCCCGGCACGCGCCTCCCCTGCACGCCCCTCCCCTGCCCACCAGGTGTTGGACAAGGAGGTCGGCTACTGCCAGTTTGCATCCTCTAGCCCTCTCCCCCTCCCCTTGCCCTTCCTCCTCCCCTTTCTTTCCCCCTCTTCCCCTGCCCTCTCTCCCTCCCCTTGCCCCCTCTCTCTCCCTTTCTTCGTCATTTATTTTATCTTCCAATGGCTCTTTCACTTCTCACCGTGTAATCCTTTGTTGTCTTTCCTTTCCTTCTTCCGTCGCCTCCCCATCCCTCCCCTGTCCTGCATCTTCATTCCTTCCAGTCGTGCCCACGTGTCCTCGCCACCCGTAGCTTGATCCCTCACGGCTCTGCCACTCTTTTTTGTCGACCCCTTTCCTCGTATCAGTGCTCTCTCACGTTTCCACCCCGTCCTCCCCTTCCCCTCCCTCACACTCCTCCATCTCTCTCTCTTTCCACTCTCTCTTTCACCCTGTCTCTGCGTGCTTCCATCCCTCTCTCCACGTGTTGATGAGCGTGGCCAAGGAGCACGCTTTCACACGCCTCGTCTTCCTCATGTACCGCTGCGGCCTCCGAGGGGTCTTCCTGCCCGACATGCAGCAGGTGGGGCTTTAAGACATGCAGCAGGTGGGGCTTTAAGACATGCAGCAGGTGGGGCTTTAAGACATGCAGCAGGTGGGGCTGTAAGACATGCAGCAGGTGGGGCTTTAAGACATGCAACGGGTGGGGCTTTAAAGCAAGGGTGAAGTTTGGGGGGTTGGGGGGGGGGGGAGGCAAAGGTTTATGACTTGCCTTGGGTGGTTACCCTGGTAAGGGTTGGGAGTGAGAAGCGAACCGCACTTCAGTGTTGGCGGACTTGCGGGGGTTCTCTCTCCCATGTCATCAGTTGCGACGGGCTACTGGGAGTTGAGAACTTGAGTCACTACCAGGGGAGGGGAGGGGAGGGGTGGGGAGGGGAGAGGGGGGGGGGGGGGGGAGGGGAGGGGAGGGGTGGTGACCCTGATTTCAGGGTGATTTCAGACCTTTCACCTTGTGGTGACTGAAACTCCAGAATTAATGAGTTTTCAACACTGATCCAATAAGGGTAATACTTCAGGGGACCCTGAATTTTTGTATACACTCTCAGAGTACCGTATGATTCCGGCTATAGGACCCGGGGGACTTTCTACAAATGCATAAAACATAGCTAGGGTGAACATAACATATAGGTGGCATAGAGTTTGTTAAGACATGGGTACACTTATTTGAATATTACATTTATTAGATTTACCATGCACTGTTTGTGTACACGGGAGGGGGGAGGGGAGGAGGGGGGAGAAGGGGGGCGGGTCTATTTACACTCTCAAATCCCTCGTTTGGAGCATCACAAATGCGATGTCTGCTGTGACACGTATCGAGTGACGAGCCACGACGCCGGTTTGGCGAACCGCATGTCCTCTTGACGGAACTGCCCCAACCTGGCCACGTCACTCTACACATGGGGGCCAGGTTAATTCCCTCCTCTCGTGGGTTTGATCAAAGCTGGACGTGTTGTGCTAGGGGAGTCACGTCCAGCAGCCTGCCGAGCAGATGGAATGTCTCTTCGTGGCTTCTGATTGTGTGCCTTAATTCCCACACAGATCTAGAGGCTATAAGACACCATCCACAGAGACGCTTCTAGCATGCTTAGAGTAGTGCCTAGAGTAGTACCACGTCATCTTTTGAAAGCCCATGGCGTACCCATCGCTCGAGCCTTGGCAGTCCGTCCAAGCAGCCGGCTATAGTGCTGATTACTAGCCCGTCACCGCCAGCACCACCTGCGCCTCCTGCGCCCCCTATACATCCTCGGCCTTTCATCGACCACTGCACGACCCCTCTGTTCGAACCGACTCACGAAGGATTTCTCGACCCCGAGGATGAAGAGGTCGTAGATGACGACACCGCGGAGAACGAGGACGAGATGGAGCAAGAAGTAAGGGACTTCCCTGTTTCATCGTTGGTAAGAACTTTGTATGCGACGCATAAGCTGTAGGGAGGGGAGACCACGATGGTGGTGCTAGAGGAGGGACGGGTGCGTGAGCAAGACGCAGCTACCTGTCCGGACGCAGCGAAGTGTGGAGACCCAACGTGCAGTGTGTACAAGCCAGACCCAGACCTTCGAGTAAATGTGGTGAGGTGGTCGCCAGTCACTGAGTCCGTACAGATCGCCACAAGATCGTCTCCATTAGTGGTGGTAGTGACCAAGTGATACTGGAGGATAGCGTTACTCACCAAGTTCGTAGCGGACGAGGGGAGGTGGAAACCTGAGAGCGAACTAGAGGGGACTGTCGGACACGGGAGAACAGTGGTACCTCGTGCAACGACTGGGCCAGAGGAGGGGTTGGCCAGAGTGACAAGGACAGGTGTGGTGAGTGTTGTGACTGGGGTGCAGTTGCGGAAGAAGCAGCCAGACGCGCCCAATTCCAGCGTGAAGGTGAGTAAAGCCTCCGCAGGGGCTGCACCTGTGCTAGCAGTGTCGCAGGCACCTACACTAGCAGGCACTACACCACTAGAGCTAGGAGCACCCAAGTAATAGTCGCCCTCAACACTAGCAGAAGCAGCATACATAGCATGCATGCTAGTAAGGATCTGGTCCCAATCAAGGGCAAACACATCGATGTTCTTCCTGCGCAATCCTAACCACTTAAGAACTTCTGCCTTCTCACCAAACTCCTCGCAGAAAGCGTCCTCAAGGAGGCGCAAGCAACGAGCCTCATTGGGGCCCGTCTTGCCGCAGACGTCTCCTATGCGGGGACCCGTGCGTCTGACGTAGGTGCAGCGACCGCCTCCGCCGGGGCCACCTCGCTGGACCGCCCACTCACGCAGCTGCTGGGGTGAGAGGGTCTCTTCACGACGCGACTGCTGCTGCTCTCCACCACCAGAATCTCCGCCTCCACCAGTTGTGCGCCCTTACATAGCTCCCTGGCCTCCACCCCCACTACCTCCACCACGACTACCACCCGAGCCGCCTCTGCCACCCCCAGTGCCGCCACCACCTCCGCCACTCCCACCACCCCACCAACCCCACCACCTACCTCAGCACCGAGAAATTCAATAGCAGCAGCAGAGGCGACAGAAGGCACAAGGAGGGAAAGAGCACACCCTCAAAAGAAAGAGGTACGGGGAGAACCATGGGAGGCAGCTAAAGCGAGGGCACTGGTCTCAGCCTCTAAGAGTCGTGACTCAAAAGAGGCTAGGTTGAGCTCGGTGGGGTCGAGAGAAAGAAAGTGGTCTGGGACGGGGCGAAGGGATTCAAGGAGACGGGTGACTAGGAAGTAGAGAGTGATGTACATCGGGGGAGTGTTCATAGCGTGAAACTTTGGCTTGAGGGCAGCACGGTATCGAAGGTCTTTGGTGCGCAGGTGAGTCATGAGGTCAGCGAGAGTGGCAAAGTCTGACAGCTCAGGAAGGAGGTACGGCAGTAGGTGGCATAAAGTGGCAGAGGAGGGAGAGGAATAGCGCTTTACTACAACGTCATACAGGTCCTTGGCAGTTTTCAGCTGGCGAAAGTGGGTGCGCTGGTCGGGCGGAAGCTGGCTGCGAACTGCAAGCGCGACAATGGCGTCACGTGCTAACCACTGAGTACTATCTATGCGGTCAGCCTTATATTTTTGCTATGCTTCTGGCGGTGCAGTAAGGGCAGGCTCAGTCGCAGTGGGAGGGGCTAGGAGGGAGCCTGAGGTATGCTCAAAGAGAGAGATGTCGTCGCGAGTAACGCTGGGAGGTACAGGTGAAGCCCCTCAAGCCACGACTCATAATCGAAAGGGCTACCCTCGGCGTCAAACTCCAGTATTGTGGGAGTCGCCATAGTAGGTAGCACGAGCAAAAGCGGCGCGTGAGCAGCAGTAACAGAAGGAAGCAGAAGCGGCAGTAGCGGCAAATGCGGTCGCAGCAGTGGCAGTCGTTGTTATAGCTGTTAACGGGAGTGGAGTGCTGGCCCCGCCCTCGCTTGGGCAACTCCGAGGACTTGGTCGGATGTACGGGAGTATCAGCCGACCATTCACTGTGGGAGAGCTGCTCGACAGGCTTCGTCGAGCTAAAGGGGACCGCTGTGGTGTTGCTTTCGACCACGGAGCTCGACAACTGCAACTGATTGGTCTGGGCGACGGTGGGCTATCGACCAGGAGGGGCAGTTCGACCGGGAAATCGATGGAGCAGTCCGTCGACCTGCAGTTCGACCGGGAGGTCAACGGAACAGTCCGTCGACCTGCAGGTGAGCAGCGGTCGACGAGGGGAGCTTGGCGACAACCGCTGATAGTTCTGGTCGACGGAAGGGGTCCGTCGACCAGGGGGTAGCTCGACGGGAGCTGTGGTCGACCAAGGGCACGTGGTGGGGTCCAGGTCAACCGGGTAACTTGCTCGAGGAGTTCCGCGGAGGCACGCGAACGTCGTCGAGGTCGCGGTGGTCAAGGCAACTTCGGGTTGGTATCCCGAAGTCGAGGTGGCTCGTCAGGCGCAGACAGCAGCCGACAGATGCACAACGATGCAAGTCGGGCCAATCGTCTGCGCGCACCTGCGAGCTTGCGCACTGCTGTCTTCTACGGAGCAACGATGGACAGCTATTTTGCTGCAGCGTTAGCACGTCGTTGACCAAGCTGCGCTGGCGGTCGATCAAGCTAACTGCAGAGTTTCTAGGGGCCTGATGTAGTCGTTGTTGTGATTCTTGTTCAATCATTCTGTAATTCCAACTTTGCCTAGTGAAACTCTTGCCGATTTCTCCCGTGTATGCGCAAGCACTAAGGAACTAAGTAAAGCTATGATCACTCCTAGTAGTTTGTGCCAAACCCTGTCAAACATTATATATGTTGTGTTAGTTTAGGCTACAGTGGGTTAGCCTATAGGGGGTACACAATTCTAGGGTTAGGTACTTGTACTCATTTCACTGCTAGTTCATCCATTCCTGTTCAGTGATTCCAACATGGTATAGAGCAGGTCCTTCCTAGGACCGAAATTTTCTAAGGGCCCACCACTACGTAACTACCTACCTACCTACCTACCTGTGCCCTAGGGCGCCTCGGCGTGTCACGCCCCTAGAGGCCCCTCTTGACGGCCCCGCGCTAGCCCCGTTCAGGCCCCGTCGGCCCCACGCCCGCTCTCCCTAGCGGCCCCGTTCAGGCCCCGTCGGCCCCTTTAAGGCCCCGTTCAGGCCCCGCGCTAGCCCCGTTCAGGCCCCGCGCTAGCCCCGTTCAGGCCCCGTCGGCCCCGTTTCAGGCCCCGTCGGCCCCGCGCTAGCCCCTCTCAGGCCCCGTCGGCCCGCGCTAGCCCCGTTTCAGGCCCCGTCGGCCCCGCGCTAGCCCCTCTCAGGCCCCGTCGGCCCGCGCTAGCCCCGTTTCAGGCCCCGTTGGCCCCCGTTTCAGGCCCCGTCGGCCCCGCGCTAGCCCCGTTCAGGCCCCGTCGGCCCCTTGCTAGCCCTGTCAAGGCCCCGTTTGGCCCCGCGCTAGCCCCGCTCAGGCCCCGATCGACCCCGCGCTCGCCCCTCTAGGGCCCCAACCGGCCCCGTGCCGACCTCGCTGACCCGTGCCCACCACCTAGAGGCCCCGGGCGGCCCGTTCCCGCCGCAGCACACGAGGGAGAGCGGGCGGCCCGTCCCCGCCGTGACCCGAGCCGCGCGACCCGAGCCGCGCGCCCCGAGCCGAGCCGCGCGCCCTGAACCGAGCCGCGCCACCTAGCCGAGCCGCGACCCGACCTGAACCGAGCCGCGCCGCCCTGCCCTACCTGGTTCGTCCTACCTGCTTCTCCTACTGCTACTGCTGCTATTTCTACTCTTCCTATGGCTAGCCCACAGGTTCTCGTGTTCGATGCTGAGGGCCGCCCTGTGAAGTTTGACACCTGGCTCGATGACCTGCACCTCTACCTACAGCTCACAGCCAAGGATGACATCTCACTGTACGATCACGCCCTAGGCCATGTCACTGCCCCTGCTGCTACTGCTGACAGCACTGCTCGCTCACAGTGGCAGACTCGTGATGCCCACGCTCGCTTCGCCATTCGCAACTCCCTGCCGATAGACGAACGCGAGCACTTTGGTCAGCACAAGACTGCACAGGCACTGTACACAGCTGTAGTTGCTCGCTACTCCTCACCTGCCTCTGCCGCACTAGGCCGTCTCTCCCTCCCCTACCTGTTTCCCGACCTGGCCTCCTTTCACACAGTCGCTGACCTCATCACGCACCTCCGTACTAGTGAGGCCCGCTTCCGTGCCGCCATGCCTGCTGAGTTCCTTGCCACGCACCCCCCTCCACTCTGGCTCACTCTCTACCACCTAGTCACCCGCCTCCCTGACACACTGCGTGCTGTCAGGGACCACTTCCTAGCTCGTTGCCCCACTGAGCTCACCATTGCCCTCCTCGAGAAGGAGCTACTTGCAGCTGAGACTAGCATAGTCGCTGTAGGTGCCTCTCGTGGCGACCCCCGTACCCCGTTCTTTGAGGGGTGTTCTCCTTCCCCCCTTCTTCCCTCTGTCGCCTCTGCTGCTGCTGTCAACCTTCTTGGTACTGAGAAGGTCGGCGCTGCGTCTGCCTCGAGCGGACGCCGCAGCGGCAAGGGAAAAGGGGGCAAGGGTGGTGGCGGTGACGGCGGGGGAGGCGGCGGTGGGGGCGGTGGAGGTAGTGGGGGTGGTGGCTCGGCTGGAGGGGCGAGTGGTAGCGGTGGGGGTGGTGGCGGCAGCGGTGGGGGAGGTGGCAGGAGTGGAGGCAGCGGTTGGGATGGCGGTGGACGAGGCGGCGGCAGGGGTTGGGGTGGTCGAGGAGGTGGCAGCGGTGGTGGTGGCCGTGGAGGCACTGGCGGTGGCCAGGGCCAGGAGCACACTCCCTCGCCCCAGGAGGTCCGTGAGTGGTACTCTCAGCACGGGGGTGGGGGTGGTCTTTGCTGCACGTACGTCATTCGCACTGGTGACCGCACTGGTCAGCAGTGTGGACGACCGCACGCCACACAGCGCTGCTTCTCTCATCTCGATGACGCTTGGCGTGTTCAGTTCCCTCAGGCCACTGAGCTGCCCCGCTGGCTTGATCTCCTGAAGAAGGGGATTGATATCTATGCTCTAGACTTTGATGCTATTCTATCTGCCATGTATGTGATGTCTACTAGTGGAGAGGGTGCTGAGTACTTGTGTGTGCCGCCCAACCCGGGCATTAGGGCCAGTGCGTCTGCCGCTCCAGGTACTCGCGTGTCGGCTACCCCAGGTGCTGGTGAGGCTGCTGCTCTAGGTGCTTGTGTTTCTCCCCCCCTTGGTACTGCGTCGACTGCCGCACTGCACACCTTCACACTGGACTCAGGTGCTTCTCGCTGCTTCTTTCGTGACCGCACTGCCCTTGAGCCGCTTGCTCGGCCAGTTGCTGTCTCCCTTGCTGACCCCTCTGGGGGTCCGGTCATTGCGACCTCTTCCACTGTCCTTCCCTGCCCTGCGGTCCCGTCGGGCACACTGTCAGGTCTCCACCTCCCCTCGTTCTCTACGAACTTGGTGGCAGGATGTGCACTCCAGGACGGGGGTGTTCACCAGTTCACCCCTGCCTACGAGCGCGTGACACACTGCACGTGTGCTCGTACGGGCCGTCACTTGGCTACCTTCACTCGGCAGCCGGGGTCGGACCAGTACACACTGACTACTGAGTCCCCTCAGGTTGCTGCGACTGCGTCCGCGTCCGCGTCAGGTCAGCTGTCCGCCCCCTGCTCGTGTCGCTCTTTGGCACACGAGACTGTCCTCTGGCACCACCGCCTTGGCCACCCGTCTGTGCAGCGGCTTCGTGCCATGCACTCCCGGTACCTTGTCTCTGGCCTGCCCAGGGTCCTTCCTCTCCTCCCACCCTCGCCTGCTCCTACCTGTCTCCCCTGTGTCGAGGGACGGCAGCGCGCCGCTCCTCACTCCTCCTCGTTCCCCCCGACGACTGCTCCCTTGCAGACACTCCACATGGACGTGTGGGGCCCAGCCCGCGTCCGTGGTCAGGGTCAGGAGAGGTACTTCCTCATAGTTGTTGACGACTACTCGCGCTACACCTCGGTCTTCCCCTTGCGCACCAAGGGTGAGGTCCCTGATGTCTTGATCCCTTGGATCCGCAGAGCCCGTCTCCAGCTCAGCGAGCGTTTTCACTCGGACTTTCCTGTCCTGCACTTGCACTCTGACAGAGGTGGTGAGTTCTCCTCCGACCTCTTGGCAGCCTACTGTGCTGAGCACGGCATTGAGCAGTCGTTCACGCTTCCGGCTTCTCCACAGCAGAATGGGGTTGCGGAGCGCCGCATTGGCCTGGTCATGGCGGTCGCCGGTACCTCCTTGATCCATGCGGCTGCCCCCCACTTTCTGTGGCCGTTTGCGGTCCGGTACGCTGCGCATCAGCTCAACCTCTGGCCCCGTGTCTCCTTGCCGGAGACCTCGCCCACGCTGCTGTGGACGGGGGAGGTTGGCGATGCGTCGCGTTTCCGGGTCTGGGGGTCTCGAGCTTTTGTCCGCGATTCGTCTGCGGACAAGCTCTCCTCCCATGCTGTTCCCTGCGTCTTCCTCGGCTTTGTCCCGGACGCGTCTGGTTGGCAGTTTTACCACGCCACCTCGCGCCGAGTCTTGCCCTCCCAGGACGTCACTTTTGACGAGTCCGTCCCCTACTACCGCCTCTTCCCCTACCGCACTGCCCCGCTCCCCCCCCCGCCTCTCTTCCTCGCGCCAGGTGCTGCTGTTGCAGACCCCCTCCCCCCTCAGGGTGCCGCTCCCTCAGGTGTGTCTCAGGTAGATCCGGTTGAGCCTGTTGAGGTAGCTGTCGACTCTCGTCCTGCTGGGGGTGCTGAGCCTGGGGGTGCTGAGCCTGGGGGTGTGGAGCCTGGGGGTGTGGAGCCTGGGGGTGTGGAGCCTGGGGGTGTGGAGCCTGGGGGTGTGGAGCTTGAGGGTGCTGAGCTTGGGGTTGTGGAGCCTCGTGGTGCTGAGCTGCGGAGTCCGGAGTCCTGCACCTGGAGGAGCCCTCTTCTCGGAGCAGCTGCGTGCATGGTACTTACTGGGACTGGTGCTAGTGCTTCCGGAGTACTGCAGCCTCCGGAGAGGTGCCGCTCGTGCCGGACGTACTACTGGGACTGGTGCTAGTGCTTCTTCTCCCGTTCGGGAGCTCCCCTCCCGCGAGCGGATCCGTGAGTGGTACGAGCGGCGCTGCACTCTTCGGAGTGGCGTGCCTCGTGTTACGGACCCCGCTGCTGTTGGAGCTGCTGCTGGTGCTGAGGACCCGGGCGTTGGAGCTGCTGCTGGTACTGAGGACCCGGGCGTTGGAGCTGCCGCTGGTGCTGAGGACCCGGGCGTTGGAGCTGCTGCTGGTGCTGAGGACCCGGGCGTTGGAGCCGCTGCTGGTGCTGAGGACCTGGGTGTTGGAGCTGCTGCTGGTGTTGAGGACCCAGACGTTGGAGCTGCCGCTGGTGCTGCGGACCCGGGCGTTGGAGCTGCTACTGGTGCTGAGGACCCGGGCATTGGAGCTGCCGCTGGTGCTGAGGACGTGGGCGCTGGAGCTGCTGCTGGTGCTGCGGATCCTGGTGCGGGTGTCCCTGCTGGCTCTGGTGTCGCTGCTTGGTCTCGGCCGTACTTTGCTCCGCTCCTTCAGCAGGTTCTTGGTCAGCTTCCTCCTCCTTTTCCTCCTCCCTCCTTAGCGTGTCCTCCGCCTGTCCAGCTGCAGTCGGCGTTACCGTCTGCCTCCTTTCTCCCTGGTCCTGCTCCTTACACTGGTCCGACTGGAGGTCTTACTGAGCGGCGTGAGCCTGCGTCTCGTCCTGCGACGCCTGAGTCTCGTCCTGAGTTGCCTGACCGCACTGCTCTTTCTAGTAGTCGAGTCCAGCGTCAGCGTCTTCCTGCTGTCCCAGGCACTCACCGGATGGCGCTTCGTTCGTCCACTGCTCCACAGCGTGTCCCACTGCCGTCTCCTCCTGCTTCCTCTCTTCCTGCTCTTGCTGACCTTGGGTCAGACTCTCTTCGTGCTACCAGTCCTACTGTCACGCGTCTCCTGGCTACTGTTGTCACTGACCCTTCCTTTGAGTCTGCTGCTGCGTCTGCCTTAGTTGCTGAGCTTGTCGACTTTGCTGCTCGCTGTCGTCTAGACTACGCTGCTAGCCTAGTTGCTGAGTCTGAGTCTGTCTGTCCTCCGTCCGTCGGGGGTGAGTGTGCTCTTGGCACTGACGTCCTTGAGGACAGGCAGGAGGAGTTTGAGTGCTTTGCTGCCGCTTTGCCCCATCTCGTGTCCATGCTTGTTGCCCCTGAGGGAGACCCGGATGCACCAGACATCCCGACCCCACGCTCTTACGCAGAGGCGATGGCCGGTCCCTACTCCTCTCAGTGGCAGTCAGCCATGGACACAGAGATGGCTTCCTGGAAGTCCACAGGCACCTACGTCGACGAGGTTCCCCCACCTGGGGCGAACATCGTCAGTGGCATGTGGATTTTCAGGGTGAAGCGGCCGCCGGGCTCTCCGCCTGTCTTCAAGGCGCGTTACGTTGCACGAGGCTTCATTCAGCGAGAGGGAGTTGACTTCTTCCAGACCTTCTCCCCGACCCCGAAGATGACCACTCTTCGGATTCTGCTGCACGTCGCCGCTCAGCGTGACTACGAGCTCCACTCGCTTGACTTCAGCACTGCTTTCCTACAGGGCAGCCTGCACGAGGAGATCTGGCTGCACCGTCCACCTGGCTTCACTGGGTCTTTCCCTCCTGGTACCCAGTGGAGCCTCCGACGGCCAGTCTACGGTCTCCGCCAGGCGCCTCGTGAGTGGCACGACACACTGAGGACTACGCTTGCGGCTCTTGGGTTCGCGCCTTCTACTGCTGACCCGCCGCTGTTTCTACGCACCGACACCTCACTGCCGCCGTTCTACGTCCTTGTGTACGTCGACGACTTGGTCTTTGCTACTGCTGACACTGTGGCACTCACCCACGTGAAGTCGGAGCTGCAGAAGAGACACACGTGCACAGACCTGGGTGAACTGACAAGCTATCTTTGCTTGCGGATCACCCGGGACAGAGCACGCCGCACCATCACCTTGACTCAGTCACACATGGTGCAGCAGGTCCTTCAGCGCTTCCGCTTCACGTACTCCTCGCCTCAGCCCACTCCTCTGCCTACCGGTCACTCGCTCTCAGCTCTGCCTTCGGATGAGTCCGTAGAGCCGAGTGGCCCGTATCCAGAGCTTGTGGGTTGCCTCATGTACCTGATGACCTGCACTCGACCAGACCTTGCATACCCTCTTAGCATTCTTACACGCTATGTCGCTCCCGGCCGTCACCGGAAGGAGCACATGGATGCAGCTAAGAGGGTGTTGCGCTACTTGTGCTGTACGTCGGGCATGGGGCTAGTGCTTGGAGGGCGAGTCCCAGTTGTTCTCACTGGGCACTCAGACGCTTCTTGGGCAGACGACCAGGCTACTCAGCGGTCGTCTCAGGGTTACTCCTTCAGTCTTGGCTCTGGTTCTGTTTCTTGGCGTTCTACTCGCTCTTCTTCTGTTCTCAGCTCCAGTTGTGAGGCTGAGATCTACGCCACAGCCATGGCGGCCCAGGAGCTACGCTGGCTCACCTACTTGCTGACCGACCTTGGAGAGCAGCCTCGTTTTCCTCCAGTGCTGTACGTCGACAACAAGGCAGCCATTGCCTTGTGTGAGGAGCACAGACTGGAGCACAGAACGAAGCACATTGCTCTACGTTACTTCCTTGCTCGAGAGCTGCAGCAGCGTGGTCAGCTTCGCCTGCGTTACGTGGCCTCTGAGGCCAACACTGCTGATGTGTTCACCAAGGCGCTTCAGCCTTGTGACCATCAGCGCTTTTGCACTCTTCTAGGCCTTGTGCCTACTGGACCTCACTTGCTTACTTCTTGAGTCTGTTTGTACTGTGATCTCTATATATATATCTGCATGTTTACTCTTGTTAGGTTGTGATCATTGTACCTTTTGGTCTATTATAAACCTGCATGTGAACTGGTCTTGTGACCACTTGCTTGTGCTCGGAATTTGTGTGGTATCCTTGAGATCCACCCTGAGCTTGTTTTGCCTTGCTTTGCCTTGACTGGTCTTGTGACCCCTAGTTCTCCCCCACTTTGCCTATGGGGGCGTGTCAAACATTATATATGTTGTGTTAGTTTAGGCTACAGTGGGTTAGCCTATAGGGGGTACATAATTCTAGGGTTAGGTACTTGTACTCATTTCACTGCTAGTTCATCCATTCCTGTTCAGTGATTCCAACAAACCCCGTAGTCTATCTCACTACCGTTATAAAGTGTTGCTTTGCATGGTGCGGTGAGCGTGGATCGAACACGCGACCTTCAGATTGGAGCCGACTTTTGCACCTACTAAGCCGTTCGTATGCCGGCGGCAGCGTTAATCGCTATGGTCGGCCTCGTTGCTTTTGCAGGCGTAGCGGACACCTTGGAGGCACGTTTGGCTGATGCAAGGAAACGCCATGAGGATGGCAAGTACGGGTCGATCCCTTGGGGGATCGTCGAGTTGGGCATCCGGTCGAAGTGGGCGACGGAACACCTTTCCCGTCCTGCATCTCTTCGACCGGCGCGAAACGAAGGTGGCATCGACGTCGGTGCACGAGTCAACGGCAGCGAAGGCACGAAGCAGAGAGGGGTGATCAAGGTCGACGGTGGCGTTGACAGGAATCCGGTGCGAGTGCAGCGGTCGGCGGTGGCTGCTGGCAACTCGCGTGTCGACGTCGATGTTCGACGTCGATCTCCTCTACGAAGCAATGAAGGGCTCTCCGCAACAGCGCATGTGACAGCGGGCGGGATTGCACCGGCGTATGGCAACTTCAAGTTCTCGCCGGACTAGATCACCGTCGCACCGCTGCAAGGTCAAGGAGACCTCATCACCTGGAGGGAGTCGATAGAACCTCAGCTGGAGGTTGCCGGGCTAAAAGACTTCGCTGACGGCACCGTGACAATTCTGTTCGTGGATGATGTCGAGCTGCGCAAGGAGTTCCGTGCGGCTCACTTACTCACCTTCATGGTCATCTCAAGGTGCTGCTCGCCGGTGGTGCAGCTAGCGCTCAGGAGCTGTCGAGAGCGACTGGATGCTGGTCACCAGGCATGGTACTTCATATTGTCGACCTGTACATCGGGCAGCTGGAGGAGAAGATGACTCACATTCGGATGGGCGAGCAGGAGTCGGCATCGGATTACTGCAACCGTGCTCGACGAGTCCTGGCTGAGATGCGGATGGCGGGCGCCGAGTACTCGACAGCGTCCTACATCACCCACATTGTCTAGGGCCTGCCACGTAGCTACAATCGCATGAAGAGGATGATGATGGCGCCCGGCACGCGTGAGTCCCTCGACGAGGACTCCATCACCAGCTACATCCTTCAAGATGAGGCGATGCAGGAGGTTGAACAGCCAATAGAGCTCCTTCCGCAGGCAAACTACGCTGCATCGACGAAGCCGAATCAGCAGCAAGGGTAGTGCGGGAAGCCAGGCGGAGGTGGTAGTGGAGGTGGGCGGTCGACGAAGGACGTCGACGGGAAGAGGTCGACGCGGAACAAGGGTCGACGAGGTGGTGGTCGACGGCGGGAGTGCTGGATTTGCGACAACCCCGACCATCTCTCCTTCAAGTGCCCCGACCGCGATGACAGCGACGAGGACGACAGCAAGGGAGGACACGGACGGTCGACTAGTCGTCGTCCCCGTCGAGATGCGAAGCAGCGCAAGGAGAAGCAGACGTCGAAGAAGACGTCGTCGACAGAGGATGTCGACAACTCCAGCGACAAGGGCCGAGGCGACGGGGAGGCGTCGTGCTCGATGGTCGGCCTGGTGGTGCCGACGGTCTTGCTAGCACCGGAGGCTGGCGAAGACTTCCAAGCGGTGGCGGCAGCTGTGGAGGCCAACCCGATGGCGGTGCTGCTTGATAGGGCGTGCTCCCACCACCTGATGGGGTCGAAGTCGGTCTTCGTCGATATGGTGCCGACCAACGGAGTGAAGCACGTGCGTGGATTCAACGGGGCGCTGCAGCATGTCGAGGGTCGCGGAACCATCGCCCTACAAGGGGAGGCCTGGAAGCGGGTTCTCATCCCCAACGTGCTCTACGTTCCTTGCGTACAGGCGAAGCTGCTGCCTGCTGGCCAGCTGAAGGAGAGCGGAGTGCAGCTGCAGGGCGACGGCGACAAGATGCTGCTCGTCGCTACGATCGGGGAGGAGCTCGGTCGAGCACGCTACACCGGACGTGTCCTCTGCACCGAACTTCGCCCTTGCTCGACGCGGTCGCTGTCGACCGAGGTGGTGGCTTTGCGGACGATCGTCTCGGTGTCAAAGTCGACCCCTAACCGGCAAGCATGAATTTTCTACCAGGCTCGACATCACACCGTCGACCTGAGCAGACCCGCCGTGTGTCTCGTGCGTCGGAGGAAAGCTGGCGCGACACATTTTCCCCGATAAGGGCTCGGATGCCGAGGAGGCGCTGGCTGTCTTGCACTTTGACTTGTGCGAGCCATTTCGAGTGGCTGCCAAGGATGGCAGCTTGTACTTTCTACTGCTGAAGGATCGCCACACTCGGTTTGTGTGGGCAATGCCGATCGCTAAGAAGAGCGACGTGCTGCGGGAGTTCCAATAGTGGGTGGTGCTGTTCAAGCGGTAGACGAAGAAGCCGGTGCTGATGCTCCGCTCAGACCGAGGAGGGGAGTTCCTTGGGAAGGCGTTCACCAACTTCATCAACAGGAAGGCCACCGTTCATGACCTGACATGCCCCTACACTCTACAGCAGAATGGCATGGCAGAGCGGGAGATGCGCACGGTCGTCGAGTCCGTGCAGACGATGCTGCTGCACATGGGTGTGCAGCACCACTGGTGGCACCTCACTCTACGCCAAGCTGTCTGGGTGCGCAACTGCTTGGAGTGGTCGACACTGCCGCCGCGGACGACGCCGTACCAGCTGCTGACTGGGAAGAAGCCCGACCTCACGCTGGCACGGGTATGGGGACTGCACGGTGCAGTTCATGGTTCCTGAGCAGCAGCGCGGTGGGAAGCTGGCGCCGAAGGCTCGCTGGAGGCTTCACATGGGTGTGTCGCTGGAGAGAAAGGGACGGGAGGTGCTCGACCTGACCGACAACAAGGTAGTCACGTTGATCGAGGTGATCTTCTACGAGACGCTGTCGCTGGAGGTATGGAGGGCGAAGTCTGGGCCGGCGTCGGGGCGGACGCAGGCACACCCGCCGACGGACACCTTGACGGTGACAGTTTTACTGCTCGCCAAAGTCGACGAGTCTGCTGATGAGGATGTAGTAGAGGTTCTTCCACCCCCCCTTGTTCTTGCTCCTCCCTCCTCCGTCATAGATCGGCCTGCCTCGATACCTAGGTCGGCCGTTGGCGATGAGAGGAGCCTTGAGGCGTCGCCTGTGGCGCCGGCGAGTGGCATCGTCGGCGGTCAACAAGGCACCAACCTCGTCGACCTGGATGGAAAGCCGTCGACGATAAGGGAGCATTAGACAAGGGAGCTGGTCGAACAGGAGGCAACAGCAGGGGTGCAGTCGACAGGGGAGCAGCGGCCGGGGCGCCGTACAGAGGAGCTGTCGAAGTCAGAAGGAGGTGAGCAACCGGTCGAAGGGTCCAAGCACCTGGTTGACAACGTGGACGTGGACAAGGAAGGGGAGCAGTCGGCGGGTGAGGAGTCCACTGACACCGACGTGGTGGAGGTGCCGATCACGAGGCCTGAGCTGCGACGCACAGGTTGAGCTCGACGGCCGCCGGGGCGGCTGAGCTTCAATGCCATTGCTGAGCGGCGAGCTGGAAGGGCGAGGCGGTGAAGGCCGCCATGGAAGAAGAGATCCGCAGCCTCATCGGCTTGGGCACTTGGGAGCTGGTCGAACGCTCACGCGGGATGAACATCATGAAGAATCAGTAGGTGCTGACGACCAAGTACCGCATCGACGACACTGTCGAGCACGAGAAGGCGAGGCTGGTCGTGAAGGAATTCACGTAGATGTACGGCGCCGACTACGACAAGACGTACTTGGCGGTGAGCCGCTACGTCACGCTGGGGATCTTCCTCAGCATCGTTGGCGTCCTCGACCTCAACCTAATGCAGCTCGACATGAAGAACGCTTTCCTACAAAGCAAGCTCAACAGGGTGTTCTACCTGTACCAGCCGGACTACTTCGACGATGAGACCGGCCGGGTGTGTAAGCTGCTGAAGAGCCTCTACGAGCTGAAGAAGTCGCCGCTGCTGTGGTATAGGGCTCTCGACAGTGTGTTACTGGGCGCTGGCTGGAAGAAGAGCCAGGTCGACGAGGCGCTCTACTTGAAAGCCGGCGACAACGGAGTGACCTGCTGGGTGCTGGTTTACGTCGTCGACATGCTCGCCGCTGGCAGCAGCACCGCGATGCTGAAGGAGCTGAAGGAGCTACTGGAGGCCGCCTACAAGCTGCGTGAGATCTCGCCGGTAGTGAAGTACCTTGGGCTAGAGATCGTGCGCGACAAGCCGGCAAGGAAGCTGTGGCTGCACGAGCAGGGCTACGTCGACAATACGCAGGCGCTTCATCGACAAGGAGCAAGGCGGGCGCCGAAGACGCCGGTCTTGGTCGACATCTACGCAGAGCTGACGTTCGACGATGAGGAGGCGCAGGAGCACGAGGAGGAGGAGGAGTACCAGCAGAAAGTTGGCTCACTGCAGTTTGCAGAGACGACGACGAGGCCTCGCCCGCTACCTCGCCTCCCTTGCCGACACACGCGACACTGCTTTGGAGTTTGGCGGTGGACCATAGTCATAGGAGCTGATCGGCTACGTGGACGTTGACGACGCGGGCAACAAGCAGAACCGGGCGAGCACGGCCGGCTACGTGTTCGTCTTCAGAGGGGCCGCAGTTTCTTGGTCGAGCCAGCGCATCAAGTGCGCAACGCTCTCCTCAACCGAGTCAGAGTACGTCGCAGCCACGGACACCGGCAAGGAGGGGCGTCGACTTCGCTTCCTCCTTGTAGAGTTCAAACGGCCCGACTCTGGGAAGCCGACCGTCCTCCGTGTGGAATCCGGAGATAACTCTATCAACCGGAGCTAGACTACGGGCGAGGCACGGGGTAGGAGGGATATTTGAGTTCGTTCCTTAGTCGTTCTCTAGCACTTGTGCATTCACGGGGCAAAAATGCAAGAGTTTCACTAGCGAACATTGAGAACAATGATTCAAAATGATATAACAATACTGGCATTGTCACATTTGTATGAATGTGAAGGGGATAGTGGGAAAGGAGAAAAGGGATGTACAAAGTGTACATATTGTACATGGCGAGCTGGGCAGTGGCGAGGATGAGAACGAAGGGTCTGGTGGCGAGTGAGGAAGAGAGGGAGTCCGAAGGGTGAGGTGGTGGTTGACGTCTGCCGAAGCGAAGGGTTGAGGAATGCATGGAAAGTGTGTGGGGCGGTACTTACGTAAGACGGAGGTGGGCTCGAGTGGGAATTACAGCGCAAGGCAGCGGCAGCAGAGGCAAGGAGGTTACCACAGGCACTTGGATGGGTGTTTGTTTGCATGTCTGTTTGTTTCCATGTGTGCACAGGCGAGCTCCCAGGAGCCAGCTGGATCTGGACAGTGTCAGCTGAAGGCAAAGTCGCTAGAGGCGGGGAACAATGGTGGCAGGCAGCATGGATCAAGTCTTCCCGAAAGTAGCGATAGCTGCTAGTGAACAGACTAGGGAAGGACAGGACTCAGGGTGGTGACAGAGCTGGTAGACTAGGAGGATTCTTGTGGAGCTACCCTCAATGCTAGTATGTTTCCTTTTCAACACGGTATTCTTGCACCCGACGAAGCAAAGCGACTAGAAGGAGATAGCACAAGCTGTGATGTAACTAGAAGGACTAGAAGGTAGCGTTATATGAGGGAGCCAGAGCTCATCACATACAAACATTCAGCTGTATGCCCACACGATTAGGATTAGATTTCGCTGCGAAGGATCAGATTAGGGAGAACGAGATGACGGTGGGTGAAGGGAAGAACAGGCAGGAGCCTGGAGCGAGGACGGATGCGCATGGCGCAGGAGGAAATGAACGAAGGACGGGCGGAGCCACGTGCTCAGGAGAGGAGTGTGACGTGCAGCATCTCGTAGAGGAGGAGGGAACCAGGGACAAGAAGGAGAAGCCATCCCGCGGAGAAGCCGTGGCAGCCACGCAAGCGGGGAAGGAGAGCGACAGGCAGTATCGGCGTAGCGCGTCGTGGCAGGGCTTTGAGGATGATGCGGCGTCAACGCGTTGGCGTTACACCATGCTCCCAAAGGTGGAAGTGCCGGAGCGCTTTTCGGTGGAAGTGCAATGCGGGCCATCATTGAAAAACTATCTGATGAGGCTGGAGAATCTGCGAGCTCGATGGGAACTCGATTGATTGGTCGCGAATGAATTCTTCCGGGGTTTGGCAAATACCCTGACGGGAAAGGCCAAGACGTACTACCGCATTTGCAGACGGGAACTGCTGGATTGGGCGGCTCAGGCAAGACCGGGAGTGAGAGATCCCACCAAGCGCTTTCTGGAGATGCTGCGGGAGCAGTTCCCGCTGCAGACGCCGGAACGAGTATGTGAATTCCGTGATTTAAAGCGCAGGATGGGGGAGTCCCTACTAGCGTACTATGGACGGCTCGTGGAATTGGCCGAAGACATGAATTGCTTGGATCAGGGCCGCCTCGTCAGCAAGTTGCTGAACGGCCTTAATTACGAGTTGCAACAGGACGTGCAGGTGAAGATATTTGAGATGGGAGCTACTACGACTCTGGGCGTGGCGTACGAAATGGCGAAGAGAGTGGAGACGGGGAGGAGGATGTTCGAGGTTGAGCGTACGGCGGAACGGGCGACAGAGCGTAGGAGGCCAGGATGGAGTGCAGCTCCAGTGGAAAGAGAGAGACCGCCGAGAGGCCCGGGTGATCCCCGCAAGTGCCACAACTGCGGGCAAGCGGGACACCTGAGGAGGGGCTGCAGGAATCCGCCAGCGTGCTCGATCTGTAGGCAGGAAGACCACCAGCGGCGCAATTGTCCAGAGATGCTGGTGTCAGAGGTCCACTGGTGATCCCCGATCGATCCTAGGGAAGGGTTACAGGCACGTTTGCCTGGGGGGTTATGGGCGCACTCTGACCCGCAACTTAACAAGCCCTTTTATCCCAATGGTCTAGTGGTTGGGATTCTGAGATGGTATCAGAGCGAAGGTCTCGAGTTCGAATCCCGGTGTATGCACTTCGGGCATCCCAGTGCGGGGGGGGTGTCAGAGGTCCACTGGTGATCCCCGATCGATCCTAGGGAAGGGTTACAGGCACGTTTGCCTGGGGGGTTATGGGCGCACTCTGACCCGCAACTTAACAAGCCCTTTTATCCCAATGGTCTAGTGGTTGGGATTCTGAGAGCTGGTGTGCGGGAAGTGTGGACGGAGGGGGCACACGGACCGGGATTGCTACTCGCGACGGGGAGAGGGGCGGGGAGAGAAACGCGAAAGGAGTGAAATGGCAGAAATGAAAGCGGAAATTGAGAGATGGCGAGCTCAAATAGAGGGACGAGAGGCGGGAAGCGAAAGGAAGCCAGCCATAGTAGCAAGGGAAGAAGAAGAAGAGAGCAGTGAGGAAGAGTTCTGCCTGATGGCTTGGCCTGCAAGGGACCGGGAGGAGCTGGGACTAAGGACGCAAGCGGGAGAGGAATCTGAGGCCACGCATGGAGCTGCGGAGGGAATCGAGCCCCAGGAGAAGGGCAGAAGCAGAGGAAGACCTGCATCCACCGCGCCGCCACCCGCTGGAGTGGCTCAGCTGTGCAGCATCTGTTCTGGTGGCAAAAAAGGGGTACTTAACGATGGGGGGCGTGTCAGTAAAGCAGGCAATCATAGATACCAGGGCCCATCCAGTGTTAATTGGGAGGAGGCTCGCACAGCAGCTGCAGCTGGACCGTCCAGAGCGGCAGATAGAAGAGCGATTGTTGTTGATGACAGCAGAAGGAGGGGGCACCAAGTGGATGCCGAAGACCAGGAGTACTGTGGAGATTTTCATTCGGCATGTAGCCCGGAGGAGTGTTCAATGAAGCTGCAGTGCGGAATCTCGCCCTCTGAAGACTATGACCTGCTACTGGGAGTGGAATTTCTGTATAGCATCGGGGCCACCATAACCGTTGAGGAATTCCGTGAGTGGAATTCCGTTAGATTCATTCGCCGAAAACCGTGGGAGGCGTATCAGACGGAGATCAGGACTGTGGAAGAGGAGCTAGGGATACTCAGCTAGGAAGAATTAGACGAGGAGCGGAGACACAGAGACTGGCACCGTCAGCACTGGGGCGAGAGCGGTCGGCTGAAGGAACTGCACCTGTATGGAAGCGTGTACCAGAAGCCGATAGCGCTGCTGGAATTGTTTGGTGGAATCTGCACCGGGCTGACCACTGTGCTGAAGGGGGGATTGAGGGTGGCAAAATACATCTACGTCGAGAATGACGAGGCGGTAGATCGCATGGCGTGGCATTACATCAAGAAACTAAAAGAGAGGTAACCTTCGCAGCTTTATGCGGATGCTGTTGAGAAAAGGGCTGAATGGGTGTGCCAACGGGTGGAGGATATGAAGGATGATGCGCTGACACATTGGGGGAAGGAAGAGGGATGGAGGACCCTAGAAGTGGGATGTTCAGGGAATTGGTGGGCATACTGAAAATGATCAAGAGGAAGCAAGGAGAGGTGGCCTACATAGTAGAGAATGTAGATACGCGGGACGATATGCGGGAAGCGGTGAAGAGTGTCGAGGAAGAGATCAGGGCAGAGCTGGGGGCAAGAGTGGCATGGGATGCTGCACAAAACGGCAGCACGGCGCATAGGCCACGCAGGTATCGGCAAGACGTCGTACCGGAGGCAGCACTGCAATACGAGCTATCACTGATGGAGTGGCCGCGCGCGCGTATGGTGCAGGACATCCTGGAGCCAGCAAGGATGCCGGCACCTGTGAGGAATCCTGACCACGAGTCTCAGTTCCCGTGCAAGGGGAGCCTCGGCAGGCATGGCCCACGCGGTGGCGCACAATCAGGCAAGGGGGTTCAAGATGGAGGAAGGCAGAGGGGGTCCTGGAATGGTGTTTGATAGACTGAAGGGAATCTGGGAGGAATCGATGGCCTTGGAACGCGACTGGCGATGGGATTCATGGCAGAAGCAAGTGACTGAGCGGCAGTGCAGGAGGGCATAAGGCAATGCGATGGATTTGAACGCACTACACTGGCTGGTGGGAGTCATGCATCGGCACCTAGAGAAGCAACGTCTAGAAAGGAGAAGGGGTCATGCGGAGAGAGCAGAGGAAGAGGAAGCTGAGGAGTGGGAGGAACCAGAGGAGTGGGAGGAATCAGAGATGGATTGGGAGAGTGAAGACAGGGAGGACCCGACAGAGAGGTGGATTTCAGATCCTGATGAAGTATTTTTGGGCCCGGGCAGAGCATATATGGTGTTGCTAAATGAGAATGAGGAAGGGGCAGGCAGCAGACACGGGAGAGACTCCAGAAAGGGAAGTGGCAGGGAGCGAGCAGGCAGACATGGAAGGTGGACCAGCACCATAGGCGGCAGCAGGCGGAGACGGGCAAATTCAGTGGAAGGGGACGAGAGGCACCACACATGGAACATAGGTTCAGCCCTGCAAATAATAGCGGCGATAAGACTGGAGGCAGTGCTGCGGCAGTACGCAGCCGTCTTTGCTCACAACCTACAGGAACTGGGGAAGTGCACGATAAGCACCATGCACCTGCCGCTGACAAGCGAAGTACATGTGTACCAGAGGCGGAGAAGGATGAGCCCGCAAGACATAGAGGTGTGTACAGCAAAGTGTCAGGAACTGTTGGCCACGGGATTGATTTGCAGGTCGGCGTCAGACTACGCAGCAGCCACCGTAGTAGCCGCAAGAACAGACCTGATCGGGGATGTTTTATCCAGGTGGATGTGTGGGGATTACAGGGGTTTAAACATGGTCACGGCCACAGACCGCTACCTTATGCCCATGGCGGAGGAGATATTTGATCAGCTGCACGGTAGCTGGGTGTTTTCAACGCTAGACCTGAGGTAGGGCTTTAATCAGATTCCGATAGTAGAAGAGGACAAAAGGAAGATAACATTCCACGGCCCGGATGGCTTATATGAATGTAACTTCATACCGTTCGGTTTGAGGAATGCCTCAGCAGTATTTCAGAGGGTGATGGATACGGTGCTGAGAGAGGTGAAGGGAGCGGCCGGTTACATAGACGATGTCATTATATTCAGCCTTGACGGTGAGAAGCATGTGGAGGACATTGAAGCAACGCTGGCAGCCATTCAAGCGGCAGGACTGACGTGTCATCCGAGAAAGTGCCGCTTCGGGCACAGCAGCGTGGCCTACTTGGGGTTTGAGGTGGCAAGGGGAGAGTTGAGCATCCAGAAGGCGAAAGTTGAGGTGCTAGACAGGGTGGAGCGCCCGAAGGATAGGAGCAGGCTGCGAGCACTGCTGGGCTTTTTGAACTATTACAAGAAATTCATTCCTGACTTTAGCAAGCGAGCGGCACCGTTAAACAAGCTGCTGAGAGAGGATCAGAAATGGCAATGGGAGGAGGCGCAGGAAGCAGCATTGAGAAGGCTGATAGAGGCAGTGAAGGCTGGAGCAGTGTTGAAACCGCCTGATGGGAAGTCACCTTTTGTGCTATACACGGATTGGAGCAGTGTAGGAATGGGAGCGGTGCTGAGTCAGATGGAAGCAGAGCAGGAGAAAGTGGTGGCGTTTGCCAGTAGGACTTGCAACCCTGCCGAGGCCAACTATTCATCCTATGACGGAGAAGTACTGGCTGCGGTTTGGGCAGTGGGGCACTTTTGGGTGTACCTACAAGGGCGGCATTTCACACTGGTGATCGATCATCAGCCCTTGCTATGGCTAATGCAGAACCAAACGCTGACAGGGCGGAATGCGCGGTGGGCGATGAAGCTGCAGGAGTACGACTTTACAGTGAAGCATCGCCCAGGCAGGACAATGCAGCACGTAGATGGGCTCTTGCGGAACCCCCCAAGGGAAAAGGAGGAAGGTAACTCGGGGAGGGAGCACCCAGCAGCGGCATTGAATGCAATGGTCAAGGAGAAGGGGGCAGGTGCAGTTACGGACGAAAGACGGCTAGAAGCGAGTGCCAGAACCAGCAGAGCGGGCGGCGATAATCAAGGAGGTGTACGACAAGCCGGGGCATTTTGGGCCATTGCGCACGATACAGCTACTGCACACAGGCTGGTGGTGGGCTGGAATGAGGAAGGAGGTGAAGGAGTGGGTGGAGAAGTGCGAGCTCTGCTGCAGGAATAAGGCAACGCTGCTGAGGAGTCAAGCGGAGCTGCAGCCATTGGCGATTGTGGAGCTCGGGTATCGCTGGTCACTAGACATAACAGGGGAGCTACATCGTGCTCATGATCGAGCACGTGAGTAAGTGGGCAGAAGCACGACCATTGGTGAACAAGACTGTGGTAGCTATGGCAGAGTCTTTCGAGGAGATGGTCATCACACGGTTTGGGGCATGTGGGAAGGTGCTGACGGATCAGGGGATAGAGTTTCAAGGAGAGTTCAAGGAGCTGCTGGCGTCTAATGGGATCCAGCGTCGCACCACCTCACGGTATCACCCACAAGCTGACGGGCTGACGGAGAGATTGGTTCAGACAGTGAAGAGAGGCTTGAGAGTGTATGGTGAGGCACATAAGGGAGACTGGATAAGAAGTTGGCATGGGTGATGGAAGGGTACAGGTTTAGTAAGCAGGCGGCTTTAAAGGACGTGTCACCTTACAACTTGCTGTTCGGGAAGCAACCGATATTACCCGTGGGAGCCCCCAGGCTGCTGATGGACAGTGTCTTTACTGGGACTGCGGAGAAGTGGGTGGCGCTGGCAGATGCGAGAGCTGCGTACCTCAAAAAGATGCTGCCAGCTGCAATGGAGAGCCTGAAGGTGGCTCAGCTCAGAGATATCCATCGCTACTGTCAGCGGCAGCTGGAGAAGATGCAGGGCCGAGGGCAACCCGTGGAAGTGGGGCAGGAAGTGTATATGAGGCGAGCGAAGCGGGATGGATTAGACCTAGGAGTGTCCCAGCAGAGGTGGACCATGAAGGAGGTCAGAGAGTCGGGGGTGTTGGTGCTGGAGGAGGAGGGAGGAAAACGAGTGATGGACCATGTCATGAATGTGGCGGTTGCTGGCAAGACTAAGAAAGCGCAGGCATATTTATGTCCCATGACCAGGGCGAGGATGGCGACAGCAGGTCAAGAGTGAATGCATCAGGAAGACCAGCAGAGAGGAAGGAGGGACAAGAGCAGGAACTAGGGAGAGGACGGCTGCATGAGGGAGGAGTGATGTAATGAAGAAGTGGCACCAAGAGAGAAAGAGGTAGTAGCAAGAGAGAGAGCTGCAGAGGAATGAAGGAAGGTGGTGAGGTTCCGACAGCTGTCACATTTGTATGAATGTGAAGGGGTTAGTGGGAGAGGAAAAAGGGGATGTACAAAGTGTACATATTGTACATAGCGAGCTGGGCAGTGCCGAGGATGAGAACGAAGGGTCAGGTGGCAAGTGAGGAAGGGAGGGAGTCCGAAGGGTGAGGTGGTGGTTGACGTCTGCCGAAGCGAAGGGTTGAGAAATGCATGGGAAGTGTGCAGGGCGGTACTTACGTAAGAGGGAGGTGGGCTCGAGTGGGAATTACAGCGCAAGGCAGCAGCAACATACGCAAGGAGGTTACCACAGGCACTTGGATGGGAACTTGTTTGCATGTGTGTTTGTTTCCATGTATGCGCAGGCAAGCTCCCAGGAGCCAGCTGGATCTGGACAGTGTCAGCTAGAGGCAAAGTAGCTAGAGGCGGGGAACAGTGGTGGCAGGCAGCATGGATGCAAGTCTTCTCGAAAGTAGCAATAGCTGCTAGCAAGCATACTAGGGAAGGACAGGACTCAGGGTGGTGACAGAGCTGGTAGAGTAGAAAGATTCTTGTGGGTTAGCCTCAATGCTTGTATGTTTCCTTTTCAACATGATATTCTTGCACTCGACGAAGCAAGTAGTGACTAGAAGGAGATAGCACAAGCCGTGATGTAACTAGAAGGACTAGAAGGTACCGTTATATGAGGGAGCCAGAGCTCATCAAGAGTGAGTGCATCAGGAAGACCAGCATAGAGGAAGGAGGGTCAAGAGCATGAAACTAGAGAGAGGACGGCTGCATGAGGGAGGAGTGATTTAGGGAAGAAGTGGCACCAAGAGAGAAAGAGGCAGTAGCAAGAGAGAGAGCTGGAGAGGAATGAAGGAAGGTGGTGAGGTTTCGACAGCATCCAAGACTACATCAGACCTAGCAAAGCTGCTGGTCGAATTCTAGCGCAGGACGGTCGGCCGCGTGCCAGCACGGCTTGGTCGATCGCGCTCTAGCAGAGCAAAGCCGCAGCTTGCCAGCATTGCAAATCCACGGTGTGCCAACGCTGGAGCAAGTTGACTGCATAGCGTTGCACCCGCAGAACAACGGTGCGCCTGCTTCGCAGATGCGCGCAGCTGGTTGGTGCGCCATTCCTCGTCACGGACACAGCATAGACGCCCAGCTCGACTCCACGCTACGATTGCGCCCACCAGCCATGGCAACCTCGGGATACCACTCCGAGGTCATCCTCGCCAGAATCACCTGGGCGACCATCGCGTGCCTCCGCGGAACCCTGTCGCCCGGGTAACCTGGTCGACCGAGCAACCACCGTGTCTACCAGCTGCTTCTTGTGCCTGTCGACCTCCCAAGTCGACGACCACCTCCAGTCGACCACACCAGGTCGACGTCACCTTCAGTCGACCAGCTCTAGGTCGACGACACTCCTGGTCGGCCAACTCTTGGTTGGCCAGTACACCTATCAGCCGACCACCCAAGTCAGCTTCCCCAGGCCAGCGTCACTAAGTTGACGCCTCCAATGTTGACCTCGCCAGGTCCACCATCCAAAGTCACCGCCCTCCTAAAGTCAGCGCCCTTGCAGCGGTCCCCGTGCAGGCCGACCAGCCTCATTGATCAGCTCGCCCACTGCTGCAGGTCGGCTGCATTCCAACGTACACCCGACCACGACGTCAGCTCCGCCCAAGCATGGACGGGGCCTAACACAACTCCCGTTGGCATGGACAACAAGTCGGCAAATATGGTCGCTGAGGGGTTGGGGCTGACGGGCAACCTCAAGCATATGGAGTGACGCTATGCCTGGCTGCAGCACACGGTGAGGCGCGGGCGGTTCGTGCTGAAGTACATCCTGACCACCGAGCAGCCGGCTGACTTGTTGACAAAGGCGCTACATTTTCCAGCTTTCAACCGGTGCTCTGTCGCCATCGGCCAAGTTCGCCTGGCCGACGTCGGCGACGACGACGACGATGTGCAGCAGTAGATGCCATGCCCTTCTACACGGCTCGTGCGGTGACGGCGTGCTGTGTGTGGGGGCCACGCTGAGGACGAGTTTTCTCTGTGAAGCACCGCCGTGTGGGCTGGAGGCCCAAGCGTGAGCGCGGCAGGGGAGTGTTAACGGGAGTGGAGTGTTGGCCCCGCCCTCGCTTGGGCAACGCCGACGACTTGGTCTGATGTACGAGAGTATCAGCCGACCGTTCACAGTGGGAGAGCTGCTCGACAAGCTTCGTTGAGCTGCGACTGCCAAGAGATGGGCCCGATAGGCTCAAGTCGATAGATGTAGCCAGTGCGCGAGTGCCTGTTGTCAAAGTCGCCGGCGTGATCTGCGTCGACGTAGCCGATTAGCTTAGGTGTTGTATTTCCGGTCTTGTGGTAGGTTAGGCCGATTGTCGGGGTGCTGACGAGCTAGTGAAGAGCGCGGTCGAGCTCCGCCATGTGTTCCGCTTCAGGTTTCTTGAGGTAGGTGGCAAGTTGACTTGCAGAGTGTGATAGATCCGGACGACAGGTAACGGCTGCGAAGAGTAGGCATCCCAGCTTTCTTTGGTAGTCGCGTATGCCTTCGGGCTTGAGCGGAGCGGAGCCTTCTTTGTGACTTCCGGTGGTGTAGCGATATGGCGTGGAGATGGCGGTCGGGGTGAGTCCGAAGCGTTTGGCGATGGTGTTGGCGTATTTCGCGGCGTTGAGGTAGATTGCGCTTTCCTCTTCCTGAATGTTGAGGCCGAGGTATTGCGTGACGGTCGATGACACTGTGAGAGTAAGATCTTGCTGCAGCTCCCCTTCAAACCAGGTAGTAACGCCGTCGGTCGAGCCAATGTAGAGTAGGTCATCTACATAGATGATCAGTAAGATGTAGTCAGTGCCCTTTGTGAGTCGGTACATGCCTTGGTCATGCGGTAGCTGGCAGAACCCGATGCGGATGAGTCTAGCATGCAAGTACTGTTGCCACAGTCTCGGGGCCTGTTTAATGCCGTTCAGAGACTTTAGCAGCTGGCAGACTTGGTTAGGATCTCCGTTTGATCCGTGTGGTAGTTCGACGAAGATTTTGGCGTCAACAGGTACGTAGAGAAAGGTATTGGCGACGTCGATTTGCCGTAGTTTCTTCTTCTTCATGGCGGCGATCGCGAGGAGAATTCGCAGCGAAGTATATCGGCTGACCGGTGCGAACGTCTCGGTGAAATCGTGTCCGTGCTCTTGGTCGAAAGCTCGCACGACCCAGCGCACCTTAAACTTGTCGATGGTGGCGTCTGCTTTTGTTTTCACACGGAAAACCCATTTTCCGGTGAGTATCGTTTTGTTGCATGCCACGCCGATGGGAACGATTTTCCAGGTGTTCTGTTCTTCCAGCGCTTTCAGCTCCCTGTCCATGGCTTCGCGCCATTTTTCCCAATGCTCCCCCCCCAGAGCCTGCTGAACTGTGGCAGGCTCCTTAGGAATCTCCGTGCCGTGAACCGCGGTGATGAGGCCAAGTATCTGGAGTCCGCTCTGTGTGTAGCGGGAGAGTGTTGTGTCCTCAGGATAAGCTGCTTCGTCACCTGCTTTTGGGTCAGGTAAGAAATTTGGTCCTATGCGTTTGGCTTCGTTGGTGTTGACTTGGGCGGGTGTAACGTAACCAGTGTCAGCGAAGTCGTAGAAGACTTCGGCGTTGATGCTCTCGCGAGGGTTGTCGTCGTCCACTGGAATATCCACCGAGCAGTACGGAAGAGGTCCGGCTTCTTCCGAAGCTCCGTCCATGGTCTGTTCATCCAGGTCAGCTTCGTCTTCTACCGAAGCGAAAGCTCGGTAGCCATGAAATCCGCCTGTGACATCGCGTCAGGTTTCCAGGTTGTACAGGTAAGTTGGAAGGGTGAGACGTTCGTAGAATATGACATCACGTGCTGCCACTGTTTCCTTTGTGTTGATGTCAAAAATCTTCCATGCGTTGTAATGTTTTTCGATGCCCAGGTGTATGAGAAGAATTGAACGAGAATGAAATGAGTATGAACGAAGTGAGTACAAATAGGAAACCCTAATTGTGTTGTACCCCCTATGGGATACCCCACTATAGCCTACACAAACAAGTAAGCTATATGTTCTGACACACCCCCATAGGCAAAGTGGGGGAGAACAAGGGGTCACAAGACCAGTCAAGCAAAGCAAAGCAAAGCTCAGGGTGGATCACAAAGTCACCACGCATTCCGAGCACAAGTTCAAAGGCCACAAGGCCAGTTCACATGCAAGATCATATATAGAGGTATACAAGAGTCAAGCAAGCAAGAGCAAGAGTATATATATGCGAAGGTACAAGCAAGGTCAAGAGGAGAGCAAGTGAGGCAAGACAGGCACAAGACCCAACTGCGTGCAGCAACGCTGATGATCACAAGGCGCAAGTGCCTTGGTGAAGACATCAGCAGTGTTGGCCTCAGAGGCCACGTACGCAAGTCGCAGCTGTCCACGCAGCTGTAGCTCACGAGCAAGAAAGTAGCGAAGAGCAATGTGCTTCGTTCTGTGCTCCAGTCGCTGCTCTCGACACAAGGCCAACATAGCCTTGTTGTCTACGTACAGGACTGGAGGAGAACGAGGCTGCTCTCCAAGGTCGGTCAGCAGGTAGGTGAGCCAGCGTAACTCCTGTGCAGCCATAGCCCCAGCGTAGATCTCAGCCTCACAACTGGAGCCGAGAACAGAAGACGAGCGGGTAGCCCGCCACGAGACAGAGCCGGAACCAAGGCTGAAGGTGTAACCCTGTGACGACCGCTGCGTAGCCTGGTCGTCAGCCCAAGAAGCGTCTGCGTGCCCAGTGAGGACCACTGGACTGCGCCCTCCAAGCACTAGCCCCATGCCCGACGTACTGCACAAGTAGCGCAACACCCTCTTCGCTGCAGCCATGTGCTCTGGTCGGTGTCTCCCAGGAGCAACAAAGCGTGCGAGAATGCTAAGAGGGTATGCGAGGTCAGGTCGTGTGCAGGTCATCAGGTACATGAGGCAGCCAACAAGCTCTGCAAACGGGCCACTCGACTCTACGGACTCATCCGAAGGCAGAGCTGAGAGCGAGTGGCGAGTAGGCAGAGGAGTGGCCTGAGGCGAGGAGTACGTGAAGCCGAAGCGCTGAAGGACCTGCTGCACCATGTGTGACTGAGTCAGGGTAATGGTGCGGCGTGCTCTGTCCCGGGTGATCTGCAAGCCAAGGTAGCTGCGCAGTTCACCCAGGTCAGTGCACGTGTGTCTCTTCTGCAGCTCGGACTTCACGTAGGCGAGTCCAGCAGTGTCAGCTGTGGCAAAGACCAAGTCGTCAACGTACACGAGGATGTAGAACGGCGGCAGAGAGGTGTCGGTGCGCAGAAACAGCGACGGGTCGGCAGTGGAAGGAGCAAACCCAAGTGCCGCGAGCGTAGTCCTCAGTGTGTCGTGCCACTCACGTGGCGCCTGGCGGAGACCGTAGACTGGACGCCGGAGACTCCACTGGGTACCAGGAGGGAAAGACCCAGTGAAGCCAGGTGGGCGACGCAGCCAGATCTCCTCGTGCAGGCTGCCCTACAAGAAAGCTGTGCTGAAGTCGAGAGAGTGCAGCTCGTAGTCACGGTGAGCAGCAACGTGCAGCAGAACCCGAAGAGTGGTCATCTTCGGGGTGGAGGAGAAGGTCTGAAAGTAGTCAACCCCCTGCCGCTGACTGAAGCCACGAGCCACGTAACGCGCCTTGAAGACAGGCGGAGAACCCGGCGGCCGCTTCACCCTGAAAATCCACATGCCATTGACGATGTTCGCCCCAGGAGGGGGAACAGCGTCAACGTAGGTGCCTGTGGACTTCCAGGAAGCCATCTCTGCATCCATAGCTGCCTGCCACTGAGAGGAGTAGGGACCCTCTACCGCCTCCACGTAAGAGCGCGGAGTCGGGATGTCTGGTGCATCCGGGTCTCCCTCAGGGGCTAGCACTACAAACGCGAGACGAGGTGAAGCGGCGGCCAGACACTGGAACTCCTCCTGCCTGTCCTCAAGGACGTCCGTGCCAAGGGCACACTCACCCCCGACGGACGGAGGACAGGCAGACTCAGACTCAGCGACAAGACGAGCAGCGTAGTCTAGACGACAGCGCGCAGCAAAGTCGACAAGCTCAGTGACAAGGGCAGACGCAGCAGACGACTCGAAGGAGGGGTCATTGACAGCAGTAGCCAGGAGACGCGTGACAGTAGGACTGGCAGCACGAAGAGAGTCCGACTCCGGGTCGGCAAGAGCAGGAAGAGAGGAAGCAGGAGGAGAAGGCAAAGGGGCACGCAGAGGAGCAGTGGACGGACGCAGTGACATCCGGTGCGTGCCAGGGACAGGAGGAGGACGCCGACGCGACCCGCGACCACTAGCGCGCTCAGTACGAACAGGCGGCACAGGACGAGACGCAGGCTCACGACGCTCAGTAAGACCTCCAGTCGGACCAGCGTAGGGAGAAGGAGCAGGCAAAGGGGAGGCAGGCTGTAGCTGTGGGTGTGACCGGACAGGCTGCGGACCTTCTAAGGGAGGAGGAGGAGGTGTAAGACCAAGAACCTGCTGCAGGAGCGGAACGAAGTACGGTCGGGGCCGCGCGGCGACGCTAGAAACAGCAGGAACAGCACCAGCAGCCCCGGCAGGAGCACCCACTCCAGCAGCACCTCCAGCAGCACCACCAGAAGCTCTAGAACCCCCAGCCGCAGCACCAGGAGCACTGTCAGTCGGACCGCCAACGGCAGGCTCAGCGCCAACACCCTCAGCAGGACCAGCTCCAGGAGAACTCTCAGACCCAGCAGCTCCAGCACCCACAGCGCGAGCACCGGCGCGACGCGCGGCAGCAGTACCCTCTGCAGCCGAAGAACCACCCGCACCAGCAGCACGCCTCCAGCGCCTGGCAAACCACTCACGCAGCTCCTGGGGGGAGAGTGGCTCCCGGCGAGACGAAGCACCCCCACGCACAGCACCCCCAGGCGCAGCACCTCCAGGCTCAGCACCCCCAGGCACAGCACCCCCAGACTCGGCACCTCCAGGCTCAGCACCCCCAGGCTCAGCACCTCCAGGCTCAGCACCCCCAGACTCGGCACCTCCAGGCTCAGCACCCCCAGACTCCGCACCCCCAGGCTCAGCTCCCGCAGCAGCACCAGAGTCACCAGTGACCTCGACAGGCTCGACCGCGTCTACCTGGGACACACCTGAAGGGGCAGGACCCTGAGGGGGGAGGGGGACTACCGGGGGGGGACCTGGTACCAAGAAGAGCGGGGGTGGGGGGAGGGACGGAGTGCGGTAGGGGAAGAGGCGGTAGTAGGGTACCGACTCGTCAAACGTGACGTCCTGGGAGGACAGAACACGTCGAGAGGTGGGGTGGTAAAACTGCCACCCAGGGGCGTCGGGGGGGAACCCCAGGAAGACGCAGGGAGAAGCACGAGGGGACAGCTTGTCCGCAGACAGGTCGCGAACAAACGCCCGAGATCCCCAGACCCGGAACGCCGACGCATCGCCAACCTTCCCCGTCCACAGCAGGGCTGGGGAGGTCTCCGGTCGAGAGACCCTGGGGTGGAGGTTGATCTGGTGCGCAGCGTAACTGACCGCAAACGGCCACAGAAAATGGGGAGCAGCCGCATGCATCATGGACGTACGAGCGACGTCCATGACCATGCCAATGCGGCGCTCAGCAATCCCATTCTGCTGTGGTGAGTCCGGAAGCGTGAAGGTCTGACGGATGCCTCGCGCACGACAGTAGGCACTCAGGAGGCCAGAGGAAAACTCTCCGCCTCTGTCCGAGTGCAGACGTAAAACAGGGAAGTCAGAGCCAAAGCTCCTCCGAAGCTGGAGACGAGCTGCGCGGATCCAGTCGATCAACACCTCAGTGACCTCACCCTTGCTGCGCAAGGGGAAGACCGTGGTGTAACGCGAGTAGTCGTCAACCACCAGCAGGAAGTAGCGTTCCTGACCCTGTCCACGGATGCGGGCTGGGCCCCACACGTCCATGTGAAGCGTCTGCAACGGGGCCTCTGTCGGAGGAAACTGGGAGGAGTGAGGGGCAGCACGCTGGCGCCCCTCGACACGGGGGACACAGGTGGGGCCAGGGCCCGGAGGAAGGGGAGGGAGAGACCGGGGAAGACCAGACACAAGGACTCGCGAGGCCATGCCTCTAAGCCGAAGCAGAGAGGGGTGGCCAAGGCGGTGGTGCCAGAGGAGGGTCTCGTGAGACAGACGACGACACGAGCAGGGGGCAGACTCAGGACCAGACCTGGACGCTGCAGCAAACACCTGACCAGACGAAGGGACCCTACTAGACTCAGCACCTGGAGGAGAAGCAGTGGTCAGTGTGTACAGGCTCGACCCTGGCCGACGTGTAAAAGTAGCCAGGTGGCGACCTGTATCCGCCTCCGTGCAGTGGGTCACCCGCTGACGAGCAGGGGTGAACTGGTGGACACCCACATCCTGGAGGTCAGCACCACTCACCAAGTTCGTCGAGAACGAGGGGAGGTAGAGACCAGTCAGGGTGCCAAAGGGGGCCGCCGGACACGGGAGGACAGTGGAGAAGCGAGACAGGACAGGCCCCCCAGAGGGGTCAGCCAGGGACACCGCAACCGGCCGACTCAGCGGCGTGAGAGTGGTGCGGTCCCTAAAGAAGGAGCGAGACGCTCCAGAGTCAAGGGTGAAGGTGTGAGAGGCCGAAGCCGACACAGTACCTGAGAGGGCAGACTCACCAGCACCTGAGAGCACAGACGCACTGGCACCCAGAGCAGCAGCCTCACTAGTACCTGACGCGGCAGTACCAATGCCCGGGTCGGGCGGGAAACACCGGTAACAGTCATCCTCATCACTACCAGTCACAGCATACATAGCAGAGAGAATAGCATCAAAATCAAGATCATAAATAGCTACACCAGCCCTAGACAGCTCTCCCCAGCGGGGGATCTCAGCGGCCTCCGGAAACTGCTGACGCCAGGCGTCGGTCAGGCGGCCAAAGCAGCGGCGGGCTGTGTGGGCGCCTCCACACCTCTCCCCTGCACGGTCACCTGTGCGAAGAACTTAGGGGCAGGGACCAAGCGCACCACCACGCTGACGCTGCAAGTACCACTCACGGAGCTGCTGAGGGCCGGGGACGGTGCGAGAGCGCTGCTGCTGCTGTGGCTGCTGCTGCGGCTGCTGCTGCTGCTGCTGCTGCTGCTGGCGTTGACCACCCCAAGAGCTGCTCCGCTGGGACGAGCCACTCCGACCCCCGCCTCCACCGCCACCCCCGCCTCCACCGCCACCCCCGTCTCCACCGCCACCTCCCCCACCAGGACCGTCGCTCCCACCGCTCCCACCGCCTCCTCCGCTACAACCTCCACCGCCACCTCCGCCTCCACCGCCGCCACCAGTACCTCCACTCCCGCCACCACCCCCACCGCCACCCCCACTCCCCCCGCCACCCCCACCGCCTCCTCCACCGCCCCCTCTAGTTCCACCCGCTCCCTTGCCCCCTTTGCCCTTGCCAGAGCGGCGTCTGCCGCTGGGGGCAGACGCCGCGCCGACCGACTCAAAACCAGTGAGGTCGGCCGCAGCGGCAGAGACGACAGAGGGCAGCAGGGGGGAAGGACCACACCCCTCAAAGATGGGGGTGCGAGGGTCACCCCGAGAGGCCCCTACAGCGACAATACTCTTCTCAGCCGCTAGCAGGGACTCCTCAAGGAGATCGACAGTGAGAGTGGTGGGACAGACAGAGAGAAACTGGTCCCTAACGGCACGAAGGGACTCAGGGAGACGGGTGACGAGAAAGTAGAGAGTGATGTACATGGGAGGAGGGTTCGCAGCGCGGAACTCAGCAGGAAGGGCAGCGCGGTAGCGGGTGTCACTAGCACGGAGGTGGGTAACGAGGTCAGCAACAGTGGGAAAGGAGGCGAGGTCAGGGAAGAGAAACGGTAGCATGAGGCGGCTAAGGGTAGCGGAGGAAGGGGAGGAGTAGCGTGCAACTACAGCGTCGTACAAGGCCTGAGCGGTCTTGCACTGACTAAAGTGGGCACGCTCAGAGGAAGGGAGGTGGCGACGCACAGCAAGACGTGCAGCAGCATCGCGGGTCGCCCACTTGGAGCGAACGGCAGAGTCAGCATCAGCAGGTGGGGCAGGGACAGCGCCAGAGACAAAGTCAAAGAGAGAGACCTCATCTATCGCATCACATAGTAAGTACAGCTGCAGGTCTTCAATCCAGACGGCAAAGTCAATGGCCCTCCCCTCAGCGTCAAAAGTAAGGACATTGGGGGTGGCCATGGCAGCAGCTGAAAGTCTCACCGGGCTGGGAGAGTCGGGTAGTGCAGCAGCAGAGGAACACACCTCAGGAACAGCGGCACGGTTCGGGCGGCTCGGGTTGCTGGGGCGGCGCGGGCGGCTCGGGCGGCTCGGGCGGCTCGGGCGGCTCGGGCGGCTGGGGCGGCTCGGGCGGCTCGCGCGGCTCGGGCGGCTCGGGCGGCTCGGGCGGCTCGGGTTGCTGGGGCGGCGCTGGCGGCTCGGGCGGCTCGGGCTGCTGGGCTGTACGGGCGGCTCGTGCGGCGCTGGTGTCGCGACGGGCGGCTCACTGGCGGCTCGCGGGCGGCTGCACAGGCGGCTCAGGAACGGCGGCGCGGGCGGCTCAGGGAGCTCACGGGCGGCTGCGACGGGCGGCTCGCGGGCGTCGGGCGCTAGGGCGTTGGGGCGACGGCGGGCGGCTCTCAGGCGTTCGGGCGGGCGGCCGTAAGGGCGAAAGGGCGGTCGGCGCTCGGGCGCTAGGGCGGGCGGCCGGCCGTCAGGGCGCTAGGGCGGGCGGCCGTCAGGGCGCTAGGGCGAGGGGCGCACGGGCGCTAGGGCGGGCGGCCGTCAGGGCGCTAGGGCGAGCGGCGCTCGGGCGCTAGGGCGGGCGGCCGTCAGGGCTCTAGGGCGGGCGGCGCTCGGGCGCTAGGGCGGGCGGCGCTCGGGCGCTAGGGCGGGCGGCGCTGGGCGCTAGGGCGGGCGGCGCTCGGGCGCTGGGGCGGGCGGCCGTCAGGGCGCTAGGGCGGGCGGCCGTCAGGGCGCTAGGGCGGTTGGCGCTCGGGCGCTAGGGCGGGCGGCCGTCAGGGCGCTAGGGCGGGCGGCCGTGAGGGCGCTAGGGCGAGCGGCCGTCAGGGCACTAGGGCGGGCGGCCGTAAGAGGAGGGAGCGGCGGGAGCGCGACGGTAGGGGCGACACGCAGGGTCGCTAAAAAAAACGCGCGCCTCGGGGCGCGCTTCGGTGGGCCCTAGGAACAGTCCCTAGGAGGGGACCTGCTCTGATTCCATGAGAAGAATTGAACGAGAATGAAATGAGTATGAACGAAGTGAGTACAAATAGGAAACCCTAATTGTGTTGTACCCCCTATGGGATACCCCACTATAGCCTACACAAACAAGTAAGCTATATGTTCTGACAGTGTAGTCCCTATTGTGCACGTTGGGAGAATCGGCCGACGCGTGCAGCTGGGGGTCGGTACCGTACCATGCAGCCAAACACTCGTAACATTTTTTTGTTGCCCAATTTCCCTGTCCACAGTAGGTGCGGTGATGCGTTGTTCGGGAGCGATGATGACGAAAGCAAGTTGTGCAGTAGGACAGCATGGTCCATTGCCTCAGGCCACTGGTGGTTGGGTAGCCGCATGCCACGTAGCAGTTTGCGCATGGTGTTCTGGAGAGTCCTGTTCATCCTTTCTGCTACACCTTGCTGTTGATGAGCGTAGGGAAGAGAGAGGAGTCTCTTGATGCCTCTCTCTGCCAGGTACTGTATGAACCTCTGTAATGTGTATTCTCCTCCTCCGTCTCACTGGAAGCTTTTCATCTTCACTCCTAACTCTCGTTCTGCTATTGGGAGCCAAGCGACGAAGGCATCAAAGGCCATGTCGCGACTCGGAAGGTTAAGACGCCCCTTGACCGGGCTCGCAATTGTACAGTATATCGCTGTAGACTTTCTCCAGAGGTGCGTATGCCGGTGCACTTGGGCTGTGGTGAGGGACGAAGGGCTGATGTGGTAAGTCGGCTTCGGGGCAGGTGAAGCATGTTCCTCGCATTCGTTGAAGTTCTCTTCCGTCGGGTAGAAGCAGAGAGTCTTTGTCGAGTACGCCTGCTCTTATCGTGTTATTTAACGTTGTGTAGCTTCGGTGTCCCATTCGTGCGTGCCAGATATCTTCACCAGCTCGATGTCCGGGTGAGCGACGGTATAAGTCGGAGTTGGAGTAGAAGCCTGCGGTGAAATTTGTGCTTCGATGGACTTCTCGTGGTGTTGGATTCAGTTGCTGCGCAGGAGTCGGTGGAGTATTGTTGTCGGTTGGGGCTGGTGCAGTAGGGGACCCACGATTGGTGCCGATGTTATCTCTGCTGCTGCCGATGTTGTCTCTGCTGCTGCCGATGTCATCTCTGTTGCTGCCGATGTTGTCTCTGCTGCTGCCGATGTTGTTGTCAGTAGATCTGCACTGTGGATGCCCGATTGATCCTGGAGAGGGTTACAGGCGCGTTCGCCTGGGGGGTTATGGGCGCACTGACCCGCTACTGAAACAAGCCCTTTTATCCCAATGGTCTAGTGGTTGGGATTCTGACAGTTGTTTCTGCTGCTGCCGATGTTGTTTCTGCTGCTGCCGATTGAATTGTTGCTAATGCTCTCGTTCTTTCTGTTTCAGGTATGGTGTGTGAATACCGGAAGCAGTTCGGACTGAAGTCGGGATCAAGATCCGGCGGGTTTGTCCAAGAGGTGAAGTTCACGATGGCGTCGCTGTCGGCGGTGCCTAAGTCTGGAACGAAGTCGAGGAGGAAAACGTTGTTCTTTAACACCGCTTTCCCGATGTAGAGTCCGCCTCTCCCGTGGTACAACTTGAATTCTTGGGTGGTGCTGTCTTCTTCGAGGTGGATGCCTTTCGCCATCAGCTGACTAACACTGAGTAAGTTGTAGCCGAGTCCCTCCGCGATTAAAACTTTTGACATCTACAGTATAGCGTTCGTCTCCCGTGACTGAAGCTGAACTACGCCTTGTCGTCTTGTGCGCAGGTTTTGGTTGTTGGCGACGGTGATAACGACTTCGCGTTGGAGTTGATGTTCTCGTTGGACGAAGCGACCCGAGGAGCACATGTGTTGTCCGCAGCAACTATCCAAGAACCAGGTGTCTTTCCCGGACGGCTCGCTTTGGGCGATAGCTGCGTACGTTGGGTTCAGCTGAAGTGACTCACGGCGAGGGGTGCTGTTGTTGAGTTGCTCTTCCGGTGAGTGATGCGGTGGTGACTCGGTGATGCAGGAATCGGCCAGTTTTGCCATGCAGCTGACGGTGTTTCTTGCTCCTTGTGTAGATTGTGTCGTTGATGTCGTTGAGGACTGCAGTTGACTCGTGGGGTGCGCCTGTGTGGATGCCATTTGACTACTTGAAGGACGAAGTTGGCGTTGCGGCGGAGTTGACTGCTGTCGATTCGGGCAGTGTGTGCGAGGGAGCCCTGATGTCTTGCAAATATGACAGAATGGAGGTACGGGTTTTGGTTGGTGCCGGTTGTTGTTGTTGTAGCGCTGTTGAGTATGAAATGCAAATTCGGGTACTGACGTTTTCTTCTTGTGCCGCTCCTCCTGCAGGTCCATGTCTTGCTGCTCAGCGTGAATCTCGGCGCAGAGTGCTGCTTCGGCGATTTTTCCGTGGGCTCGGAGAATGGCTCGGTTGGAGCGTCATTGAGGACGGAGGCCGCCGATGATGACTGTTACAAAGGCGTCTTCAGATATTGAGCCTTCGCATCGAAGAAGTTTGTCGCGCAATTCGCGACAACGACTGATATACGCCATTCCCTTTTCGCCAGGCTTCATTTCCACTGTTGTCAGCTATGCCATTAATCGACTCTGATTGACGCTGTCTGTTGCTTGATACAGGTTCTTCAAGTGGTTGTACGCAAGCTCGGCAGAGTTACCGTATCCTCGATAGGACCAAATGTTTTGCTGCTGGTTCGGTGTGATGTTGCGCAGTAGAATTATGTACGCCATCATGGACTAATATGTGTACTGCTGCTTGTCATATTGCGTCCCGTGTGTTGGGTATGGCAGGGACCCGTCGAAGAATCCAATGATTTGCGCGCCTTCCATCATCAGCTCAAACTCGAATGACCAGGTAAAGAAATCTTTACCGTCGAATGGCCTTGACGTTTGCGGTTTTAGGACGTGTGCAAACTGCGACTGAACTTGAAGTGCATCCAGAGTCTTCTCTTGCTCATGTGAAGGCTGCTGGCGCGGCATGAAGCTAACGGAACCGCGCTGGGGTGCGTACGGGGCGAAGGTAGGCTGCTGTTGCTGATTTCCTCGTGCGTAGGATCAACCGTCGAGGCTCATCGGTATCACATCGTTGTTGTTGTTGCTGATGTTTGACTGTGCAGGTGCTGTCAAACAATATATATATTGTTGTAGTTGTTTAGGCTACAGTGGGTTAGCCTATAGGGGGTACACACTTCTAGGTTTCCATATTTGTACTCATTTCATTCTTAGTCATTCCATTCCTTGTTCAACATGGTATAGAGCAGGTCCTTCCTAGGACCGTTTTTCCTAAGGGCCCACCACTACCTACCTGCCTTTCTGCCTACCTGCCCTAGGGCGCCTCGACGTTCACGCCTCTAGAGGCCCTGTAGGCCCCGCGCTGTTGCACCTAGAGGCCCCGAATCGGCCCCGCGCCTAACCCTAACGGCCCGCGTCGGCCCCGAGCTCGTCCCCTAGAGGCCCGCGTCGGCCCCGCGCCTACCCTAGAGGCCCGCGTCGGCCCCAAGCCTACCCCTAGAGGCCCGCGACGGCCCCGTCCTTACCCCTAGAGGCCCGCGACGGCCCCGTCCCTACCCCTAGAAGCCCGCGACGGCCCCGATCCTACCCCTAGAGGCCCGCGTCGGCCCCCGTCCCTACCCCTAGAGGCCCGCGTCGGCCCCGTCCCTACCCCTAACAGCCCGCGTCGGCCCGGTCCCTACCCCTTACAGCCCGCGTCGGCCCCATCCCTACCCCTTTCGGACCGCGCCGGCCCCGATCCTACCCCTTTCGGCCCGCGTCGGCCCCGTCCCCAACCCCACCCGCTCCCCGCGCTCCCCTTAGCCGCCTCGAACGGCCCCACCTAGACCGCGCCGCCCGCACCGAACAGCCCGGCCCTAACGGAACCAAGCCGCCCGAACCGAGCCGCCCGACCCAAGCCGCGCCGCCCTACCCGAGCCGCGCCGCCCGACCCGAGCCGCGCCGCCCGACCCGAGCCGCGCCGCCCTACCTATACCAAGCCGCGCCGCCCTACCTGTACTGAGCCGCGCCGCCCTACCTACCTACTGCTCCTACTACTTTTACTACTGCTGCTACCATGGCTAGCCCTCCAGTACTAGCCTTCGATGCTGAGGGGCGCCCAGTGAAGTTCGACACCTGGCTTGATGACCTACACCTCTTCCTACAGCTCACTGCCAAGGAAGACATCTCGCTGTACGATCACGCCCTAGGCCACGCTACTGCTCCTGCTGCTACTGCCGACAGCACTGCTCGCTCATAGTGGCAGACTCGTGACGCCCATGCTCGCTTCGCTATCCGCAACTCTCTGCCGATAGATGAGCGCGAGCACTTTGGGCAGCACAAGACTGCACAGGCACTGTACACTGCTGTCGTTGCCCGCTACTCCTCACCGGCCTCTGCTGCTCTAGGCCGTCTCTCTCTTCCCTACCTGTTCCCCGACTTAGCTTCCTTTCACACTGTCGCTGACCTCATTACCCACCTCCGCACTAGTGAGGCTCGCTTCCGCGCCGCTATGCCTGATGAGTTCCTCGCCACGAACCCACCCCCGCTCTGGATCACTCTCTACCACCTAGTCACGCGCCTCCCTGACTCGCTGCGCTCAGTCAGGGACCACTTCCTCGCTCGCTGCCCCACCGAGCTCACCATTGCCCTCCTCGAGAAGGAACTCCTTGCAGCCGAGACTAGCATAGTCGCTGTAGGTGCCTCTCGCGGTGACCCCCGCACCCCGTTCTTTGAGGGGTGTTCTCCCTCCCCCCTTCTTCCCTCTGTCGCCTCTGCTGCTGTCGACCTCCTTGGTGCTGAGAAGGTCGGGACTGCGTCTGCTTCGGGCGGACGCCGCAGCGGCAAGGGCAAAGGGGGCAAGGGCGGTGGTGGTGACAGCGGGGGTGGCGGTGGTGGGGGAGGTGGTGGCGGGGGGAGTGGCGCGGGTGGGGGAGGTGGCAGCGGTGGTGGGGGTGGCGGCAGCGGCAGGGGAGGTGGCCGGGGCGGAGGAGGTAGTAGGGGTGGCGGTGGACGAGGCGACGGCAGGGGTTGGGGTGGTCGAGGAGGTGGTGGCGGGAGTGGTGGGCGTGGCGGCACTGGCGGTGGCCAGGGACAGCAGCACACTCCCTCGCCCCAGGAGGTCCGTGAGTGGTACTCTCAGCACGGGGGGGGGGGGGTGGCCTTAGCTGCACGTACGTCATTCGCACTGGTGACCGCACTGGCCAGCCGTGTGGGGGACCGCACGCCACACAGCGTTGCTTCGCTCGTCTGAGCGACGCTTGGCGTGTTCAGTTCCCTCAGGCCACTGAGCTGCCCCGCTGGCTTGATCTCCTGAAGAAGGGGATTGATATCTATGCTCTAGATTTTGATGCTATTCTCTCTGCCATGTATGTGATGTCTACTAGTGGAGAGGGTTCTGAGTACCTGAGTGTCCCGCCCGACCCGGGCATTAGGACGAGTGCGTCTGCTGCTCCAGGTACCCACGTGTCTGCTACCCCAGGTGCTGGTGAGGCTGCTGCTCTAGGTGCGTGCGTGTCTGCCCCCCCTGGTACTGTGTCGACTGCACCACTGCACACCTTCACGCTGGATTCAGGTGCCTCTCGCTGTTTCTTTTGTGACCGCACTGCCCTTGAGCCCCTTGCTCGGCCAGTTGCTGTCTCCCTTGCTGACCCCTCTGGGGGTCCGGTCATTGCGACCTCCTCCACTGTCCTTCCCTGTCCTGCGGTCCCGTCGTACACACTGTCTGGTCTCCACCTCCCCTCGTTCTCCACGAACTTGGTGGCAGGTTCTGCTTTCCAGGACGGGGGTGTTCACCAGTTCACCCCTGCCTACGAGCGTGTGACACACTGCACGTGTGCTCGTACGGGCCGCCACTTGGCTACCTTCACCCGGCAGCCGGGGTCGGACCTGTACACACTGACTACTGCCTCCCCTCAGGTCGCTGCGTCTGCGTCTGCGTTTGCGTCCGCGTCAGGTCAGCTGTCTGCCCCCTGCTCGTGTCGCTCTCTAGCGCACGAGACTGTCCTCTGGCACCACCGACTTGGCCACCCGTCTGTGCAGCGCCTTCGTGCCATGCACTCCCGGTACCTTGTCTCTTGTCTTCCGAGGGTTCTCCCTCCTCTCCCACCCTCGCCTCCTCCTCCCTGCCTTCCCTGTGTCGAGGGGCGGCAGCGCGCCGCTCCTCACTCCTCCTCGTTTCCCCCGACGACTGCTCCTTTGCAGACGCTCCACATGGACGTGTGGGGCTTAGCCCGCGTCCGTGGTCAGGGTCAGGAGAGGTACTTCCTGATCGTTGTTGACGACTACTCGCGCTACACCACGGTCTTCCCCTTGCGCACCAAGGGTGAGGTCCCTGATGTTTTGATCCCTTGGATCCGCAGAGCTCGTCTCCAGCTCAGCGAGCGTTTCGGCTCGGACTTTCTTGTCCTGCGCTTGCACTCTGACAGAGGTGGTGAGTTCTCCTCCGACCTCTTGGCAGCCTACTGTGCTGAGCACGGCATTGAGCAGTCGTTCACGCTTCCGGCCTCTCCACAGCAGAATGGGGTTGCGGAGCGCCGCATTGGCCTGGTCATGGAGGTCGCTCGTACCTCCTTGATCCATGCGGCTGCCCCCCACTTTCTGTGGCCGTTTGCGGTCCGGTACGCTGCGCATCAGCTCAACCTCTGGCCCCGTGTCTCCTTGCCGGAGACCTCGCCCACACTGCTGTGGACGGGGGAGGTTGGCCATGCGTCGCGTTTCCGGGTCTGGGGATCTCGAGCTTTTGTCCGCGATTCGTCTGCGGACAAGCTCTCCTCTTGTGCTGTTCCCTGCGTCTTCCTCAGCTTTGTTCCGGACGCGCCTGGTTTGCAGTTTTACCACGCCACCTCGCGCCGGGTCTTGCCCTCTCAGAACGTCACTTTTGACGAGTCTGTCCCCTACTACCGCCTCTTCCCCTACCGCACTGCCCCGCTCCCACCCCCGCCTCTCTTCCTCGCGCCAGGTGCTGCTGTCGTAGACCCCCTCCCCCCTCAGGGTGCCGCTCCCTCAGGTGTGTCTCAGGTAGACCCGGTCGAGCCTGTTGAGGTTGCTGTCGACTCTCGTCCTACTGGGGGTGCTGAGCCTGGGGGTGCGGACTCTGGGGGTGCTGAGCCTGGGGGTGCGGACTCTGAGGGTGCTGAGTCTGGGGGTGCGGACGCTGGGGGTGCTGAGCCTGGGGGTGCGGACACTGGGGGTGCTGGGCCTGGGGGTGCGGACTCTGGGGGTGCTGAGCCTGGGGGTGCGGACTCTGGGGGTGCTTAGCCTGGGGGTGCGGACACTGGGGGTGCTGTGCCTGGGGGTGCTGAGCCTGGCGGTGCTGCGCCAGGGGGTCCTACGCCTGGACGAGACCTCTCCTCGGAGCAGTTGCGTGAGTGGTACTTACAGTACTGCAGCCTCCGGAGAGGTACCTCTGGGACCAGGCGCGCTTCGGAGACTGGTGCTGGCACTTCTCCTTCTAGTCGGGAGCTCCCCTCTCGTGAGCGGATCCGTGAGTGGTACGAGCGCCGTTGCACACTTCGTAGTGGCGTGCCTCGTCTCACGGACCCTGCTGCTGCTGGTGGTGCGGACCCAGGCGTTGGAGCTGCTGCTGGTGCTGCGGACCCGGGCGTTGGAGCTGCTGCTGGTGCTAAGGACCCGGGCGTTGGAGCTGCTACTGGTATTACGGACCCGGGCGTTGGAGCTGCTGCTGGTGCTGAGGACCCGGGCGTTGGAGCTGCTGCTGGTGCTGAGGACCCGGGCGGTGGAGCTGCTGCTGGTACTGCGGACCAGGGCGTTGGAGCTGCTGCTGGTGCTGAGGACCCGGGCGTTGGAGCTCTGACTGGTGCTGGGGACCCTGGTGTTAGAGTCCTTGCTGGTGCTGCGGACTCGGGAGTTGGTACTGCCGCTGGGGGCACTCGTGCTGTCCCTGCTGTGTCTGGAGTCGCCGCGCGCCCTCAGCCGTACTTCGTTCCGCTCCTTCAGCAGGTTCTTGGTCTCTCGCCTCCTCCTGGTCCTCCCCCTCCTTTAGTGTGTCCGCAGCCTGTTCAGTCACTGCCTGCTCCTTCTCCTTACTCTGGTCCTAATGCCGGTCTTACTGAGCGTCGTGAGCCTGTGTCTCGCCCTGCGTCGCCTGTCCGTCCTGCTAGCACTAGTGCTCGTAGTTCGCGTCCACGTCCTCCTCCTGCCCCTGGCACGCACCGGATGTCTCTGCGTCCTTCCACTGCTCCTCTGCGTGCCCCTTTGCCTTCTCCTCCTGCTTCCTCTCTTCCTGCTCTTGCCGACCCGGAGTCGGACTCTCTTCGTGCTGCCCGTCCTACTGTCACGCGTCTCCTTGCTACTGCCGTCACTGACCCTTCCTTCGAGTCTTCTGCTGCGTCTGCCCTAGTTGCTGAGCTCGTCGACTTTGCTGCTCGCTGTCGTCTAGACTACGCTGCTAGTCTTGTTGCTGAGTCTGAGTCTGTCTGTCCTCCGTCCGTCGGGGGTGCGTGTGCCCTTGGCACGGACGTCCTTGAGGACAGGCAGGAGGAGTTTCAGTGCTTGGCTGCCGCCTCACCTCATCTCGCGTCTGTACTGCTAGCCCCTGAGGGAGACCCGGATGCACTAGACATCCCGACCCCGCGCTCTTACGCGGAGGCGATAGAGGGTCCCTACTCCTCTCAGTGGCAGGCAGCTATGGATGCAGAGATGGCTTCCTGGAAGTCCACAGGCACCTACGTTGACGCTGTCCCCCCTCCTGGGGCGAACATCGTCAGTGGCATGTGGATCTTCAGGGTGAAGCGGCCGCCGGGTTCTCCGCCTGTCTTCAAGGCGCGTTACGTGGCTCGTGGCTTCAGTCAGCGGCAGGGAGTTGACTACTTTCAGACCTTCTCCCCCACCCCGAAGATGACCACTCTTCGGGTACTCCTGCACGTTGCTGCTCACAGGGACTATGAGCTTGACTCTCTCGACTTCAGCACTGCTTTCTTGCAGGGCAGCCTGCACGAGGAGATCTGGCTGCGTCGCCCACCTGGCTTCACTGGGTCTTTCCCTCCTGGTACCCAGTGGAGTCTCCGGCGTCCAGTCTACGATCTCCGCCAGGCGCCACGTGAGTGGCATGACACACTGAGGACTACGCTGGCGGCACTTGGGTTTGCTCCTTCTACTGCCGACCCGTCGCTATTTCTGCGCACCGACACTTCTCTGCCGCCGTTCTACATCCTCGTGTACGTCGACGACTTGGTCTTTGCCACTGCTGACACTGCTGGACTCGCCTACGTGAAGTCCGAGCTGCAGAAGAGACACACGTGCACTGACCTGGGTGAACTGCGCAGCTACCTTGGCTTGCAGATCACCCGGGACAGAGCACGCCGCACCATTACCCTGACTCAGTCACACATGGTGCAGCAGGTCCTTCGGCGCTTCGGCTTCACGTACTCCTCGCCTCAGGCCACTCCTCTGTCTACTCACCACTCGCTCTCAGCTCTGCCTTCGGATGAGTCCGTAGAGTCGAGTGGCCCGTACCCAGAGCTTGTTGGCTGCCTCATGTACCTGATGACCTGCACGCGACCTGACCTTGCATACCCTCTTAGCATTCTTGCGCGCTATGTTGCTCCTGGGAGACACCGACCAGAGCACATGGCTGCAGCGAAGAGGGTGTTGCGCTACTTGTGCAGTACGTCGGGCATGGGACTAGTGCTTGGAGGGCGGAGTCCACTGGTCCTCACTGGTCACGCGGACGCTTCTTGGGCTGACGACCAGGCTACGCAGCGGTCGTCACAGGGTTACACCTTCAGCCTTGGTTCAGTCTCTGTTTCGTGGCGGGCTACTCGCTCGTCTTCTGTTCTCGGCTCCAGTTGTGAGGCTGAGATCTACGCTGGGGCCATGGCTACTCAGGAGCTTCGCTGGCTCACCTACCTGCTGACCGACCTTGGAGAGCCGCCTCGTTCTCCTCCAGTCTTGTACGTTGACAACAAGGCCATGCTGGCCTTGTGTCGAGAGCAGAGACTGGAGCACAAAACAAAGCACATTGCTCTCCGCTACTTCCTTGCTCGTGAGCTACAGCAGCGTGGGCAGTTGCGACTTGCGTACGTGGCCTCTGAGGCCAACACTGCTGATGTTTTCACCAAGGCACTTGCGCCTTGTGATCATCAGCGCTGCTGTACCCAGCTGGGTCTTGTGTCTGTCTTGCCTCACTTGCTCTCCTCTTGACCCTCTTTGTACTGTTACATATATATATCACTGCTCTTGCTTGTTTAGTCTTATATATATATATATGTACTCCTGCATGTGAACTGGCCTTGTGGCCTTGAACTTGTGCCCGGATTGTGTGGTGACATTGTGATCCACCCTGAGCTTGCTTTGCTTTACTTGACTGGTCTTGTGACCCCTAGTTCTCCCCCACTTCGCCTATGGGGGTGTGTCAAACAATATATATATTGTTGTAGTTGTTTAGGCTACAGTGGGTTAGCCTATAGGGGGTACACACTTCTAGGTTTCCATATTTGTACTCATTTCATTCTTAGTCATTCCATTCCTTGTTCAACAGGTGCCCCTTGCTCGTGTTGTTCGTAGAAGGATATGAAGGAGAAGAACTTCTCCATCATGCTTGGGTCGAAGCCCGCGGCTTGATTTGCGGGAGTTTCAGTGGACCCTACTGCTGGTCTTGTTGCCGTGCCCTCCTCTGTCTGTTGACCAGAGGCAGGAGGTGGGGTAGGAGTAGTGCCGGGAGAACCATTAGAGGGACTTCTCTCCTTTTGTGTTGCCATGCCTCTTGTTGTTGTAGGTGTCTTGATAGTGGTTGAGTTTGCCCTGATAGCTCTCATACCATGTTGGGCTGAGAAAAGCCCTTAGGATATTTGAAGGACTAAACTCTAAGTAGGAACAATGTAATAGCGGAAGCGTTTTAATGATAAGTCCTTGAACCACCTGTCAGAATATTATAGCTTACTTATTTGTGTAGGCTATAGTGGGGTATCCCATAGGGGGTACAACCCAACTAGGGTTTCCTATTTGTACTCACTTCATTCGTAGTCATTTCCATTCACGTTCCTTTCTTCACATGGAATCAGAGCAGGTCCCATCCTAGGGACTGTTCTTTAGGGCCCACCGAAGCGCGCCCGAGGCGCGCGTCTTTTTTTAGCGACCCTCCGAGTCGCCCTTTTCCTTCGCGGCCCCGCCGCCCTACTTCGCGGCCCGACCGCCGCCCTACTCGCGGCCCAGCCGCCGCCCTACCTTAGCGGCCCACCCGCCGCCCTTGCTAGCGGCCCCGCCGTCCCGTCGCGGCCCCGCCACCCAGTCGCGGCCCCGCTACCCCTACGCGCGGCCCCGCCACTCCGTAGCGGCCCCGCCACCCCTTCGAGCGGCCCCGCCACTCCGTCGTGGCCCCGCCACCCAGTCGCGGCCCCGCTACCTCTTCGCGCGGCCCCGCCACTTCGTCGCGGCCCCGCCACTCCTTCGAGCGGCCCCGCCACTCTATCGCGGCCCACCCGCCGCCCTACCTGCGGCCTCCCCGCCGCCCTACCTGCGGCCGTCCGCCGCCCTACCTGCGGCCGTCCCGCCGCCCTACCTGCGGCCTACCCGCCGCCCTACCTGCGGCCTACCCGCCGCCCTACCTGCGGCCGTCCGCCGCCCTACCTGCGGCCGTCCCGCCGCCCTACCTGCGGCCTACCCGCCGCCCTACCTGCGGCCCGCCTGGCCGCCCTACCTACGCGGCCTAGTAGCAGCCGAGCCGCCCGGAGCAGCCGAGCCGCCCAGGAGCCACCGAGCCGCCCAGCAGCAGCCGAGCCGCCCAGCAGCAGCCGAGCCGCCCGGAGCCGCCGAGCTGCCCAGCAGCAGCCGAGCCGCCCGGAGCCGCCGAGCCGCCCAGCAGCAGCCGAGCCGCCCAGGAGCCGCCGAGCCGCCCAGCAGCAGCCGAGCCGCCCAGCAGCAGCCAAGCCGCCCGGGAGCCGAGCCGCCCAGCAGCCTAGCGGCCGTGTCGTCAGGCGACCTTCCTCCCGAGCCTCCCGACCTGCCCTGCCCGGTGAGCACTGCACTGCTGTCACTGCGTACCATTCCCCTACTGCTTGCACTGCGCCACTGTCGTCGTCATGGCTACACCCAGTGTCCTCGCTTTTGACGCTGAGGGTCGAGCCATTGACTTTGAGGTCTGGCTTGACGACCTGCAGCTGTTTTTACAGTGCGACAGGGCCGACGGTCTGTCTCTCTTTGACCTCACCTCTGGCGCCGTCCCTACCCCTGCTGCTGATGCTGACGCCACTGTTCGCTCTCAGTGGGCCACGCGCGATGCTGCTGCACGTCTTGCTGTGCGTCGCCACCTGCCTACCGCTGAGCGCGCGCACTTTAGCCAGTACAAGAGTGCTCTGACCTTGTACGACGCTGTAGTTGCGCGCTACTCCTCCCCTGCCACTGCTGGACTGAGCCGCCTCATGCTCCCCTTCCTCTTCCCTGACCTTGCCGCCTTTCCCACTATCGCTGATCTCATCACGCACCTCCGCACTAGTGACACTCGCTACCGCGCTGCGCTTCCTGCTGACTTCTGCGCCAAGAACCCCCCCCCCATGTACATCACTCTCTACTTCCTAATCACTCGCCTCCCTGACTCCCTTCGTGTAGTCCGGGACCACTTCCTCGCGGTCTGTCCCACCACCCTCACAGTCGACAGCCTCGAGAAGGCCCTCCTTGCAGCAGAGAAGAGCATAGTTGCTGTAGGAGCCTCTCGAGGTGACCCCCGCGCCCCCATCTTTGAGGGGTGTTCTCCTTCCCCTCTCCTGCCCTCTGTCGCCTCTGCCGCTGCGGCCGACCTCGTTGGTCTTGAGTCGGTCGGTGCGGCGTCTGCCCCTAGCGGGAGACGCCGCTCTGGCAAGGGCAAGGGGGGCAAGGGAGCGGGTGGGGCCAGTGGGGGCGGTGGCGGTGGAGGTGGAGGCGGCGGAGGGAGTGGGGGTGGCGGTGGAGGTGGTAGCGGGGGTGGGGGTGCTAGTGGCGGCAGTGGAGGCGGGAGTGGCGGCGGCGGTGGCGGTGGTAGCGGAGGTGGCGGAGGTGGCGGCGGTGGAGGTGGAGGCGGGGGCGGTGGAGGCGGAGGCGGGGGTGGCGGAGGTGGAGGTGGTCGGAGTGGAGCTTCGCAGCGGAGCGGCACTGGTGGCGGTCAGCGCCAGCAGCAGCAGCAGCGTTCTCGCGACGTCCCCACCCCTCAGCAGCTCCGTGAGTGGTACACGCAGCGTCAGCGCGGTGGGGGTTTTGGTCCCTGCACCTACGTTCTCCGCACTGGCGACCGCACTGGAGAGCAGTGTGGGGGTGCCCACCCCGCCCAGCGCTGCTTTGGCCGCCTGACGGACGCTTGGCGTCAGCAGTTCCCGGAGGCCGCGGAGATCCCCCGCTGGGGAGAGCTGTCTAGGGCTGGTGTAGCTATCTTTGATCTTGATTTTGATGCTATCCTTGCTGCCATGTATGCTGTGACCATTAGTGATGAGGGTGACTGTTACCGGTGTTTCCCGCCCGACCCGGGCATTGGTACTGCTGCTCCAGGTGCCGGTGAGGCTTCTGCTCTAGGTGCCAGTGCGTCTGTGCTCTCAGGTGCTAGTGAGACTGCTCTCTCAGGTACTAGTGCGTCTGCGCTCTCAGGTACTGCGTCGGCTTCGGCCTCCCACACCTTCACTCTTGACTCTGGAGCGTCTCGCTCTTTCTTTCGGGACCGCACCACACTTACGCCGCTTCGTCGGCCGGTTGCGGTTTCCCTGGCTGACCCCTCTGGGGGTCCTGTCCTGTCTCGCTTCTCCACAGTCCTCCCGTGTCCGGCGGCTCCCTCTGGCACCCTGTCTGGTCTCTACCTCCCCTCGTTCTCTACGAACTTGGTGAGTGGTGCTGACCTATAGGATGCGGGAGTCCACCAGTTCACCCCTGCTCGTCAGCGAGTGACGCACTGCACAGATGCTAGCACGGGTCGTCACTTGGCTACGTTTACACGTCAGCCAGGGTCAAGCCTGTACACACTGACCACTGCTTCTCCTCCAGGTGCTGAGTCTGGTAGAGTCCCTTCGTCTGGTCAGGTGTTTGCTGCAGCGTCCAGGTCTGGTCCTGAGTCTGCCCCCTGTTCGTGTCGCCGTCTGTCTCACGAGACCCTCCTCTGGCACCACCGCCTTGGCCACCCCTCTCTGCTTCGGCTCAGAGGCATGGCCTCCCGTCTTCTTGTGTCTGGTCTCCCCCGGTCTCTACCTCCCCTTCCTCAGGGCCCTGGCCCTGCCTGTGTCCCCTGTGTCGAGGGGCGCCAGCGTGCTGCCCCTCACTCCTCCCAGTTTCCTCCGACAGAGGCTCCGTTGCAGACGCTTCACATGGACGTGTGGGGCCCTGCCCGCGTCCGTGGACTCGGTCACGAGCGCTACTTCTTGTTGGTGGTTGACGACTACTCGCGTTACACCACAGTCTTCCCCTTGCGCAGCAAGGGTGATGTCACTGAGGTGCTGATCGACTGGATCCGCGCAGCTCGTCTCCAGCTCAGGCAGAGCTTTGGCTCGGACTTTCCTGTATTGCGTCTGCACTCGTACAGAGGCGGAGAGTTCTCCTCTGGCCTTCTGAGAGCCTAGTGTCGCGCGCGAGGCATTTGCCAGACCTTCACGCTTCCGGACTCCCCGCAGCAAAATGGGATTGCAGAGCGCCGCATTGGCATGGTCATGGACGTCGCTCGTACGTCCATGATGCATGCGGCTGCCCCCCATTTTCTGTGGCCGTTTGCGGTCAGGTACGCAGCGCATCAGATCAACCTCCACCCCAGGGTCTCCAGGCCGGAGACCTCCCCAGCCCTGCTGTGGACGGGGAAGGTTGGCGATGCGTCGGCGTTCCGGGTCTGGGGATCTCGGGCGTTTGTCCGCGACTTGTCTGCGGACAAGCTGTCCCCTCGCGCTGCTCCCTGCGTCTTCCTGGGGTTCCCCCCCGACGCCCCTGGGTGGCAGTTCTACCACCCCACCTCTCGACGTGTTCTGTCCTCCCAGGACGTCACGTTCGACGAGTCGGTACCCTACTACCGCCTCTTCCCCTACCGCACTCCCTCCCTCCCCCCGCCCCCGCTCTTCTTGGTACCAGGTCCCCCCCCAGTAGACCCCCTCCCCCCTCAGGGTCCTGCCCCTTCAGGTGTGTCCCAGGTAGACGCGGTCGAGCCTGTCGAGGTCACTGGTGACTCTGGTGCTGCTGCGCGAGCTGAGCCTGGGAGTGCTGAGCCTGGAGGTTCTACACTTGGGGGTTCTGAGCCTGGGGGTGCAGAGTCTGGAGGTGCTGAGCCTGGGGGTACTGAGTCTGGGGGTGCTGAGCCTGGGGGTGCTGGGCCTGGGGGTGCTGAGCCTGGGGGTGCTGAGCCTCGGGGTGCTGGGCCTGAGGGTGCTGAGCCTGGGGGTGCTGAGACTGGGGGTGCTACGCCTGGAGGTGCTTCGTCTCGTCGAGAGCCACTCCCCCCACAGGAGCTGCGTGAGTGGTTTGCCCGGCGCTGGAGGCGTGCTGCTGGTGCTGGAGGTTCTTCGGCTGCAGAGGGTACTGCTGCCGAGCGTCCCGGAGGTGCTCGTACTGTGGGTGCTGGAGCTGCTGGGTCTGAGGGTTCTCCTGGAGCTGGTGCTGCTGAGGGTGTTGGCGCTGAGACTGCCGCTGACGGTCCGACTGGCAGTGCTCCTGGTGGTGCTGCTAGAGGTTCTGGAGCTACTGGAGGTGCTGCTGGAGGTGCTGCTGGAGCGAGTACTCCTGCTCGGGGTACTGGTGCTGTCCCTGCTGTTCCTGGCGTCGCCGCGCGGCCCCGACCGTACTTCGTTCCGCTCCTACAGCAGGTTCTTGGTCTTACACCTTCTCCTGGTCCTCCTCCTCCTCCCTTAGAGGGTCCACAGCCTGTCTCGTCACAGTCACAGCTACAGCCTGCCTCCCCTTTGCCTGCTCCTTCTCCCTACGCTGGTTCGACTGGAGGTCTTACCGAGCGTAGTGAGCCTGCGTCTCGTTCTGCGTCGCCTGTTCGCACTTTGCGCGCTAGTGGTCGCGGTTCGCGTCAGCGTCCTCCTCCTGTCCCTGGCACGCACCGGATGTCTCTGCGTCCGTCTACTGCTCCCCTGCGTGCCCCTTTGCCTTCTCCTCCTGCTTCCTCTCTTCCTGCTCTTGCCGACCCGGAGTCGGACTCTCTTCGTGCTGCCAGTCCTACTGTCACGCGTCTCCTTGCTACTAGTGTCACTGACCCTTCTTTCGAGTCTTCTGCTGCGTCTGCCCTTGTCACTGAGCTCGTCAACTTTGCTGCGCGCTGTCATCTAGACTACGCTGCTAGTCTTGTCGCTGAGTCTGAGTCTGCCTGTCCTCCGTCCGTCGGGGGTGAGTGTGCCCTTGGCACGGACGTCCTTGAGGACAGGCAGGAGGAGTTCCAGTGTCTGGCCGCCGCTTCACCTCATCTCGCGTCTGTACTGCTAGCCCCTGAAGGAGACCCGGATGCACTAGACATCCCGACTCCGCGCTCTTACGCGGAGGCGATAGAGGGTCCCTACTCCTCTTAGTGGCAGGCAGCTATGGATGCAGAGATGGCTTCCTGGAAGTCCACAGGCACCTACGTTGACGCTGTCCCCCCTCCTGGGGCGAACATCGTCAGTGGCATGTGGATCTTCAGGGTGAAGCGGCCGCCGGGTTCTCCGCCTGTCTTCAAGGCGCGTTACGTGGCTCGTGGCTTCAGTCAGCGGTAGGGGGTTGACTACTTTCAGACCTTCTCCCCCACCCCGAAGATGACCACTCTTCAGGTACTGCTGCACGTTGCTGCTCACATTGACTACGAGCTGCACTCTCTCGACTTCAGCACAGCTTTCTTGCAGGGCAGCCTGCACGAGGAGATCTGGCTGCGTCGCCCACCTGGCTTCACTGGGTCTTTCCCTCCTGGTACCCAGTGGAGTCTCCGGCGTCCAGTTTACGGTCTCCGCCTGGCGCCACGTGAGTGGCATGACACACTGAGGACTACACTGGCGGCACTTGGGTTTGCTCCTTCTACTGCTGACCCGTCGCTGTTTCTGCGCACCGACACCTCTCTGCCGCCGTTCTACATCCTCGTGTACGTCGACGACTTGGTCTTTGCCACAGCTGACACTGCTGGACTCGCCTACGTGAAGTCCGAGCTGCAGAAGAGACACACGTGCACTGACCTGGGTGAACTGCGCAGCTACCTTGGCTTGCAGATCACCCGGGACAGAGCACGCCGCACCATTACCCTGACTCAGTCACACATGGTGCAGCAGGTCCTTCAGCGCTTCAGCCTCAGGCCACTCCTCTGCCTACTCACCACTCGCTCTCAGCTCTGCCTTCGGATGAGTCCGTAGAGTCGAATGGCCCGTATGCAGAGCTTGTTGGCTGCCTCATGTACCTGATGACCTGCACACGACCTGACCTTGCATACCCTCTTAGCATTCTCGCACGCTATGTTGCTCCTGGGAGACACCGACCAGAGCACATGGCTGCAGCGAAGAGGGTGTTGCGCTACTTGTGCAGTACGTCGGGCATGGGGCTAGTGCTTGGAGGGCGCAGTCCAGTGGTCCTCACTGGGCACGCGGACGCTTCTTGGGCTGACGACCAGGCTACGCAGCGGTTGTCACAGGGTTACACCTTCAGCCTTGGTTCCGGCTCTGTTTCGTGGCGGGCTACCCGCTCGTCTTCTGTTCTCGGCTCCAGTTGTGAGGCTGAGATCTACGCCGGGGCTATGGCTGCACAGGAGTTACGCTGGCTCACCTACCTGTTGACCGACCTTGGAGAGCCGCCTCGTTCTCCTCCAGTGATGTACGTAGACAACAAGGCCATGCTGGCCTTGTGTCGAGAGCAGCGACTGGAGCACAGGACAAAGCACATTGCTCTCCGCTACTTTCTTGCTCGTGAGCTACAGCAGCGTGGACAGTTGCGACTTGCGTACGTGGCCTCTGAGGCCAACACTGCTGATGTCTTCACCAAGGCACTTGCGCCTTGTGATCATCAGCGTTGCTGCACGCAGCTGGGCCTTGTGCCTGTCTTGCCTCACTTGCTCACTTCTTGACCTTGCTTGTACCTTGACCTATATATACTCTTGCTCTTGCTTACTTGACTCTTGTATATCTCTATATATGGCCTTGCATGTGAACTGGCCTTGTGGCCCTTGAACTTGTGCTCGGAATGTGTGGTGACTTTGTGATCCACCCTGAGCTTTGCTTTGTTTTGCTTGACTGGTCTTGTGACCCCTTGTTCTCCCCCACTTTGCCTATGGGGGTGTGTCAGAATATTATAGCTTACTTATTTGTGTAGGCTATAGTGGGGTATCCCATAGGGGGTACAACCCAACTAGGGTTTCCTATTTGTACTCACTTCATTCGTAGTCATTTCCATTCACGTTCCTTTCTTCACACCACCTTGCGCTGGTATGTGAGCGCAAAGTACCGTCATACCCCATATAGAAGCGCAGGCCTTGGATAAGCGCCGGCGCTTATAAAAGGATGACGGCGCTTTTATCCCGTCCTCGATTATAAGTGCACCCTTTAGACCCTTACGGATTATAAGCGCACCCCCCTAAACTGCACTACATGTATATACGTTTCAAATTCGATTAATTACTATTTTTATTAGTCGTTACAACTCCAATTCAAAAGCGTATCTTCATTTCTATTCTAAACTACATATTCTACTTCATTATTAGCTACAAATTCTACAAGATCCTGTCAAATTATAATATTGTGTAGGCTATAGTGGGGTAGTCTATATGGGGTACACATTTCTAGGGCTGCATATTTGTATCACTTCCATTCCTTAGTCAATTCATTCTCGTTATGCTTTTCTCATGGTATCGAGTAGGTTCCCCCTTGGGAACTGTGCCTAGGGTCCACCACATCGAGTTTCACTTTTTTTTTCTCCTGCCCGAAGCGCGCTCCACCCGAGTCGCGCTCCGGGCTCTCACCTCGCCGAGCCGCCCTAGCGGCCCTATCGCCCTAGCGGCCCCTTCCCCTAGCGGCCCCGCCGCCTGTCGATTCGGCCCCGCCGCCCTTTCGTGCGGCCGCGCCGCCCGTCTTAGCGGCCCCGCCGCCCTTCTCAGCGGCCCCGTCGCCCCGCATTGCGGCCCCGCTGCCCGTCTCCGCGGCCCCGCCGCCCGTCTCCGCGGCCTCGCCGCCCCTCGCTGCGGCCCCGCCGCCCTACTCAGCGGCCCCGCCGCCCTTCTCCTCAGCGGCCCCGCCGCCCTTCTCCTCAGCGGCCCCGCCGCCCTACTCAACGGCCCCGCCGCCCTTCTAATCAGCGGCCCCGCCGCCCTTCTCCTCAGTGGCCCCGCCGCCCTTCTCCTCAGCGGCCTCGCCGCCCTTCTCCTCAGCGGCCCCGCCGCCCTACTCAGCGGCCCCGCCGCCCTTCTACTCAGCGGCCCCGCCGCCCTTCTCCTCAGTGGCCCCGCCGCCCTACTCAGCGGCCCCGCCGCCCTTCTCCTCAGCGGCCCCGCCGCCCTACTCAGCGGCCCCGCCGCCCTTCCATAGCGGCCTCGCCGCCCTTCTCAGCGGCCCACCCGCCCCTCGCACCAGCGGCCCTGCCGCCCTACACCGCCCGCGCCGCCCGAGCCGCCCGACCTGCCCGAGCTGCCCGGGCCGCCCGAGCCGCCCGACTCTCCTGAGCCGCCCGAGCCGCCCAACCAGCCTGAGCGGCCCGAGCTGCCCGAGCCGCCCGAGCCACCCAAGCCGCCTGAGCCGCCCGAGCCGCCTGAGGAGCCGAGCCGCTGGTGCCACGGAGCCGCAGTTGCTGCTGTGCCGTCCAAGCAGTCGTGTTGCCGTGCTGCTGTACCGCTGAGCTGCCCGACCCGCCCTGCCTGGTGAGAGCAGCGCTTCTGTCACTGCACTGCCCCTGTCCTACAGTTGGTACTGCTAGTCCACTTCTGTCATGGCTACCCCCAGTGTTCTCGCTTTTGACGCTGAGGGTCGAGCCATTGACTTTGAGGTTTGGGTGGATGACCTGCAGCTTTTCCTACAGTGCGATAGGGCAGACGGTCTTTCCCTCTTTGACCTCACCTCTGGTGCTTCCCCTGCCCCTGCTGTCGATGCCGACGCCACTGTTCGCTCCCAGTGGGCCACTCGCGATGCTGCTCCACGTCTTGCTGTGCGTCGCCACCTGCCTACCACTGAGCGCGCGCACTTTAGCCAGTACAAGAGTGCTCAGACCTTGTACGACGCTGTCGTTGCACGCTACTCCTCCCCTGCCACTGCAGCACTGAGCCGCCTCATGCTACCGTACCTCTTTTCTGACCTTGCTGCCTTTCCCACAGTCGCTGACCTCATTACGCACCTCCGCACTAGTGACACTCGCTACCGCGCCGAGCTTCCTGCTGAGTTCTGCGCCAAGAACCCCCCCCCCCATGTACATCACTCTCTATTATATAGTCACCCGCCTCCCTGACTCTCTTCGTGTAGTCAGGGACCACTTCCTCTCAGTCTGTCCCACCACTCTCACTGTTGACCTCCTAGAGAAGGCCCTCCTAGCGGCGGAGAAGAGCATAGTCGTTGTAGGAGCCTCTCGTGGTGACCCTCGCACCCCCATCTTTGAGGGGTGTCCCCTTCCCCCCTGTTGCCCTCTGTCGCCTCTACTGCTGCGGCCGACCTCGTTGGTCTTGAGTCGGTCGGTGCGGCGTCTGCCCCTAGCGGGAGACGCCGCTCTGGCAAGGGCAAGGGGGGCAAGGGCGCGGGTGGAGCTAGCGGGGGTGGTGGAGGTTGCGGTGGAGGCAGCGGAGGGAGTGGGTGTGGCGGTGGGAGTGGTGGCGGGGGTGGAGGTGGCGGTGGCATAAGCGCAGGCGGAGGCGGCGGGGTGGTAGCGGTGGGAGCGAAGGCGGCGGTGGTGGCGGAGGTGGAGGCGGCGGTGGTGGAGGAGGTGGAGCTGGTCGGGGTGGTGCTTCGCAGCGGAGCGGCTCCGGGGGTGGTCAGCGCCAGCAGCAGCAGCAGCGTTCTCGGGACATCCCCCCTCCTCAGCAGCTGCGTGAGTGGTACACGCAGCGTCAGCGTGGTGGGGGTTTTGGCCCGTGCACCTACGTCCTTAGCTCCGGCGACCGCGCGGGTGAGCAGTGTGGGGGTGCTCACCCCACCCAGCGCTGCTTTGGCCGCCTGACGGACGCTTGGCGTCAGCAGTTTCTGGAGGCTAGTGAGATCCCCCGCTGGGGAGAGCTGTCTAGGGCAGGCGTAGCTATCTTTGATCTTGACTTTGATGCTATCCTTCCTGCAATGTATGCTGTGACTATTAGTGATGAGGGTGACTGTTACCGGTGTTTCCCGCTTGACCCGGGCATTGGTACTGCTGCTCAAGGTGCTGGTGAGGCTGCTGCTCTAGGTGCCAGTGCGTCCACGCCCTCAGGTGCTGGTGAGTCTGCGCTCTCAGGTACCACGTCGGCTTCGGCCTCCCTCACCTTCACACTTGACTCAGGGGCTTCTCGCTCCTTCTTTCGAGACCGCACCACACTCACGCCGCTTGGTAGGCCGGTTGCAGTCTCCCTGGCAGACCCCTCTGGGGGTCCTGTCCTCTCTCACTTCTCCACTGTCCTCCCGTGTCCGGCTGCCCCCTCTGGCACCTTGTCTGGTCTTTACCTCCCCTCGTTCTCTACGAACCTGGTGAGTGGTGCTGACCTGCAGGATACGGGGGTTCACCAGTTCACTCCTGCGAGTCAGCGGGTGACCCACTGCACGGACGCTCGGACAGGCCGACACCTGGCCACGTTTACACGTCGGCCGGGGTCGAGCCTGTACACACTGACCACTGCGTTTCCTCCAGTCACTTCGTCTGGTCAGGTAGCTCCGTCGGGTCAGGTGTTAGCTGCAGCGTCCAGGTCTGGTCCTGAGTCTGCCCCTTGCTCGTGTCGCCTCCTGTCTCACGAGACTCTCCTCTGGCACCACCGTCTTGGTCACCCCTCCTTGCCTCGTCTCCGAGGCATGGCTTCCCGTGTCCTTGTCTCTGGTCTTCCCCGGTCCCTCCCTCCCCTTCCTCCGGGGCCTGGTCCTTCCTGTGTCCCCTGTGTCAAGGGGCGGCTCCGGGCTGCCCCTCACTCCTCTCAGTTTCCCCCGACAGATGCCTCGCTACAGACGCTTCACATGGACGTGTGAGGCCCAGCCCGCGTCCGTGGACAGGGTCACGAGCGCTACTTCCTGCTGGTGGTTGACGACTACTCGCGTTACACCTCAGTCTTCCCCTTGCGCAGCAAGGGTGATGTCGCTGAGGTGTTGATCGACTGGATCCGCGCAGCTCGTCTTCAGCTCAGGAGGAGCTTCGGGTCGGACTTTCCTGTTCTGCGTCTGCACTCTGACTGAGGCGGAGAGTTCTCCTCTGGCCTTCTGCGAGCCTACTGTCGTGCGCGAGGCATCCGCCAGACCTTTACGCTACCGGACTCTCCACAGCAAAATGGGATTGCTGAGCGCCGCATTGGCATGGTCATGGACGTCGGTCGTACGTCCATGATGCATGCGCCTGCCCCCCATTTTCTGTGGCCGTTTGCGGTTCGGTACGCGGCGCATCAGATCAACCTTCACCCCAGGGTCTCCAGGCCGGAGACCTCCCCAGCCTTGCTGTGGACGGGGAAGGTCGGCGATGCGTCTGCGTTCCGTGTCTGGGGATCTCGGGCGTTTGTCCGCGACTTGTCTACGGACAAGCTGTCCCCTCGTGCTGCTCCCTGTGTCTTCCTTGGCTTCCCCCCTGACGCCCCTAGGTGGCAGTTCTACCACCCCACCTCTCGTCGTGTTCTGTCCTCCCAGGACGTCACGTTCGATGAGTCAGTCCCCTACTACCGCCTCTTCCCCTACCGCACTCCTTCCCTCCACCCGCCACCGCACTTCCTTGTGCCAGGTCCCCCCCCGGTAGATCCCCTCCCCCCTCAGGGTCCTGCCCCTTCAGGTGTGTCCCAGGTAGACGCAGTCGAGCCGGTCGAGGTTGCTGGTGACTCTGGTACTGCTGCGGGTGCTGAGCCTGGGGGTGCTGACTCTGGGGGTGCTACGCGCGTGGGTGCTGAGCCTGGGGGTGCTGAGTCTGGGGGTGCTGCGACTGGGGGTGCTGAGCCTGGGGGTGCTACGACTGGGGGTGCTGAGCCTGGGGGTCCTGCGACTGGGGGTGCTGAGCCCGGGGGTGCTACGACTGGGGGTACTAAGCCTGGGGGTGCTGCGCCTGGAGCTACTGAGCCTGGTGGTGCGGAGCCAGCGGCTGCTGGACCTGCCCGTGTGGCGTCTAGCGGTGTTGGGCCTGGAAATTCTCCGGGTGCTTCGTCTCGGCGGGAGCCGCTCTCTCCACAGGAGCTGCGCGAGTGGTTTGCCCGGCGCTGAAGGCGTACTACTGGAGCTGGTGCTTCTTTGGCTGCTGAGGGTGCTGGTGCAGCCGGTCTCGGAGGTGCTAGCCCTGGGAGTGCTGGAGCTGCTGGGCCTGCGAGTGCGACTGGAGTCGGAGCTGCTGCAGGTGTTGGCGCTGAGGCTACTGCTGTCAGTCCTAGCGGCGGTCCTGCTGCGAGTGCTGCTGGTGCTGCTGGAGGTACTGGAGCTGGAGGTGCTGTTGGCGCTGGTGCTGCCACTAGGGGTGCTGGTGCTGTCCCTGCTGTGTCTGGAGTCGCTGCGCGGCCTGGGCCGTACTTTGTTCCGCTCCTTCAGCAGGTTCTTGGTCTTCCTCCTCCCTTAGAGTGTCCACTGCCTGTCCAGTCACAGTCACAGTTACCGCCGGCCTCCCCACTGCCTGCTCCTTCTCCCTACACTGGTCCCACTGGAGGTCTTGCTTAGCGTCGTGAGCCTGCGTCTCGTCCCGCGTCGCCTGTTCGTGCTGCTTGCACTGGTGGTCGCGGTTCGCGTCAGCGTCCTCCTCCTGTCCCTGGCACGCAATGGATGTCTCTGCGTCTGTCCACTGCTCCTCTGCGTGTCCCTTTCCCTTCTCCTCCTGAGTCCTCTCTTCCTGCTCTTGCCGACCCAGAGTCGGACTCTCTTCGTGCTGCCAGTCCTACTGTCACGCGTCTCCTTGCTACTGTCGTCACTGACCCCTCTTTTGAGTCCACTGCTGCGTCTGCTCTTGTTGCTGAGCTCGTCGGCTTTGCTGCTCGCTGTCGTCTAGACTACGCTGCTAGTCTTGTTGCTGAGTCTGCGTCTGTCTGTCCTCCGTCCGTCGGGGGTGAGTGTGCTCTTGGCACGGACGTCCTTGAGGACAGGCAGGAGGAGTTCCAGTGTCTGGCTGCTGCTTCACCTCATCTCGCGTCCGTACTGCTTACCCCTGAGGGAGACCCGGATGCACCAGACATCCCGACTCCGCGCTCTTACGCGGAGGCGATAGAGGGTCCCTACTCCTCTCAGTGGCAGGCAGCTATGGATGCAGAGATGGCTTCCTGGAAGTCCACAGGCACCTACGTTGACGCGGTTCCTCCTCGTGGGGCCAACATCGTCAGTGGCATGTGGATCTTCAGGGTGAAGCGGCCGCCGGGCTCTCCACCTGTCTTCAAGGCACGGTACGTGGCTCGTGGCTTCTGTCAGCGGCAGCGAGTTGACTACTTTCAGACCTTCTCTCCCACCCCGAAGATGACCACTCTTCGGGTGCTGCTACACATAGCCGCTCAGCGTGACTACGAGCTTCACTCCCTTGACTTCAGCACTGCTTTCCTTCAGGGTAGCCTGCACGAGGAGATCTGGCTGCGCCGTCCACCTGGCTTCACTGGGACTTTCCCTCCTGGCACCCAGTGGAGCCTCCGACGGCCAGTCTACGGTCTCCGCCAGGCACCGCGTGAGTGGCACGACACACTGAGGACTACACTTGCGGCTCTTGGGTTTGCTCCCTCTACTGCTGACCCGGCGTTGTTTCTGCGCACCAACACTTCTCTGCCGCCGTTCTACATCCTCGTGTACGTCAACGACTTGGTCTTTGCCACAGCGGACACTGCTGGACTCGCCTACGTGAAGTCCGAGCTGCTGAAGACACACACGTGCACAGACCTGGGTGAACTGCGCAGCTACCTTGGCTTGCAGATCACTCGGGACAGAGCACGCCGCACCATTACCTTGACTCAGTCACACATGGTGCAGCAGGTCCTTCAGCGCTTCAGCTTCACGTACTCCTCGCCTCAGGCCACTCCTCTGTCTACTCGCCACTCGCTCTAAGCTCTGCCTTCGGATGAGTCCGTAGAGTCGAGTGGCCCGTACCCTGAGCTTGTTGGCTGCCTCATGTACCTGATGACCTGCACACGACCTCACCTTGCATACCCTCTTAGCATTCTTGCACGCTATGTTGCTCCTGGGAGACACAGACCAGAGCACATGGCTGCAGCGAAGAGGGTGTTGCGCTACTTGTGCAGTACGTCGGGCATGGGGCTAGTGCTTGGAGGGCGGAGTCCTGTGGCCCTCACTGGGCACGCGGATGCTTCTTGGGCTGACGACCAGGCTACGCAGCGGTCGTCACAGGGTTACACCTTCAGTCTTGGTTCTGACTCTGTTTCGTGGCGGGCTACTTGCTCGTCTTCTGTTCTCGGCTCCAGTTGTGAGGCTGAGATCTACGCCGGGGCCATGGCTGCACAGGAGCTTCGCTGGCTCACCTACCTGCTGACTGACCTAGGAGAGCCGCCTCGTTCTCCTCCGGTGCTGTACGTAGACAACAAGGCCATGCTGGCCTTGTGTCGGGAGCAGCGCCTAGAGCACAGAACGAAGCACATTGCTCTTCGCTACTTTCTTGCTCGTGAGTTGCAGCAGCGTGGTCAGTTGCGACTTGCGTATGTGGCCTCTGAGGCCAACAGTGCTGATGTTTTCACCAAGGCACTTCCGCCTTGTGATCATTAGCGTTGCTGCACTCAGCTGAGTCTTGTGCCTGTCTTGCCTCACTTGCTCACCACTTGACCTTGCTTGTACCCTTCCATATATATTTATACCTGCTCTTGCTTGTTTAGCCTTATATATGTGTGTGTATTCTTGCATGTGAACTGGCCTTGTGGCCTTGTCCTTGTGCTCGGACTGTGTGGTGACGTTGTGATCCACCCTGAGCTTTGTCTGCTTTGCTTGACTGGTCTTGTGACCCCTTGTTCTCCCCCACTTTGCCTATGGGGGTGTGTCAAATTATAATATTGTGTAGGCTATAGTGGGGTAGTCTATATGGGGTACACATTTCTAGGGTTGCATATTTGTATCACTTCCATTCCTTAGTCAATTCATTCTCGTTCTCCTTTTCTCAGATCCTTCCTAAAATACTCATTCTAACATTTAAAAATTCCACTCTCCTACACATCCTAGGCATCGCCCTCAACAGTGGCGGTGTCATCCTGGGCGGTCTCACCGTCAGACTCTGGCTCGTCTACGTTGTTGCAGCAGAATCGATCTGCTGCAATCTCGTCAAGTTCCACTTCACCCTTGACGGCGTCCCGGCGGTGCTGCAGGCAGAGGTTGTCCTGGGACCCGTCCAAGGCGTTGCTGATGCCACATGTGAGAAAGGCACGCTCAATCAACTCTTTCGGCACCGCCTTCCAAGCCTTGGAGATCCACTTGAGCGTTAGCTCCTGTGGTGGCTTGCGGATGTTGCCTGCCACACATGGAAAAATTACAGCAGTCAGAACAGGGTCGGAACAAGTAGAACCATCCCAACACGGGAATGAATGCTCACCTCTTTCCGTCAGGCAGTCAACGCCCGTGCTCTCGAACCACTCCTGGTACAGTTGTCGCACAGCTGCTTTGAAGGAGCGGTTCACCGCGACGTCCAAAGGCTGGATCTCCGGCGTGCAGCCTGCTGGAATGATGGCGGGGACGATGTTCAGCTCCCTGAATTTCTCCTTCACATGGTCAGTCAGGTGCCCGCGGTAGGAGTCCACGACCAGCATCGACTTCCTGCTGCGCACTCCAAACCGTGGGTTGACGTACGGGCGCACCGCTCCGTCGAGCCAAGCGAGGTATGGGCGCTGGGCGACTCTGCCACTGAGAGTAATCGGGAGTTTTGGCAGCAGCACCTCGCCGGTTAAAGAGAAAATGGGTGCCTGGAAGGCCCGCCATGGCAGAGGCAGGCCGAGGGAAAACAAGAAAACTGAGAAGAACGATGAGAATGAGGCCTATTTGAAACCCTCGCTCGAGACCCCTCCAACTTCGCGACCCGAGTTCCTCTGCAGGGAAATGGGGGTAACTGTCAAGATCACCCCGCAGAGGAGCTGATGTGGTGAGGACCATGCCTTGGTGGCAAGGAATCTTGCCGCATTATACCCATTTCGTGGTCTACTGCGTCGTGCCTGGCACGGCAGGCGACCCTGATTGGGCAGTCGCACACATTACAGCGTGTGCGCTGGCATGGGCCGGATTCATGTACGATGAATTTGGCCAGGCCAGCAAGGCGTGGCGGGCGTGATTCCACGCCTTGTTGGCCCTTTGACGCGCAATTCATGCACGCGTTCGAACGTTCCAGATGTGGATTGAATCCCCTTATGAAAAGGCTTCAATTACATGTTTTAAAAAAAAAAAGTACATTTCATTTTTGCCATTTTATAGACGCCGGCGCTTATAAATTTCCTCAATTATAAGCGCAACCCCTAAAAATCAGTGTTTTATTACAACCCCAGGGGCGCTTCTATTCGGGGTATAACGGTAGATTGATTTAAACAAGGAAATACAAGGTTTTATAAGAGTACAAGGAATACTAAGAGATACAGCTAATAACTGTTTTACTGTTGCTGTTGCAGTTCGATACAGTGCCGACTCGGTGTCAGAATGTGATGTTTGTGTAGCCTGCAGTGGGGTACTCTATAGCGAGTACAGATCCAAATTTGGGTTTCCTATATGTACTCAACTGCATGCTAGTGAAAACCTCTTTCCTGTTTCTGATTCTTGCCTAGCCTTTCGACACTTGGGCAACTGCTCAGTAACGAGTCAGTTGTTTGTCCTTGATGTCGCGCTATATTTGTCAGGTCAAAGGTCGCTGACCTTTGACTTTCGCGTAACCTCCAGCGGTTGATTTTCTTCTCAACCTCCAAGTGTTAGACTCGCTGATGCTTCGTTGTGATTCACCTCGTTTACTACTCAGTGTTTCGACACACAACAGAAGCGCTTAAATTACTTGTTTCCAACAACTTTCTCGCAAAGACGGATAAAAAAGTCTGATATGGTCGCCTCGGCCTTACAGAAAGACCAACTTCCGCGAACTTGCCGCCCCCAATCCTATCCAGAGGCCTGCCGAGTTACCGTGTTGCGTTGTCAGCGATGTTGCCAAATCCACCAGTGTGGTTACGGTAAGTGGCACGTCGTGGGTTTTCATGGTTTTGCACCTGTGTTTGCTGACGTGTTGTGTATGTATAGGATGTCATGTTTGTTTCGCTACCTTTTCGATTTCGGAAATCCTCGTTCCCAAGAGTTTGGTTTCAGTGTAACTGAAACCGTACCCTACACAGTCAGGGAAAAAAAATCATACCCCTGTTTTACTAAGGGTAAAAAAATCACTTCACTATTTGGCCTATGGTATACCGGTAAATCCTGTTGGGCTGAAGTGCCCTAGGATCTTTGTAGAGTTTTAAGTCTGAGTAGAATTGTAGTAGCGGAAGCGTTTGAATGAAAGTACTTGAACCACCTTGCGCTAGTATGTGAGGGCAAAGTAAGTTGATTAAACAAGCAAATACAGAGGTTTATATAAGAGTACAAGGAATACGAATAGATAAGTTAAAACCGTTTTACTGTTGCGATTCGATACAGTGCGACTCGAGCAACTGCTCAATGTCGAGTCAGTTGTGTGTCCTTGCTGTCGCGCTGTATTTGTCAAGTCAAAGGTAGCTGACCTTTGACCTTCTCGTAACCTCCAGGCGGTTACCCTAACCTCCGAGGGTTGACTCGCGATGCTTAGATTCGGACTGCTTCGCTAGTCACCTGAGTTTCGACACGACAGAGGCGCTTAAGACTTATTATTCCCAACAAATCCCACTACCCTTCCTGGGAAAGGGTGACTGAAAAAAAGGGCAAGAAGGGCATTTACCCTGATATTTTTAGCCCTTTATGAGGGATCACCCTGAAAGGCAAACATCAACCAAAAAGCACCCAACTGGTACCAACGGCCGAGTGACTCAGTGCACCGCTGATGCTTCTAAAAGGCTTAGATGCTGACACTGTTTGCCCCTGCTGCCTCTCACTCCCCACCCCACTCCGTCAAGATCTCCACCACCCGTTCCCACCATAAAACCCTGCTGGACTCTCCACTGGCGTTGATCTCTTTGGCGGAATATCTTCATGGTCTCCTGCAGGCCAAAAAGACAAACAAAACTACTGGTAGAGCAGGGGCAGAGGGAAAATACGGGCGTTAGAAGGGGGTGTGTAGTGAAGAGGGTGGTGAATTGAAGGTGTGTTGTTTGAATGGAGATATGTGCAGGGGGAAGGAAGAAACGGGGCGCATCGTCTGTACAGAGGTGTATGCACGGGTAGGGAGAAACGGGCTGTGTGTGAGGGAGGTGTATGCAGGTGGGATGGGATGGGCGTACCTAGTGTGCAGCATGGTACCTGCATGGCGGAGTGGCTCACAGAGTGACTTTTAAGAAGTCTCAAAGTGGCTCAGGGAGTGTATGGTGGGGAGGGAGGGGTGGGGAGGGAGGGGTACGTAGGGGTGGAATGTGCTGACTTGACCGTCAACTGTTTTCACTGACTTGACCGTTCCTTAGATTTCCCTCCTGTCCATACCCTATCCTCCCTTCCCATCGCTCCTCATGCTTTCCACTCCCTACCACCCCCTTCCATTCTCCTTCCATCCCTTACCACTCACCTCCTCCGTTCCAGTTTCTTCTCAAGACCTCCTTATATTCAATTAAACTTGCAGTACTACTCTTTAATTACCTTTACCCTGGCCTGGGCCATGATCCTAGGTACCGTATTCCGCTCATGTCCTCTCCCTTCCCACCGGCCATTCATCTCGCAATCCCCATGCCGCCCATCCCTCAGTCTCCCAGTGTTCACAACTCACCTCCCCTGCCCTTGGCCGCATTCCCCCTCAGCTCTCCCCTCATTGCACCAGCCATTCCCCCTCCACTCATCCCTCATTCCCTTTGCGTTTATCCCTCTTGCCCTCTGCGCTCATCCCTCTTCCCTCTTTCCCCCTGTTCTCCCCTCTTTCCCCCTGTGCTCCCCTCTTTCCCCCTGTGCTCCCCTCTTTCCCCCTGCGCTCCCTTCTTTCCCCCTGCGCTCCCCTCTTTCCCCCTGCACTCCCCTCTTTCCCCCTGCGCTCCCCTCTTTCCCCCTGCGCTCCCCTCTTTCCCCCTGCGCTCCCCTCTTTCCCCCTGCGTTCCCCTCTTTCCCCCTGCGCTCTCCTCTTTCCCCCTGCGCTCTCCTCTTTCCCCCTGCGCTCTCCTCTTTCCCCCTGCGCTCTCCTCTTTCCCCCTGCGCTCTCCTCTTTCCCCCTGCGCTCCCCTCTTTCCCCCTGCGCTCCCCTCTTTCCCCCTGCGCTCCCCTCTTTCCCCCTGCGCTCCCCTCTTTCCCCCTGCGCTCCCCTCTTTCCCCCTGCGCTCCCCTCTTTCCCCCTGTGCTCCCCTCTTTCCCCCTGCGCTCTCAAATTTCCCCTGCGCTCTCCTCTTTCCCCCCGCGCTCCCCTCTACGCTCCCCTCTTTCCCCCTGCGCTCCCCTCTTTCCCCTACGCTCCCCTCTTTCCCCTACGCGCCCCTCTTTCCCCCTACACTCCCCTCATTCCCCTACGCTCCCCACTTTCCCCCTACGCTCCCCACTTTCCCCCTACGCTCCCCTCTTTCCCCCTACGCTCCCCTCTTTCCCCCTACGCTCCCCTCTTTCCCCCTACGCTCCCCTCTTTCCCCCTACGCTCCCCTCTTTCCCCCGCTCCCCTCTTTCCCCCTGCGCTCCCCTCTTTCCCCCTGCGCTCCCCTCTTTCCCCCTGCGCTCCCCTCTTTCCCCCTGCGCTCCCCTCTTTCCCCCTACGCTCCCCTCTTACCCCCCACGCTCCCCTCTTTCCCCCTACGCTCCCCTCTTTCCCCCTACGCTCCCCTCTTTCCCCCTACGCGCCCCTCTTTCCCCCTACACTCCCCTCATTCCCCTACGCTCCCCACTTTCCCCCTACGCTCCCCACTTTCCCCCTACGCTCCCCTCTTTCCCCCTACGCTCCCCTCTTTCCCCCTACGCTCCCCTCTTTCCCCCTACGCTCCCCTCTTTCCCCCTGCGCTCCCCTCTTTCCCCCTGCGCTCCCCTCTTTCCCCCTACGCTCCCCTCTTACCCCCCACGCTCCCCTCTTTCCCCCTACGCTCCCCTCTTTCCCCCTACGCTCCCCTCTTTCCCCCTACGCGCCCCTCTTTCCCCCTACACTCCCCTCATTCCCCTACGCTCCCCACTTTCCCCCTACGCTCCCCACTTTCCCCCTACGCTCCCCTCTTTCCCCCTACGCTCCCCTCTTTCCCCCTACGCTCCCCTCTTTCCCCCTACGCTCCCCTCTTTCCCCCTACGCTCCCCTCTTTCCCCCGCTCCCCTCTTTCCCCCTGCGCTCCCCTCTTTCCCCCTGCGCTCCCCTCTTTCCCCCTGCGCTCCCCTCTTTCCCCCTGCGCTCCCCTCTTTCCCCCTACGCTCCCCTCTTACCCCCCACGCTCCCCTCTTTCCCCCTACGCTCCCCTCTTTCCCCCTACGCTCCCCTCTTTCTCCCTACGCGCCCCTCTTTCCCCCTACACTCCCCTCATTCCCCTACGCTCCCCACTTTCCCCCTACGCTCCCCACTTTCCCCCTACGCTCCCCTCTTTCCCCCTACGCTCCCCTCTTTCCCCCTACGCTCCCCTCTTTCCCCCTACGCTCCCCTCTTTCCCCCTGCGCTCCCCTCTTTCCCCCTGCGCTCCCCTCTTTCCCCCTACGCTCCCCTCTTACCCCCCACGCTCCCCTCTTTCCCCCTACGCTCCCCTCTTTCCCCCTACGCTCCCCTCTTTCCCCCTACGCGCCCCTCTTTCCCCCTACACTCCCCTCATTCCCCTACGCTCCCCACTTTCCCCCTACGCTCCCCACTTTCCCCCTACGCTCCCCTCTTTCCCCCTACGCTCCCCTCTTTCCCCCTACGCTCCCCTCTTTCCCCCTACGCTCCCCTCTTTCCCCCGCTCCCCTCTTTCCCCCTGCGCTCCCCTCTTTCCCCCTGCGCTCCCCTCTTTCCCCCTGCGCTCCCCTCTTTCCCCCTGCGCTCCCCTCTTTCCCCCTACGCTCCCCTCTTACCCCCCACGCTCCCCTCTTTCCCCCTACGCTCCCCTCTTTCCCCCTACGCTCCCCTCTTTCCCCCTACGCTCCCCTCTTTCCCCCTACGCTCCCCTCTTTCCCCCGCTCCCCTCTTTCCCCCTGCGCTCCCCTCTTTCCCCCTGCGCTCCCCTCTTTCCCCCTGCGCTCCCCTCTTTCCCCCTGCGCTCCCCTCTTTCCCCCTACGCTCCCCTCTTACCCCCCACGCTCCCCTCTTTCCCCCTACGCTCCCCTCTTTCCCCCTACGCTCCCCACTTTCCCCCTACGCTCCCCTCTTTCCCCCTACGCTCCCCTCTTTCCCCCTACGCTCCCCTCTTTCCCCCTACGCTCCCCTCTTTCCCCCTACGCTCCCCTCTTTCCCCCTGCGCTCCCCTCTTTCCCCCTGCGCTCCCCTCTTTCCCCCTGCGCTCCCCTCTTTCCCCCTGCGCTCCCCTCTTTCCCCCTGCGCTCCCCTCTTTCCCCCTACGCTCCCCTCTTACCCCCCACGCTCCCCTCTTTCCCCCTACGCTCCCCTCTTTCCCCCTACGCTCCCCTCTTTCCCCCTACGCGCCCCTCTTTCCCCCTACACTCCCCTCATTCCCCTACGCTCCCCACTTTCCCCCTACGCTCCCCACTTTCCCCCTACGCTCCCCTCTTTCCCCCTACGCTCCCCTCTTTCCCCCTACGCTCCCCTCTTTCCCCCTACGCTCCCCTCTTTCCCCCGCTCCCCTCTTTCCCCCTGCGCTCCCCTCTTTCCCCCTGCGCTCCCCTCTTTCCCCCTGCGCTCCCCTCTATCCCCCTGCGCTCCCCTCTTTCCCCCTACGCTCCCCTCTTACCCCCCACGCTCCCCTCTTTCCCCTACGCTCCCCTCTTTCCCCCTACGCTCCCCTCTTTCCCCCTACGCTCCCCTCTTTCCCCCTACGCTCCCCTCTTTCCCCCTGCGCTCCCCTCTTTCCCCGTGCACACAACCATTCTCCCTGCGTTTACCAATCATTCCCCAGGCTGATGCCTAATTCCCCGCCCGCTCATCCCTCATAAACACTGAGCTCGCGCGTTTTCCCCTCTGCTCTCAATCTGGTTAATATCCGCTCACCCGTCATTCCCCCCCCCACTCATCCCTCATGACCCCTGCTATCGCGCTTTCCCCACCCCCTTCACTGTGCAGCCCTCTGCGCTGACATATTTTCCCCCCTGAGCTCAAATATTTTCCCCCTGCGCTCACACATTTTTCCCCTGCGATCACACATTTTCCCCCCTGCGCTCAAACATACATTCTCCCCCTGCGCTCAAACATACATTCTCCCCGCTGCGCTCAAACATACATTCTCCCCGCTGCGCTCAAACATACATTCTCCCCGCTGCGCTCAAACATACATTCTCCCCGCTGCGCTCACACATACATTCTCCCCGCTGCGCTCACACATACATTCTCCCCGCTGCGCTCACACATACATTCTCCCCGCTGCGCTCACACATACATTCTCCCCGCTGCGCTCACACATACATTCTCCCCGCTGCGCTCACACATACATTCTCCCCGCTGCGCTCACACATACATTCTCCCCGCTGCGCTCACACATACATTCTCCCCGCTGCGCTCACACATACATTCTCCCCGCTGCGCTCACACATTCTCCCCGCTGCGCTCACACATTCTCCCCGCTGCGCTCACACATTCTCCCCGCTGCGCTCACACATTCTCCCCGCTGCGCTCACACATTCTCCCCGCTGCGCTCACACATTCTCCCCGCTGCGCTCACACATTCTCCCCGCTGCGCTCACACATTCTCCCCGCTGCGCTCACACATTCTCCCCGCTGCGCTCACACATTCTCCCCGCTGCGCTCACACATTCTCCCCGCTGCGCTCACACATTCTCCCCGCTGCGCTCACACATTCTCCCCGCTGCGCTCACACATTCTCCCCGCTGCGCTCACACATTCTCCCCGCTGCGCTCACACATTCTCCCCGCTGCGCTCACACATTCTCCCCGCTGCGCTCACACATTCTCCCCGCTGCGCTCACACATTCTCCCCGCTGCGCTCACACATTCTCCCCGCTGCGCTCACACATTCTCCCCGCTGCGCTCACACATTCTCCCCGCTGCGCTCACACATTCTCCCCGCTGCGCTCACACATTCTCCCCGCTGCGCTCACACATTCTCCCCGCTGCGCTCACACGTTCTCCCCGCTGCGCTCACACATTCTCCCCGCTGCGCTCACACATTCTCCCCGCTGCGCTCACACATTCTCCCCGCTGCGCTCACACATTCTCCCCGCTGCGCTCACACATTCTCCCCGCTGCGCTCACACATTCTCCCCGCTGCGCTCACACATTCTCCCCGCTACGCTCACACATTCTCCCCCTGCGCTCACACATTCTCCCCCCTGCGCTCACACATTCTCCCCCCTGCGCTCACACATTCTCCCCCCTGCGCTCACATATTCTCCCCCCTGCGCTCACACATTCTCCCCGCTGCGCTCACACATTCTCCCCGCTGCGCTCACACATTCTCCCCGCTGCGCTCACACATTTTCCCCCCTACGCTCACACATTTTCCCCCCTGCGCTCACATATTCTCCCCCCTGCGCTCACACATTCCCCCCCCTGCGCTCACACATTCTCCCCCCTGCGCTCACACATTCTCCCCCCTGCGTGCACCAATCATTTATAGCATGCGGTCATTCGCGAGACGAGATGTGAGACCAGGACAATAACCATTAAAAATTTGAGCACATTCCCTTCGCAGGCATTATCCTGTTCAGGTGGTAAGGGTATACTCTCAGCCATAGGGAGCTCTAGTCTCCCGAGGCACCCCCAGTGCTTCAGTCTATGTAAAATCAAGCTAAGAGGCACACATTTACACAGACCATGCACTTCCCTTCGCAGGCATTACCCTGGTCAGGTGGTAAGGGTGTGTTCTCAGCCTTCCCGAGCCCCGGGCTAGGCACCCCTAGTGCTGGTTGACAGACAGGAAAACTTAAGCAGAAGCGGGGGTGTCATCGGAAGAGGCAAGAACAAGCTCGGGACGAGCGGACAGATCAGAGACGGCACCGTCAACCTCGTTGGGGAGGCCGAGGGCCTTGAGGGCCAGGTGCGCCGCCTTCTGCCCGGACACCATCATCGCCCCGAAGGTAGGACCCTGTGCACACATCAACAAGAAACACACGAACAAAAACAGGGTGGAAAGACAGGAGCACAACAACGCACCACCAGAGCGATCCGGCGTCCCGAAGGGAAAGAATTAGAATCTGAAACACTCGTGAAATTGACGGCTAAGATTGAGATCCGTACCATGCGGGGAGCGCCGTCCACCTCGGCGACCTCCATACCGGTGACAATCATCCCAGGGACCACCTCGCGCGTGTGACGGACGATGGCATCCTCGGCGATGTTCATGTCCAGGCACTTCATGCCGGGGACCTTGTCAATCAGCCCGATGCTCTTGAGCCTCTTCACGCCGGTGGCGCCGAAGGGCCCGTCGTGGCCGCACGAGGAGACGACGACCTTGGCTTCCATGACGTTGGGGTCCATGCAGCTCTGCGTGTCGTGGTTCATCGACACCAGCGCCCAGTTCGTCACCACGCCGCCCACCTGCACGTCCGAGAAAGAACAACCGAAAAAGGGTTGCAGTAGGTATAATGTTACGGGTGAAAATATTTCAAGCAAATGGATGCGGGTTGCAAATTGCCGGAAGACAATGATAAAAACGTAGCGACAATTGTAAAATGGATGTAGATTAATGACAGTTCCGGGACTTACGCGGCCGTTTTTGATGATGAGATCCTCGGCGCACACGGCGTTGAAGAGCTTCACGTTGGGCCGCGCGAGCAGCTTGCTCATGATGGTCGACGTGAAGAGCGCCGCGTGCTTAATCACCACGTAGTCCTCCTCCTCGTCATAAGCGATCTCGAGCTCGTCGAGAAAGCGGTGAGCCGGCTTGCGGACCACCATGGCGGAGAAGAGCTGCCCGCCGAGCCACGCGCCACCGCCAGGGCTCACGGACTGCTCGATGATGGCGACGTTCACGTCGGGGTTCTTGCTCAGCTCGTACGCGCAAGACAGGCCCGCGGATCCCGCGCCGACGACCACCACGTCGGTGTCGGCGTAGGTGATCATGTCGGTCATGTAGCGACGCGTCATCTCGCGCGCCACGATCGACTCCTTGATCGGCTGGAACTTGAAGTTCTGAAAGTTGTAGGCCGAGTCCTGGTACATGGCGGAGACGGCCGGCGCGGCGCGGAGAGCCTTGGCCTTGGAGGGAGCAACAGAAACGGAGCTCCCAAGGAGCTCCGACTTACAGAGGGCAACGGCACCCTTGAGGGTGGTCGCGGAGAGGGTGGAGGCCGTGGCGCAAGCCATGATTGGAGACAAGCAAGAAGACGAGAGAGCAGGAGGAATCGGCTCAGCAGAACAGACTGAATTGACATCGGGCAACAGCTCTGGTCTTATGTTGGCTCGAGCTGGGAGCATCAGTAGGACGCACGATGACTCTTGGTGGAACCGGGGAGGGGAATGCAGGGGGACGAGGGGGGAGGCGGGGGGAGGCGGGGGGAAATGCTATCGGCGGAAGCGAGGGTGAGGAGCGGAGGGAAGAGAAGGGGGAGGGGGGAAGAGGAACACGAGAACTGGGGGAAATCTGGGGGAATGCGAGATAGTTTTTCCTGGCCTGGGGGAAGCACGAATGTTGCAACAGGCGGAATATGACGAGGCAGGCTTGCAGGCAGCTGTGCGTTCGATTCGATGGTCCCCTGTCCCTTGGATTGAGCCTTGTGGGCCTCGCCATCTCTTTTGGTCGCATTGCTTTGTCGAAAAAGGGAATCTCGCCAGTGGAACGCTGCCACGTAGGAATCAAGAGGTATCCAAACCGCAGCCTAGTCATCGGCGATGTCGTCCGTGATTGGAACATGCACCTAGTGATGCCATGTCAGAGGTATGAGGTGGTTTGTTTTGTATCGAGCTGTGAAGGATCCTCAGTACATTTTGTCATCCACTGTAGGTGTTCAGCAGTAACACCTACAATGAATGAAAGCATTTGAAGGGACAACTATTTAGACTCAAAATGGCCGAACCATGGATGATTCCAAACTTGCTCATGTTTTATTGACTGCTGAATGATGCACGTCCCATGTCTTCTTGCATTGAACTCAAGTTCTAATGATCAGTTCGCAGATTCACACTTTATGTCATCGCATTCAACTCGTGTCAATTTCCAGCAAAATTCTTTCACCAACGGCTGCCAGATTAGCACCTCGGTTGCTTCCAAAGTTCCTCTTATTAGGCTACTTGAAAAGCGGGAATTTAAATGAACTGGATGACTATCATAAGGGTGACAATGCAGAGATGAGAACAAGAACCACAAGAAATTGCAAACAAGTAGAATACGGAAAAACATTCACATGCATGTACAAGAATGTTGTACCAAAGTACTCATAAGTTTTAGAAACACTCATGTGTAGCAGAAAGTGCACGGCATACCTGAATGGCTCGTTTGGGCAATGCAGCAACTCTTGTTAGGCCCAACGTGCGAGCAATCTGGCAAGAATAAGGACAATGAGCGAATAATGAGAAGTTGTTGAGCGGCCGATGAGAGGATCATGAGAAGATGATGAGAGGATTATGAGAGGATGATTGATTAGAGGATGATGGGAGGTTGATGAGAGGATGATGAGAGTATATTGAGAGGATGATACGAAGATGATGAGAGGATGATGAGAGGATGCTGAGACGATGATGAGGTGATGAGAAAAGGATGATGAGGGGATGAAAGGGGGATGTTGATATGATGATATGGGGATGGTTGTCAAGATAGAAAGCAGGGATGTTGCATTGAATATCAAGTGGGTACAAGTACTAACCCTAACTTAGGGTTGTACCCCATATGGGCTACCACAGTATAGCCTACACAGAACTAACACATATATAGTTTCACACACCCCCATAGGAAAAGTGGGGGAGAACAAGGGGTCACAAGACCAGTCAAGAAAAGCAAAGCAAAGCAAGCTCGGGGTGGATCACAACGTCACCACACACTCGAGCACAAGCAAAGGGGCCACAAGGCCAGTTCACATGCAGAGGTATATATGCAACAACAACAGTACAGTGATCACTACCTAGCAAGAGTAAACATGCAGGCATACATATATAGATCACAGTACAAACAGAGTCTACAGCAAGTGAGGAAACGTAGGCACCAGGCCTAGAGCAGTGCAGAAGCGCTGATGATCACTAGCCGGAAGGGCCTTGGTGAACACATCAGCAGTGTTGGCCCGGGTGGGTACGTGAGCGACACGAAGCTGACCACGCTACTGCAACTCTCGAGCAAGGAAGTAACGCAGAGCGATGTGCTTCGTTCTGTGCTCCAGTCTATGGTCCTGACACAAGGCAATGGCAGTCTTGTTGTCGACATACAGAACTGGAGGAGAACGAGGCCTCTCTCCCAAGCTGGTCAGCAGGTAGGTAAGCCAGCGTAACTCCTGTGCAGCCATGGCTGTGGCGTAGATCTCAGCCTCACAACTGGAGCTGAGAACAGAAGACGAGCGTATAGACCGCCAAGAAACATAGCCAGAGCCAAGAGTGAAGGTGTAACCCTGTGACGACCGCTGCGTAGCTAGTTCGTCAACCCAAGAAGCGTCCGAGTGCCCAGTGAGGACAATGTCGCCCCGTTCTTCAGGCACGAGCCCCATGCCCGATGTACTGCACAAGTAGTACAGTACCTTCTTAGCAGCATCCATGTGCACCTTTCGGTGCCTACCAGGAGCCACGTAACGAGCCAGAAGGCCAAGAGGGTACGCAAGGTCAGGACGAGTGCAGGTCATCAGGTACATGAACCTCTTGCTCCAGCGCCACCAGTAGCAGCACCCCCAGAACCGGCACCTCCAGCCTCACGGTCCCCAACTCCAGGGTCGACAGGACCAGCGCCAGGGTCTCCAGCAGTAGCACCCCCAGAAACGGCACCTCCAGCTCCAGGGTCTCCAACTCCAGGGTCGACAGCACCAGCTCCATGGCCTCCAGCCCCAGTACCTCCAGCAGCAGCACCTCCAGAGCCGACACCTCCAGCTCCAGGAGCAGGTGCAGTCCCGGCAGCTCCAGTACCTCGAGTACAAGCACCTCCAGGACCAAAGACACCAGCACTCCTAGCGCCTCCACGACAAGCAGCTCTAGCAGCACGACCCCTCAGGCGGGTACGCGACGCAAGCCACTCTCGTGCCTGCTGTGGTGAGACAGGCCCGCGTCGTGAAACGAGACCCAGAGGAACGCCAACAGACTCAGCACCCCCAGCTCCAGGGTCGACAGCACCAGCTCCAGGGCCTCCAGCCTCAGTACCTCCAGCCGCAGCACCCCCAGAACCGGCACCTCCAGCTCCAGGAGCAGCACTAGTCTCGGCAGCTCCAGTACCTCCAGTACGAGCACCTCCAGGACCAGAGACACCAGCACTCCCAGCGGCTCCACGACAAGCAGCTCTAGCAGCACGACTCCGCAGGCAGGTACGCGACGTAAGCCACTCTCGTGCCTGCTGTGGTGAGACAGGCCCGCGTCGTGAAACGAGACCCAAAGGAACGCTAGCAGACTCAGCACCCCCAGGCTCCGCACCCCCCGGTTCCTCACGGACGAGCTCAGCACCCCCAGACTCCGCAGCCGCAGGCTCAGCACCCCCACGCTCCGCACTCCCCAGCACCTCACGCGCAGGCTCAGCACCCTCAGAAGCAGCACCCCCAGCAGTACCTCCCGCAGCAGCACCTGAGTCGCTAGTGACCTCTACAGGCTCAGCCAAGGGGGGCGGGTCTACCTGAAACACACCTGAAGGAGCAGGACCCTAAGGCGGGAGGGGGTCTACCGGAGGGGGACCTGGAGCGAGGAAAAGCGGCGGGGGAGGGAGAGGGGCAGTGCGGTAGGGGAAGAGACGGTAGAAAGGAACCGACTCGTCAAAGGTGACGTCCTGAGAGGGGAAGACACGTCGCGAGGTGGGGTGGTAAAACTGCCAGACAGACACATCAGGGACAAAGCCAAGGAAGAGACAGGGAATGGTGCGGGAAGAGAGCTTGTCCGGAGACGTATCACGGACAAGGGCACGAGCACCCCAGACCCGGAAAGTCAACGCATCGCCAACCTCCCCCGTCCAACGCAGTGTGGGCGAGGTCTCCGGTAAGGAGACACGGAGCCAGAGGTTGAGCTGCTGCGCAGCGTACCGGATTGCAAACGGCCACAGAAAATGGGGAGCCGCCGCATGAATCAAGGAGGTACGAGCGAACTCCATGACTAAGCCAATGCGGCGCTCAGCAACCCCATTTTGCTGTGGTGAGCCCGGAAGCGTGAACAACTGCTCGATGCCCTCCCCCTGTGATGATACAGGAATAATGTGAGGATGATAAGGGGATAATGAGATGACGATGAGGGTGCTATAAGGTTAGGAAGTTACAAAAATTCGTCCCCTATGTGAATGTGAAACGTTTCAGAGTCACCGCAATATCACATAAAAAATACATAAGAAACCAGACTTTCAACAATTCCATACTAAAGTGAATACCATGTCACATCAGAGTCAACAGCATGTCACATCAGAGTAAGCACCATGTTACATCAGGATCACCATTTCACATCAGAGTCAGCACCATGTCACATCAGGGTCAAAACTATGTCACATCGGAGTCAACCCTGTCGATGTGAAATTGTTGGAGAAACGTTAATTAAGTAACAAGTCCCAGTGCAAAAATTAGTAATGGAGACGGTTGCAACAAGAATTATTTGAAATGCAAAAAGCGAGAAAACAACTTGAACATGTCTTGAACCGCATGGTTGTTCCCACTCTAGATGAGCCCTAACGAAAATGTACCCCTTCATAGTACATGGCTAGATATGACTTTTCACATTCCGCTTCTACACTCGATGCGATCTGCCTGAGACAATCCTATAATGGCCAATTTTACATTTTAACATGGTACGAGAGCCACTCATGATTCTTCGCACTACCACCCCTAATTCAAACCCGAATTCAAGGTGGCGTCAATACGAGCTTTTGCCGAACATGGCTGGAGGGTATGGTGTGTCAAGATAGCAAGCAGGGATGATAAACTATGAGAAAGTTTTGTAAATATAGAAACCCTAAAGGGGTTGTACCCCATGTTGGCTACCCCACTACAGCCTACACATTATAATAGAATAGATATAGTTTGACACACCCCCATAGGCAAAGTGGGGGAGAACAAGGGGTCACAAGACCAGTCAAGATTAGCAAAGCAAGCTCAGGGTGGATCACAACGTCACCACACACTCCGAGCACAAGCAAAGGGCCATGAGGCAAGTTCACATGCAGAGGTATATATGCGACAACAACAGTACATTGGTCACTACCTAGCAAGAGTAAACATGCAAGTATATATATATATATATCTCAGTACAAGCAAAGTTACGAAGTAAGCAAGTGAGGAAACGTAGGCACCAGGCCTAGAGCAGTGCAGAAACGCTGATGGTCACCAGCCGGAAGGGCCTTGGTGAAAACATCAGCTGTGTTGGGCCGGGTGGGCACGTGAGCGACACGAAGCTGACCACGCTGCTGTAACTCTCGAGCAAAGAAGTAACGCAGAGCGATGTGCTTCGTTTTGTGCTCTAGTCTATAGTCCCGACACAAGACAATAGCAGCCTTGTTGTCTACGTACAGAACTGGAGGAGAACGAGGCCCCTCTCCCAAGTCGGTCAACATGTAGGTGAGCCAGCATAACTTCTGTGCAGCCATGGCTGTGGCGTAGATCTCAGCCTCAAATATGGAGCTGAGAACAGAACACGAGCGTGTAGACCGCCAAGAACCAGAACCGGAGCCAAGGCTGAACGTGTAACCTTGTGACGACCGCTGTGTAGCCAGGTCGTCAACCCAAGACGCGTCTGACTGTCCAGTGAGGACAATTGAACCCCGCCATCCAAGCACGAGCCCCATGCCTGATGTACTGTACAAGTAACGCAGTACCCTCTTCGCAGCTTCCAAGTGCACCTTTTGGTGTCTGTCGAGAGCCACGTAGCATGCCAGAAGGCCAAGAGGGTACGCAAGGTCAGGACGAGTGCAGGTCATCAGGTACATGAGGCAGCCCACTAGCTCTGGATACGAGCCACTCGGCTCTATGGACTCGTCCGAAGGTGGAGCTGAGAGCGAGTGACCGGTAGCCAGAGGAGTGGACTGTGGCGAGGACCAAGTGAAACAGAAGCGCTGAAGGACCTGCTGCACCATGTGTGATCGACGTACACGACGATGTAGAACGGCGGCAGCGAAGTGTCGGTGCGTAGAAACAACGACGGGTCAGCAGTGGAAGGGGCAAACCCAAGAGCCGCAAGTGTCGTCCTCAGTGTGTTGTGCCACTCACGAGGCGCCCGACGGATACTGTAGACTGGCCGGCGGGGCTCCACTAGGTACCAGGAGGGAACGACCCAGTGAAGCCAGGTGGGCGGCGCAGCCAGATCTCCTCGTGCAGACAACGCTGTGCTGAAGTCTAGAGAGTAAAGCTCGTAGTAACGGTGAGTAACAACGTGCAACATCACCCGAAGAGTGGTCATCTTTGGGGTGGGGGAGAAGGTATGGAAGAAGTCAACTCCCTCTTGCTAACTGTAGCCTCGTGCAACGTAACGCGCCTTGAAGACAGGCGGAGAACCCGGCGGCCGCTTCACCCTGAAAATCCACATGCCATCGAGGATGTTCGCCCCAGGAGGGGGAACCTCGTCGACGTAAGTGCATGTGGACTTCCAGGATGCCATCTCTGCATCCATGGCTGTCTCCCACTGAGAGGAGTACTCACCCGCGATCGCCTCAGCGTAAGAGCGCGGGGTCGGATGTCTGGTGCATCCGGGTCTTCCTCAGGGGCAAGTAGCATGACCACGAGATGAGGTGCAGCGGCTGCAAGACACTCAAAGTCCTTTTTCTTGTCCTCAAGGACGTCCGTGCCAAGAGCACACTCACCTCCGACGCACGGAGGACAGACAGACTCAGACTCAGCGACAAGACTGGTGGCATAGTTAAGACGACAAGCAGCAGCAAAGTCAACAAGCTCAGCAACTAAGGCAGACGCAGCAGTGGACTCAAACGAAGGGTCAGTGACAACAATGGCTAATAGACGCGTGGCAGTAGGGTGAGCAGCACGAACCAGGTCAGACGCCGGGCCGGGAACGTTAGGCAGAGAAGACGCAGGAGGAGACGGCAGGGGAACATGCAGAGGAACAGAGGATGGACGAAGGGACATAGTGTGCGTGCTGGGGACAGGAGGAGGACGCTCATGAGGAACACGACGACCAGTGCGACTAGCGCGAACAAGCGAGACAGGACGAGACGCAGGCTCACGAAGCTCAGTAAGACCTCCTATCTGCTCAGTGTAAGAAGAGGGAGCAGGCAGTGGGGAGCCTAGTCAGTGGAAGACGGGAGACTAAGAAGCACGGAGACAGGCGGAGGCAGAGACGACGGTGACAGTGGAGTGAAGAACAAACATGGCGGTGCAGTACCACCAGGACCAGCTCCGCTAGCACCAGCACCTCGAGGGTCTCCAGCAGCTCCAGAAACTCCAGCTCCAGCACCTCAAGCAGCTCCAGAAACTCCAACTCTAGTATCTCTGGCAGCTCCAGAAACCCTAGCTCCAGCACCTAAAGCTCCAAAGTCCGCAGCACCACCAGTTCCGGTAGCTCCAGCACCCAAAGTGCGAGCACCTCCGGGACTAGCGGCGCTCGTACCACCAGCACCTCCAGCACCAGCAGCACCAGCAGCACCAGCAACTGCAGTCCCTCCAGAACCAGCAGCTCCAGCTCCTCCGGTACCTCCAGCTCCAGCGCCTCTAGCACCAGCAGCACCGCCACCGCCCCCAGCTCCAGCACGTCCAGGACGAGCGCCTCTGAAACCAGCAGTACCAGGCCGAGAGCGGGTGCACGTAGCGTACCACTCACGCAGCTGCTACGACGAGAGAGACTCCAGCAGGGTAGACGCAGTGCCCCTAGGCTCAGCACTCCCAGGCTCCGCACCCCCAGACGTAGTACCTCCAGGCGCCGAACGCGCAGGCTCGACACTCTTCAGTTTCGCTCGCGCAGGCTTAGCACCCCCAGGCTCCGCACCCCTAGGCTCAGCACCCCCAGGCTCTGCACCCTCAGGGTTAGCACCCCTAGGCTCCACACCCCCAGGCCCAGCACCCCCAGGCTCCGCACCCTCAGGCTCAGCACCCCGAGGCTCCGCACCCCCAACCCCAATACCCCTAGGCTCTGTACCCCCAGGCCCCGCACCCCCAAACACAGCACCCCAAGTAGGACCACCCCCAGCAGCACCTAAGTCACCAGTGACCTCTACAGGCTCAGCCAAGGGAGGCGGGTCTACCTGAGACACACCTGAAGGAGCAGGATCCTGAGGGGGGAGGGGGTCTACCGGAGGGGGACCTGGAGCGAGAAAGAGCGGCGGGGGGGGGGGGGGAGAGGGGCAGTGCGGTAGGGGAAGAGATGGTAAAAGGGAACCGACTCGTCAAACGTGACGCCATGAGAGGAGAAGACACAGTGCGAGGTGGTGTGGTAAAACTGCCAGCCAGGCGCGTCAGGGGGGAAGCCAAGGAAGACACAGGGAATGGCGCGAGAGGAGAGATAATCTGCGGTGGTATCGCGGACAAAGGCACAAGAGCCCCAGACCCGGAACTGCGACGCATCGCCAACCTCCCCCGTCCAACGCAGTGTGGGTCAGGTCTCCGGCAAGGAGACACGGGGCCAGAGGTTGAGCTGATGCGCAGCGTATCGGACCGCAAACGACCACAGAAAATGGGGAGCAACCGCATGGATCATGGAGGTATGAGCGATCTCCATGACTAAGCCAATGCGGCGCTCAGCAACCCCATTCTGCTATAGGGAGGCCAAAAGCATGAACGACTGGAGGATGCCCTCTCCCTAACAGAAGGCCCTCAAGAGGTCGGAAGAGAACTCACCACCTCTGTCAGAGTGCAGACGCAGGACAGGAAGGTCCGTGTGGAACCTCTCGCGGAGCTGGAGACAGACAGCGCGGATCCAAGGGATCAAGATAGCAGGGACCTCACCCTTGGTGCGCAAGGGGAAGACAGTGGTGTAACGCGTGTAGTCGTCAACAACCAGCAGAGAGTACCACTCACCGCCCTGGGAAGGCCAGAGACAAGGAAGTGGGAGTGCCTGCTACGGAGGCGTGGCAGGGAAGGGTTGTCAGAACATATCTATAGCTTATACTATTGTGTAGGCTGTAGTGGGGTATCCCATAGGGGGTACAACCCAGTTAGGGTTTCATATTTGTACTGCCTTCATTCATAGTCCACACATTCCTGTTCTACAATTCTCACATGGTATAGAGCGGGTTCCCTGTGGGAACTTCGCCTAGGGCCCACCGAAGCGCGCCCCGAGGCGCGCTAACTTTTTTTCCTCTCGCTCGTGCGACCCTCCGTGTCGCCCTTCCCTCGCGGCCCTGCCGCCCCTTCGGACGCGGCCCCGCCGCCATTTCGATCGCGGCCCCACCGCCTACTCAGACGCGGCCCCGCCTCCTGCTCAGCCGCGGCCCCGCCGCCCGCTACGACGCGGCCCCGCCGCCCGCTACGACGCGGCCCCGCCGCCCGCTACGACGCGGCCCCGCAGCCTGCTTAGACGCGGCCCCGCCGCCCGCTACAACGCGGCTCCGCCGCTTGCTCAGACGCGGCCCCGCCGCCCGCTCAGTCGCGGCCCCGCCGCCTGCTCAACCGCGGCCCCGCCACCCGCTACGACGCGGCCCCGCCGCCTGCTCAGCCGCGGCCCCGCCGCTCGCTCAGAAGCGGCCCCGCCGTCCCCTTCTGACGGCCCTGCAGCCGCGCCTGACGGCCCCGCCGTCCCCTCTACCGGCTCCGCCGCTGCACCCGACGGCCCCGCCGTCCCCTCTGCCGGCCCCGCCGCTGCTTCAACCGGCCCCGCCGCTACCCCTACCGGCCCCGCTGCTGCACCTGTCGGCCCCGCCGCCCCAGCAGCCGAGCCGCAGTAGCAGCCAAGCCGCCCCAGTAGCCGAGCCGCCCCTGCAGCCGAGCCGCCCCAGCAGCCGAGCCGCCCCCAGCAGCCGTGCCGCCCGAGCCGCCCGAGCCGCCGAGTCGCCCGAGCCGCCCAGCAGCCGCGCCGCCGAGCCGCCCGAGCCGCTCGAGCCGCCCGAGCCCTCCCTGCACTGCCTTGTCTGGTGAGCACTGAGCTTTACTCTGCGCACTGCCCTCTCTCTACTGCTGTCATGGCTACCCCCAGTGTCCTCACCTTTGACGCTGAGGGCAGAGCCATCGACTTTGACGTGTGGGTAGACGACCTACTGCTTTTCCTATAGTGCGACAGAGCTGACGACCTCTCTCTCTTTGATCTCACTTCTGGTGCCTCTCCCGCCCCCGCTGCTACTGAGGATGCCACTGTTCGCTCACAGTGGGCCACACGCGATGCTGCTGCACGTCTTGCTGTGCGTCGCCACCTCCCTCCCGCTGAGCGTGCGCACTTTGGGTCGTACAAGAGTGCTCAGACCTTGTACGACGCCGTTATTGCACGCTACTCCACCCCTGCCACTGCTGCACTGAGCCGCCTCATGCTACCGTACCTCTTTCCCGACCTTGCTGCTTTTGCCACAGTAGCCGACCTCATTACCCACCTGCGCACTAGTGACGCTCGCTTCCGCGCTGCACTTCCTGCTGAGTTCTGCGCCAAGAACCCCCCCCCCCCAGTACTTCACTCTCTACTACATTGTCACCCGCCTCCCTGACTCCCTTCGCGGAGTCAGGGACGACCTACTCGCAGTCTGCCCCACCACTCTCACTGTCGAGCTCCTCGAGAAGTCCCTCCTAGCAGCCGAGAAGAGCATTCTCGCTGTAGGGGCCTCTCGTGGTGACCCACGCACCCCCATCTTTGAGGGGTGTTCCCCCTCCCCCCTCCTGCCCTCTGTCGCCTGTGCTGCTACGGCCCACCTTGTTGGTTTTGAGTCGGTCGGTGCGGCGTCTGCCCCCAGCGGGAGACGTCGCTCTGGCAAGAGCAAGGGGGGCAGGGGCGGTGGTGGAGGCGGCGGGGGCGGTGGAGGCGGCGGGAGAGGCAGCGGAGGAGGTGAGGGTGGTAGCGGGAGTGGTAGCGGGAGTGGAGGTGTCGGCGGGGGCAGTGGAGGCGGGGGCGGCAGCGGCGGTAGTGGTGGGAGTGATGGCGGAGGCGGCGGTGGCGGCGGCGACGGTGGGAGTGTCGGTGGCAGCGGAGGTGGTGGCGGCGGCGGCGGAGGAGGCGGCGGAGGTCGTGGCTCGTCGAGGAGGAGTGGCTCCGGTGGTGGTCAGCGCCAGCAGCAGCAGCGTGGTCAGGAGACCCTCTCCCCGCAGCAGCTCCGTGAGTGGTACTCTGCACGTCAGCGGGGTGGGGGTACTGGTCCGTGCACTTACGTCCTGCGCACTGGCGACCGTGCGGGTGAGCAGTGTGGTGGTCCACACCCCGCCCAGCGTTGCTTCGGCCGCCTGACTGACGCTTGGCGCCGCCAGTTTCCTGACGCCTCTGAGATCCCTCGCTGGGACCAGCTGTCTAGGTCAGGAGTAGCTATCTTTGATCTTGACTTCGATGCTATTCTTGCTGCCATGTATTCTGTGACTATTAGTGAGGAGGGTGACTGTTACCGGTGTTTCCCGCCCGACCCGGGCATTGGTACTGCGGCTCTAGGTGCTGTTGAGGCTACTGCTCCAGGTGCTGGTGAGGCTATTGCTCTAGGTGCCAGTGAGTCTGAGTCCTCAGGTGCTGGTGAGTCTGCTCTCTCAGGTACTGCGTCGGCTCCGCCCTCTCTCACTTTCACTCTTGACTCCGGGGCGTCTCGCTCCTTCTTTCGAGACCGCACCACACTCACGCCGCTTAGTCGGCCAGTGGCGATCTCCCTGGCAGACCCCTCTGGGGGTCCTGTTCTGGCTCGCTACTCCACTGTCCTGCCGTGCCCTGCGGTCCCGTTTGGCGCCCTGTCCGGTCTCTACCTCCCATCGTTCTCTACGAACTTGGTGGCGGGTGCTGACCTACAGGATGCAGGGGTTGACCAGTTCACCCCTGCGCGCCGACGGGTCACCCACTGCACGGACGCGGACACGGGTCGACACCTGACCACGTTCACACGTGGGCCGGGGTCGAGCCTGTACACACTCACTGTTCCGTCTCCTCCTCCTGCGTCTGGTCAGGTAGCTGCGTCGGGTCAGGTGTTTGCTGCGGCGCCCAGGTCTGGTCCTAAGTCTGCCCCCTGCTCGTGTCGCCTCTTGTCCCACGAGACCCTCCTGTGGCACCAAAGGATGGGTCACCCCTCCCTGCCTCTATTCCGGGGCATGGTCTCTCGCCTTCTCGTCTCTGGCCTTCCCCGGTCCCTACCTCCCCTTCCTCCGGGGCCTGGCCCTCCCTGTGTCCCCTGTGTCGAGGGTCGCCTGCGGGCTACCCCTCACTCCTCCCCGTTTCCTCCGACGGAGGCCCCGATGCAGACACTTCACATGGACGTGTGGGGCCCAGCCCGCGTCCGTGGACAGGGTCACGAGCGCTACTTCCTGCTGGTGGTTGACGACTACTCGCGTTACACCACAGTCTTCCCCTTGCGCAGCAAGGGTGAGGTCATTGTGGTGTTGATCGACTGGATCCGCGCAGCTCGTCTCCAGCTCAGGCGGAGCTTTGGCTCGGACTTTCCTGTTCTGCGTCTGCATTCGGACCGAGGCGGAGAGTTCTCCTCCGGCCTTCTGCGAGCCTACATTCGGGCACGAGGCATCCGCCAGACCTTCACGCTTCCGGACTCTCCACAGCAGAATGGGATTGCTGAGCGCCGCATCGGCATTGTCATGGACGTCGCCCGTACGTCCATGGTGCATGCGGCTGCCCCCCATTTTCTGTGGCCGTTTGCGGTTCGGTACGCCGCGCATCAGATCAACCTTCAGCCCAGAGTCTCCTGACCGGAGACCTCCCCAGCTTTGCTGTGGACGGGGAAGGTTGGCGATGCGTCGGCGTTCCGTGTCTGGGGATCTCGGGCGTTTGTCCGCGACTTGTCTGCGGACAAGTTGTCCCCTCGTGCTGCTCCCTGTGTCTTCTTTGGCTTCCCCACAGACGCTCCCGGGTGGCAGTTTTACCACCCCTCCTCTCGTCGTGTTTTGTCCTCCCAGGACGTCACGTTCGACGAGTCAGTCCCCTTCTACCGCCTCTTCCCCTACCGCACTCCTTCCCTCCCCCCTCCGCCGGACTTCCTTGTGCCAGTTCCCCCCCCGGTAGACCCCCTCCCCCCTCAGGTTCCTGCCCCCTCAGGTGTGTCCCAGGTAGACGCAGTTGACCCGGTCGAGGTTACTGGTGACTCTGGTGCTGCTGCGGGTGCTGAGCCTGGGGGTGCTGACTCTGGGGGTGCTGTGCGCGGGGGTACCGAGCCTGGAGGTACTGCTACTGGGGGTGCTGAGCCTGGGGGTGCTGGGCCTGGGAGTGCTACTGCGGAGGGTGCTGAGCCTGGGGGTGCTGAGCCGGGGGGTACGGTGCCTGGAGCTGCTGAGCTAGGGGGTGCTGGGTCTGGGGGTGCTGGGTCGGGAGCTGCTGAGCCTGGGGGTACTGAGTCTGGAGCTGCTGAGCCTGAGGGTGCTACGTCTGGAGCTGCTGAGCCTGGGGTTTCTCCTGCTGCTGCGTCTCGCCGGGAGCCCCTCTCTCCACAGGAGCTGCGCGAGTGGTTTGCTCGCCGCTGGAGGCGTGCTGCTGGAGCTGGAGCTTCTTCGACCGTCGAGGGTGCTGGTGCTGCCGGTCCCGGAGCTGCTGGGCCTGCGGGTACTCCTGGAGCAGGAGCTCCTGAGGGTGTTGTTGCTGAGACTACTGCTGTCTGTCCCGGCGGTGGTTCTGCTGCTGGTGCTGCTAGAGGTCCTGCCGCTGGAGGTGTTGGTGGCGCTGGTGCTGTCGCTGAGGGTGCTGGTGCTGTCCCTGATGAGTCTGGAGCTGCTGCGCGGCATCGACCGTACTTCGTTCCGCTCCTGCAGCAGGTTCTTGGTCTTTCTCCTCCGGTAGAGTGTTCACAGCCTGTCCAGTCACAGTCACTGTTGGAGCCTTCCTCTCCACTGCCTTCTCCCTCTCCTTACACTGGTCCTACTGGAGGTCTTGCTGAGCGTCGTGAGCCTGCGTCTCGTCCTGCGTCGCCTGTTCGTGCTGCTCGCACTAGTGGTCGCGGTTCGCATCAGCGTCCTCCTCCTGTCCCTGGCACGCACCGGATGTCTCTGCGTCCGTCCACTGCTCCTCTGCGTGCCCCTTTGCCTTCTCCTCCTGAGTCCTCTCTTCCTGCGCTTGCCGACCCTGAGTCGGACTCTCTTCGTGCTGCCAGTCCTACTGTCACGCGTCTGCTTGCTACTGTCGTCACTGACCCCTCTTTTGAGTCCACTGCTGCGTCTGCTCTTGTCGCTGAGCTCGTCGACTTTGCTGCTCAATGTCGTCTAGACTACGCTGCTAGTCTTGTTGCTGAGTCTGCGTCTGTCTGTCCTCCGTCCGTCGGGGGTGAGTGTGCTCTTGGCACGGACGTCCTAGAGGACAGGCAGGAGGAGTTATAGTGTCTGGCTGCTGCTTCACCTCATCTTGCGTCTGTACTGCTTGCTCCTGAGGGAGACCCGGATGCACTAGACATCCCGACTCCGCGCTCTTACGCGGAGGCCGTAGAGGGTCCCTACTCGTCTCAGTGGCAGGCAGCTATGGATGCAGAGATGGCTTCCTGGAAGTCCACAGGCACCTACGTTGACGCAGTTCCCCCTCCTGGGGCGAACATCGTCAGTGGCATGTGGATCTTCAGGGTGAAGCGGCCGCCGGGCTCTCCACCTGTCTTCAAGGCGCGGTACGTTGCTCGTGGCTTCAGTCAGCGGCAGGGAGTTGACTACTTTCAGACCTTCTCTCCCACCCCGAAGATGACCACTCTTCGGGTGCTGCTGCACATAGCCGCTCAGCGCGACTACGAGCTTCACTCTCTCGACTTCAGCACTGCGTTCCTGCAGGGTAGCCTGCACGAGGAGATCTGGCTGCGCCGTCCACCTGGCTTCACTGGGACTTTCCCTCCTGGCACCCAGTGGAGCCTCCGACGGCCAGTCTACGGTCTCCGCCAGGCACCGCGTGAGTGGCACGACGCACTGAGGACTACGCTTGCGGCTCTTGGGTTTGCTCCTTCTACTGCTGACCCGTCGCTGTTTCTGCGCACGGACACTTCTCTGCCGCCGTTCTACATCCTCGTTTACGTCGACGACTTGGTCTTTGCCACAGTGGACACTGCTGGACTCGCCTACGTGAAGTCCGAGCTGCTGAAGACACACACGTGCACAGACTTGGGTGAACTGCGCAGCTACCTTGGCTTGCAGATCACTCGGGACAGAGCACGCCGCACCATTACCTTGACTCAGTCACACATGGTGCAGCAGGTCCTTCAGCGCTTCGGCTTCACGTACTCCTCGCCTTTGGCCACTCCTCTGCCTACTCGCCACTCGCTCTCAGGTCTGCCTTCGGATGAGTCCGTAGAGTCGAGTGGCCCGTACCCAGAGCTTGTTGGCTGCCTCATGTACCTGATGACCTGCACACGGCCTGACCTTGCATACCCTCTGAGCATTCTTGCACGCTATGTTGCTCCTGGGAGACACCGACCAGAGCACATGGCTGCAGCGAAGAGGGTGTTGCGCTACATATGCAGTACGTCAGGCATGGGGCTAGTGCTTGGAGGGCGGAGTCCAGTGGTCCTTACAGGGCACGCAAACGCTTCTTGGGCTGACGACCAGGCTACGCAGCGGTCGTCACAGGGTTACACCTTCAGTCTTGGTTCCGGCTCTGTCTCGTGGCGGGCTACTCGTTCGTCTTCGGTTCTCAGCTCCAGTTGTGAGGCTGAGATCTACGCCGGGGCCATGGCTGCACAGGAGCTTCGCTGGCTCACCTACCTGCTGACTGACCTTGGAGAGCCGCCTCGTTCTCCTCCAGTGCTGTACGTAGACAACAAGGCCATGCTGGCCTTGTGTCGAGAGCAGCGTCTGGAGCACAGAACGAAGCACATTGCTCTTCGCTACTTCCTTGCTCGTGAGCTACAGCAGCGTGGACAGTTGCGGCTTGCGTACGTGGCCTCTGAGGCCAACACTGCTGATGTGTTAACCAAGGCACTCGCGCCTTGTGACCATCAGCGCTTCTGCACCCAGCTGGGTCTTGTGCCTGTCTTGCCTCACTTGCTCTCCTCTTGACTTTACTTGTACTTGTTAGAGACTAAGGATCGAGTCTGTGAAGATAAGGAGCCTAAATTTCTCAAAATCGTTAGCTTGAAATTCTGGACAGAAACCGCGACTTCACAAGAAACGTTGTCGACAAAAAGTGCACTGTTAGAATCGTTTCAAACTCGAGTATGTTGTAGCCCTTGTTTGTGGCTATCATTCGCAATTTGAAACGTATCGAAAAATGGAGTAAATCTCGAGTTATGTTTCTCGGCGCACCAGGGGGTATGCTGCCACATAGAAATTAAATTCACTCACAATAGTTTCACAAGTTCACAAGAGTTGCACACAAGAGAGTTAGGGTAGCACTAAACCAGGTAGGAGGGAAGAGGAGGACGAGAGGGAAGGTCCCAAGAGATTCCCCAACTAAGGAAACCCCATGCCACAGAATTCCCTTCCCCATAGGCAACCCCACTTTCACATTTGTCACTTTCCCAACTCATGCCATCCACCTCAACCCACTTGGCCACACTTGCCAACCTGGTTTGGCTTCACCCAACCACATGGCAGCATTCTACAGTGATGGGTTCGAATTCCCAACCCCCAAAAGTCTGTACCCCATATTGAGTCAACCCCACAACTTCCCATAGTCGCCACAACCGAAGTACAGAAAGCATACGAACTCCAACGTTCGTAACTTTCTTGATATTGCTCCGATCGCGACGATTCTTGGCTCGTCGGAAAGATCTTGAGCAGTGGAGTCACTTCAGATATCTTCTCAAGCCAAACAACATTCACACACACTCAGAAAATCCAAACCACAGAAAAACACAAATTCTTGCGCACGCTCATTTCACACATGCAACGCACGAACACATGATGGGAGGCAGACAGACGTGAATGCAAATGATAGCATCACATAACAAACTCCCCCTCTGGCTGCCAACCATCATCCCACATGCCATAGCTCAAGCATGCACCCTCAATGCACACTCATCCCAGCAAGCTTCATGCCCTTCCAATGCTCAGATTCAGCCAGGCGCTTGGTGAGAATGTCAGCCGCCTGCTGATGGGTCTTCACAATCTCCAGCCGCACCTCCTTGTCCAGGAGCCTTCTCACCCAGTGCCACTTAGGCCTGATGTGTTTGGTCAGCCCATGAAGACAAGCATTCTTCGCAAGCTTCACCGTCGACTCATTGTCACAGAAAATCACAGTCGGCTCCCTTTGACCAACCCAAATCTCCTCTAGCAAACGCCTCAGCCACACCACCTCCTTTGCCCCATGATGAAGGGCCATGTACTCTGTCTCACACGAGGACAGCCCCACCTCGTTCTGCTTCTTGCTGCGCCAGCTCACTGCACCACCTCCAAAGAGGCACACATAGCCTCCAATGCTGGTGCCATCCGTCTTCACTGAGTTGAAGCTAGCGTCGGTGTAGCAAGTCAAGCGCATCTCCCCCTTGCTCAAATCAGCTGCACCCCTCTGTAGCCTCTGTCGCACAGCACTGTACTCCAAACCCACTGATGCCGTTGCACTCACATAGCGGACCAACCTCTTGGCCGCTTCTAGCTGCTCATGACTGGGGCGTGAAACCACACTGGCAAGCCTGGATGTTGCAAAGGCAATGTCAAGCCGTGTGTGGTTAGCCGCATAGTTGAGTGCCCCCACCATGGAGTGAAACAGCTTCCTGTCACTCTCTCCCACCACCTCCTCATCAGCACAGGGCTCTACGGTGAACCCTGAAGGCAGTGGGGTGGCTGGCTTCCCTTCATCTCGCAGCCCATACTTCTCGGCCAGCCCCTCACAATACTTCCTCTGGTGCAACCTCAACACTCCCTTGTCAAGGTCCCTCTCCACATGCATCCCCAGGTAGTACTTCACGTCTCCCATCTTGGAGCACTTGAACTGCATTTCCAGCATCTCCTCCACACGCTCAATCATTGCAGACGACTCAGAGAAGAGCAGTATGTCGTCCACATACACCAAGAGCATGAGAAACTGCTCCTTCTCTTGCAGCAGGAACAAGCTGTGATCGCACTCACTCTTCTTGAACCCCCCAGCCAGCAGTGTCTCCTCCAGTTTGAGGTACCATGCACGAGGAGCCTGCTTCAGGCCATAGATGGCCTTCTTCAGCCTGCACACCCTGCCGCTCCCATCATCCAACCCCTCAGGCTGCAGCATGTACAGCTCCTCCAGAATGACTCCATTGAGGAAGGCGGTGGTAATGTCCAGCTGCTTTACCCGCCATCCACGGTATGCGGCCATCGCCAAAGACACTCTCAGTGTTGTGCCTTTTTCCACAGGAGCATAGAGCTCATCAAAATCCTTCCCCTTCGTCTGCTGGAACCCCTTAGCGACAAGCCTTGACTTGTAGCGCGTCAGCTCCCCATCAGGTCCATACTTGTGCCTGAAGATCAGCTTCGAAGAGATTGCCTTCTTCCCAGGAGGCAGCTCACACAGCTCCCACGTCTCATTCTCCAGCAGTGAGTCGTACTCCTCCTTCACACTCTGCTTCCACTTCTCAGCATCGGGCCCACTCAAGGCCTCGGTAAGCGTCTTGGGCTCAGGGACGGCTGCCCAGTAGCAGTGCGCTATCTCCTCCTCATCACACTGCTCAGCCACACTCCCAGCCCGTACCACCTTCGGCTTCCCAAAGCTCGGATAGATCAGCCGGTTAGGAGGGCGCACATCCCTCTTAGGACGGTCAGCCGTACGTGCGGCACCTCGTGGAGCATCTTGCTGCTGCTGCTGCGGCTGCTGCTGCTGCTGCTGCTGCTGCTGCTCCACCACCTCGGGTTCTCCCCCATCCTCAGTCACCCCAGAGATCTCCTCCTCTGAGATGGCAACCTCCACTTGCCTCGAAGGCCGCTGCATCTCATCGGCCTCAACGATCAGCGGTGTCGTAGGAAGCTTCTGCTGCTGCTGCTTCCACTCCTTGTAGTACAAGGACTCCAGGAACTTCACGTCCCTTGACACAGTCAGCTGCTGGCTGGTCAAGTCCCATATGAGCCAGCCCTTGTGGTCCTTCGCAAGTCCCAAGTGCACACCCCATCTTCCAGAAGCTTCCAACTTTCCCCTCTTCTCCTTCGGCACATGAAACACCACCATGCAGCCGTAGGCTCTCAGCATGTTGACTGCTGGTGCACTCCCATACCACTTGGTGTAAGGCACCCACTGCTTGTCCCCCACAGTTGCGAGCACCCTGTTCTTCACCACAACGACATGCCGTAGTGCAGTCACCCAAAACGGATCCGGCAGCCCTGCACGCCCAAGGAGAGTGCGAGCACCTTCCTGCAGGGTCCGGTTGAACCGCTCAGCCACGCCGTTCTGCTGAGGGTTGTAGGGCACCGTGAGCTGATGCTGGATCCCCTTCTTCTTCAGCACCGCCTCAAAAACAGCGCCAATGAACTCTCCCCCATTGTCGGTGCGGATCACCTTCACTTTGTGTCCGCTCTCCCTTTGTGCTCTCGGCATCCACTCCTTGAGAACAGCCGCTGCCACCTCCCCCTTAGTCTTGAGAGGGTAGACCCACACCGCTCGTGTGTGGTCATCCACAATGGTTAGGAAATAGCGGCTGCCCGAGAGAGAAGGGGCCCTCGTGGGGCCCACCACGTCCATGTGCACAAGTGCAAGTGAAGCCTTCGCTGGTCCCGTGCTGCTGCTGAAGGGAAACTTCGTGAACTTGGTCTCAAGGCATGTAGGGCAGCTCCCAATCTCCCTTGCTGCCCCCTTCACCTCCAATCCCTTCAGGTTCCCATCCTTCACCAATTTCTGCAGCATCGGAATGTTGATGTGGCACAACCTCTCGTGCCACGTCTCCCAATCGGCCTCACCACTCCCAGAAGAAGCCTTTGCCCATGCAGCCGTTGCATCCACACCAGCAAGCACCTCACCATGTGATTGCTGTGGCTGCTGCACCTTCTTGACTGCATCCAGGGCCCCAGCAGTTGGTGCAGTCTCCTCTCCTCCCGCAGTTGCTTTAGCCGCTGCCGCTGCCTTTGCCGTTGCTGGAGGTTTCCCATTCCAAGGGATGATGGGCAGCTGCCACAGGTCCTTGATGCAGCTGCTCTTCTCCTCCAAATCCCACAGCAGCAACTTCCCAAGCTTTGCACGGCAGCTGGTTGGGCCGAACGTAACTTTGGCCTTGCTTTTCTGCAGCCGGCGCACAGAGAGGAGGTTAGCGGATAAACCTTCAACCAACAGCACATTTCCCAGCCCCACAAGCCCCCCATTAGCTCCCATAACCTTGGCATTCCCAACACCAATCACAGGGAGCAAGGCACCTGAAGCGGCAGCCACAAACTTTATCTTCCCAGGGGGCTTCACCTCATCAAGCAGATCTGCCCGTGGAGTCATGTGACTCGTGCAACCTGAATCGATCACCCAGTGAGTGAGGGGGTGCATCACAACCTTCCCAACTCAACCCACATCACCCCCACTCCCTTGCACGTCCTCAACCATGAGGAACATACCAGGGTCGGCTTTACCTTGTGCACCATCACCTTGTGCACCTGAACCTTGCACAGCACCACCTCGTGCACGTTCACCACTTGGCGGCTTCATGCCTGGAGGCGCCCATCCTTCAGGCCGGCTGAAACACTTGAACCATGGGTGTCCAGCCTTCTTGTAGTACCAGCACGCACCCTCCATTCGGGTACTCCCCCTGCCACCAGAGCTCCCATGCCCCTCATTGTAGTCACTTCGGCCTCTCCCTCTGCCAAAGCCTCTCCCACGGCCTCGGCCTCTCCCTCCCCCTCTCCCTCTGCTGCCTCCTGCAGCTCCATACCCCTCAGCAGTTTTGTTGGCAGCACCACCTCCAGTGTGGCGCCTGCGGAAGTCCTCCTGCAGGATCTGCTGCCGTAGCCACTTAGGCGTCCACTTGTCCTGCTGAACGTTGAGGGTGGGGATGAGGTTGTCCCACGAGTTGTCGAGCACCGAGATGATCTTGGTGCACTGCTGCATCTCCGACACCTTGCTGCCCGCCGCTGCCATCCTCGCATAGGTGTCCTTGATCTTGTCAAGGACCGGTTTCACATCGTCTCCCGCCTTCATGGAGAGAGCAGCCAGCTCCTTCTCCATTACGATCACCATCGGCAGCGTGTTGGGTTGTACCACGTCGCGTAGCAGCTTCCACGCCTTAGGCCCGGAGTCGTCCAGCTCCACTAGGTCCTTGATATGCTGGAACATATCATTGTTGACCGATTGAAGGATTAGGTCGTACAGCACCGCGCTCTTCTCAATCCATTTGTCGCGGGCATCACCTTCCTCCGGCATCTTCTCTTCTCCCATCGCAAGTTTCAGCAGCTTGTAGCGCTTGAAAGCGCTCCGCATCCGCCCGCTCCATTCCTCGTAGTTGGAGCCGTCCAAAGCCTCGATCTTGGACGGTGGCGGTTCACTCTTCTTCTCAGCTGCTTCTCCACTCATCTCCTCTGCTCCCAATCAGAGGTTTCAGCTCCCCCTTTTGCTGGTCACAATGTAGATCCACAATATTTTCACAAGTGACGGCGCCAACGAAATTTCGGCAGAGTTTCCCCTTAGCGGAAGTCACATCCAACCTCCAGAACTCCACTTAGGCACGCCCACAGGCCATGGTGGGTCTAGGAGGGTCTTCACACTTCAGTAGACTCCCCACAAGGTCCTTAATCAGCTCTGATACCACTTGTTAGAGACTAAGGATCGAGTCTGTGAAGATAAGGAGCCTAAATTTCTCAAAATCGTTAGCTTGAAATTCTGGACAGAAACCGCGACTTCACAAGAAACGTTGTCGACGAAAAGTGCCCAGTTAGAATCGTCTCAAACTCGAGTATGTTATAGCCCTTGTTTGTGGCTATCATTCGCAATTTGAAACGTATCGAAAAGTGGAGTAAATCTCGAGTTATGCTTCTCGGCGCACCAGGGGGTATGCTGCCACATAGAAATTAAATTCACTCACAATAGTTTCACAAGTTCACAAGAGTTGCACACAAGAGAGTTAGGGTAGCACTAAACCAGGTAGGAGGGAAGAGGAGGACGAGAGGGAAGGTCCCAAGAGATTCCCCAACTAAGGAAACCCCATGCCACACAATTCCCTTCCCCATAGGCAACCCCACTTTCACATTTGTCACTTTCCCAACTCATGCCATCCACCTCAACCCACTTGGCCACACTTGCCAACCTGGTTTGGCTTCACCCAACCACATGGCAGCATTCTACAGTGATGGGTTCGAATTCCCAACCCCCAAAAGTCTGTACCCCATATTGAGTCAACCCCACAACTTCCCATAGTCGCCACAACCGAAGTACAGAAAGCATACGAACTCCAACGTTCGTAACTTTCTTGATATTGCTCCGATCGCGACGATTCTTGGCTCGTCGGAAAGATCTTGAGCAGTGGAGTCACTTCAGATATCTGCTCAAGCCAAACAACATTCACACACACTCAGAAAATCCAAACCACAGAAAAACACAAATTCTTGCGCACGCTCATTTCACACATGCAACGCACGAACACATGATGGGAGGCAGACAGACGTGAATGCAAATGATAGCATCACATAACAGTACTGTGACATATATATATACCTGCTCTTGCTTGTCTAGTTTTATATATATGTCTGTATTCCTGCATGTGAACTGGCCTCTGGCCCTGCTCTTGTGCTCGGACTGTGTGGTGACTTCGTGATCCACCCCGAGCTTGCTTTGCTTTGCTTTGCTTGACTGGTCTTGTGACCCCTTGTTCTCCCCCACTTTGCCTATGGGGGTGTGTCAGAACATATCTATAGCTTATACTATTGTGTAGGCTGTAGTGGGGTATCCCATAGGGGGTACAACCCAGTTAGGGTTTCATATTTGTACTGCCTTCATTCATAGTCCACACATTCCTGTTCTACAATTCTCACAAGGGTGAGTAAGACGGTGGTGCTAGAGGTCAATCTGGTGTGAGAGGTGGCAACACGAGCAGAGGACTGCTACCAGACCTGACGCAGACACCTGACCTGACGCAGCTACCTGGGGAGGCTCAGTAGTCAGTGTGTACTGGCTCGACCCAGGCCGACAGGTGAACGTGGCCAGGTGACGGCCGGTCTGGGAGCACGTAGAGAACGCCACACGCTGCAGTCCAGAAGTGAAGGTATCAATCCCCGCATCATGAAGGGCAGCGTTGCTGACCAAGTTTGTCGAGAACGAGGGGAGGTGGAGACCTGACAGTGAGCCGGACGGAACCGTTGGAGAGGGGAGCACAGTGGTGGAACGTGCAAGCACCGGCCCCCCCGAGGGGTCAGCCAAGGAAACTGCAACGGGTCGAGTGAGTGGTATAAGTGTGGTACTGTCGCGAAAAATGCAGCGAGTGGCATCTGAGTCAAGGGTGAAGGTGTGCAAAGTCTCAGCAGGCGCAGTACCAGAGAGAGCAGACTCACTAGCACCTAGAGTAGCAGCCGCTATACCAGGGTCAGGGGGCACACACAGGTAACAATCACCCTCAGGACTACCAGTCAGAGCATACATAGCAGAAAGGATAGTGTCATAGTCTAGAGCAAAGATATCCACCTTGTTGCTCAGCAGCTCTAGCCAGGGGGGGAGCTCAGCCTTGTCGCCAAACACTGCACGCCAAGCGTCACTCAGATAGGCGAATCAGCGAGCCTATGTGTGACTAAATGTCCCGCAAGTCTGACCAGCCCGATCACCTGTGCGAATGACGTACGGGTAGCGGGAAGTACTCTCACACCCCCCACTCTGAGCGTACTACTCACGAAGCTGCTGGCGCGTAAGGGTCTTGCTTGGACGCGCTGCAGCTGTATCTGGCCACCGCCAGAAACTCCGCACCGAACAGCTCCACCGCGACCGCCACTACGGCCGCCGATGCGACACCAGCTGGCGTACCACTCACAAAGCTGCTGGCGCATAAGGGTCTCACGCGGACGCCGCTGCAGCTGCATCTGGCCACCGCCAGAAAATCCGCACGGAACAGCTCCACCGCAGCCGCCACTGTGGCTGCCGCCACCACTCCCACTTCTGCCACCACCGCGATAACCGCTACTTTGGAGTGAAGTCATAGAGGGCAAACACGGAGGCGCGCGACCTGGAGGGCAGTACGGAGGGAAGGGAGTAACACGAGCAGCAGCTGCAGCTGTAAGAGCGGCTCGGTGAGGCTAGGCTGTAGCACCTCCAGCACTCCTAGCAGCACGTCCACCAGCAGAAGCAGTAGCACGAGCAGCAGGGTGGCCCGGGCTGGGCGGCGCGGTTCGGTCTGGGCGGCGCTGGCAGTAGGGCGTGTGCCGTTCAGGGCAGCACGGCGCGACGCGCGGGCTGCAGGAGGGTGCGACGCGCGGGGCAGCAGAGCGTGTCGCGCGGGCTGCAGCAGAGCGCGACGCGCGGGGCAGCAGGGTCCCACGCGCGGGGCAGCAGGGCACGACAGGCGGGCTGCAACAAAGCGCGACGCGCGGAGAAGTAGAGCGCGACGCGCGGGCTGCAGCAGGGCGCGACGCGCAGGGCAAGGCGTGCGCAGGGCAGCGCGACGCGGGACAAGGCAGGGCGTGCGCGGGGCAGCGTGACACGGGGCAGGGCAGGGCGTGCGCGTGGCACCGCGACGCGGGGCAGGGCAGGGCGTGCGCGGGGCAGCGTCACACGGGGCAGGGCAGGGCGTGCGTGGAACAGCGCGACGCGGGGCAGGGCAGAGAGTGCGCGGGGCAACGCGACACGGGGTAGGGCGTACACGAGAAGTGTGACGCAAGGCAAGACAGGGCAAGGTGTGCGCGGGCGGCGCGCCGCAGGGTAGTGGGGTAACGCAGTAACCACAGTCGGTTGCGAAGTATGGTGGGCTCGGAAAAAAATGGTTCTACGGACCTACTGCTCTGAAACCATGTCAAGATAGCAAGCAGGGATGATGAACTATGAGAGAGTTGGGTACATATAGAAACCCTAAAGGGGTTGTACCCCATGTTGGCTACCCCACTACAGCCTACATATTATAATAGAACATATATAGTTTGACATGGTGGGCAAGCGACTTTCACCGCCGATGCTCCCACCAATCCAATTTCAAATTTGGCGACAACTACAACTGTCCTATCAACATAGGAAACCAGGCTCCAGCTGTTGAAGAACAGCAATACGGGATCCTCCCAAAAAAACCCCTCAGCCGACACTACCTCACAAGGAACCGGCTCCAGTAACTTTGCTCTTAAAGGAAACTCGCCACCCCAACTCCATCACGCCCAAGTGGCGAAGTAACTATGACCGCTCAAAACAAGTTTCTTGCCATCTCCAAGGTCTGCACTAGCACAGTCATCAACGAACGAGATTTCTAAACGTGGAGTTTTGAGCTCGAGCTGCTCTTCAAGAACGCCCTGATCTATGCTTCTTTAACGGAAGTTACGAAGGACCTGCGAGCAATACAGACGAAGATAAATAGCAATACTACAAAGAATCCCTAATGGTGTATAGTGTGCTACTACACAATATGTCGCTATTCAGAAAAAAGAGTATGAACCCTGGGTACAACTACGGGGCTATATATAGGCACGAATCAAGGCCAGCAACCAAGATGTTACGTGAAGGTTCTGTAGGTCGCGAAGCGTCCCGAACGGGTCCTTCCCGAATTTGGTAATTCAGTGCATGTAACTAGTTTGGTGCCTAAAACTCTAATAAATATAAATCAGCACCGAAACTACAAAAAACAAGCAAATGCAAGCACAATAAAATATAAAAATAAGCAAGGTAATGCAAGGTAAAGTTAAAAATAGGTACGCAGAGCCATCGTACTCTCACACGTCCCTCCTCAAACTTGAGCGGCGTGAGAAACACCATGCTTGACAAGATAATCCTTGATATAACAGCGTGCATCGCCCATATTAGCTTCTTCAACCTAACTGTCCTCCGATGGGTCATATCCCGTATCAGGAACTCGACCGTGTTGCCGCATCAGCGTCGATGAGGTGTTACAAGAACGCGTTCCACTCCACCTAGTTCATCTGTACGGGAACAGGTGGTTGTGGTGGTAGCAGTCGTCCCTGGAAATGTTCGTTAGGGTCCTTGTAGGGTTTCAGTAGCTGAACATGGAAAACGCTGTGAAGCTTCTATGAAGTTGGTAAGTGCAAGCAGAGTATAGCTGATACTTTGGAGAGTCACATTACAAAGGCAGTGAGCTAGACTACGGGGGTTGGCACGAACTACTTGGAGTGATAGCAGCTTTGCTTAGTTCCTTTGTGCTTGCACATTCACGGGAGAAATAGGTAAGAGTTTCCACTATCAAAGTAGAATTACAGAATGATTGAACAAGGAATGACAACAGTGACTATATCAGGCACCTAGCAACTCTGCAGCTAGCCTAGTCGACCGCCAGCACAGCTTGGTCGACCGCCTTCCAGCGTTGCGTAAAGGAGCTGCGCCAGCACTGCAAAAAGGCGACCTGCCAACACTGCAGGTCAACGGCGTGCCAACGCTACAGCAAAGCGGCTGTGCAGCGTTGCCCCGTAGAAGACAGCAGTGCGCATGCTCGCAGGTGCGCGCAAACGATTGGCCCGACTTGCATTGCTCTGCATCCGTCGGCTGTTGTCTCCCCCTGACGAGCCACATCAACTTTGGGATACCATCTCGAAGTCACCTTCGCTATCGCGACCTCTCCCACGTTCGCGTGCCTCCGTAGAACTCGTCGAGCAGGTTATCCGTTCGACCTGGTCGACCACCAAGTGCTCTGGTCGACCACCACTGCCTCTTGTCGACCACAACTCCTGTCCAGCTACCACCTGGTTGACCGACCCATTTCGTCGACCAAAACTGTCAGCGGTTGTTGGCGAGTTCCCCTTGTCGACCGCTGCTCACTTGTCAGGTCGACAGACTGCTCCGTCGATCTCCTGGTCAAATTGCAGGTCAACGGACTGCTCTGTTGACCTCCCAGTCGAACAGCACCTCCTGGTCGACAGCCCATTCGTCGCCCAGACAAGTCAGTTGCAGCTGTCGAGCTCCCTGGTCGACAGCAACACCACATCGGTCCCCTGCACCTCGACGAAGCTTGTCGAACAGCTCTCCCACAATGAGCGGTCGGCTGCTACTCCCGTACATCTGACCATGTCGTCAGCGTTCCCCAAGCGAGGGCAGGGCCAACACTCCATTCCCATTAAAACTCCCCTACCGCGCTCACGCTTAGGCCTCCAGCCCATACGGCAGTACTCCACGGAGAAAACTCGTTCTCCGCGTGCACCCCACACACAGCACGCCGTCACCGCACCAGCTGTGCAGAAGGGCACGTCACCTACTGTTGCGCATCATCGTCGCCGTCGCCGACGTCGGCCAGACAAACTTGGCCTATGGCGACAGAGCACCGGTTGAAAGCCGAAAATGCAGCGCCTTCGTCACGAAGTCAGCTGGCTGCTCGATGGTCGGGATGTACTCCAGCACGAACTTCCCGCGCCTCACAATGTGCTGCAGCCAGGCATAGCGTCGCTCCATGTGCTTGAGGTTGCCAATCAGCCCCAAGCCCCCAGCAACCGTGATTGCCGACTTGTTGTCCATACGGAGGACAGTCGGCTTCCTAGCATCGAGCTGCTTGAACTCTGCAAGGAAGAAGCGAATTTGTCGCCCCTCCTTGCTGGCGTCTGTGTCCGCGACGTACTCCGATTCGGTCGAGGAGAGCGTCGCGCACTTGATGCGCTGGCTCGACCAGGAGACCGCGGCCCCTCCGAAGTCAAACATCTAGCCTCCCGTGCTCGTCTGGTTCTGCTTGTCGCTCGCATCGTCGGCGTCCACGTGGCCGATCAGCTCCGGCGATTATGGTCCACCGCCGAACTCCAGGGCGGTGTCGCGGGTATTAGCGAGATAGGCGAGGCAGCGGTCGACCTCGCGCCAATGCTGGTCGCTCCTCACTGTGAGGCCGCTCCCGAGCTTGCTGCATGCGAACGCAATGTCCAGCCTCATCATCGTTGCCGCGAACTACAGCGAGCCAACCTTCTGCCGGTACTCCTCCTCCTCGCGCTCCTGCACCTCCTCTTCATCAAACATCAACTCAGCGTAGGCATCTACCGAGGCCGGCGTCTTCGGGACTCGCCTGTCCTGCTCCTCGTCGATGAAGCGCCTGCGCAGCTTGTCGGCGTAGCCCTGCTGGTGCGGCTACAGCTTCCTGGCCAACCTGTCGCACACGATCTCTAGCCCAAGGTACTCCACGACCGGCGAGATCTCACGCATGTCGATGGCGGCCTCCGGTAGCTCCTTCAGCATCGCAGTGCTGCTGCTGGCGGCGAGCATGTCGTCGACGTAGACCAACACCGAACATGTCACTCTGTCTTTGCCGACTTTCAAGTAGAGCGCCTCGTCGACCTGGCTCTTCTTCCAGCCAGCGCTCAGCAGCACACTGTCGAGAGCCCTGTACCACAGCAGCGGCGACTGCTTCAGCCCGTACAGGCTCTTCAGCAACTTACACACCCGGGTGGTCGCATCATTGAAGTAGTCCAGCTGGTACATGTAGAGCACCCTGTCGAGCTTGCTCTACAGGAAGGCTTTCTTCATGTGGAGCTGCATCAGGTTGAGGTCGAAGACGGCGACGATGCTGAGGAAGATCCTCAGTATGACGTAGCTGCTTATCGGCGAGTACGTCTCACTAGCCTCGCCTTCTCGCACTCAATCGTGTTGTCGATGCTGTACTTGGTCGTCGACACCCACTAGTTCTTCATGATGTTCACCCCGCGTGGGCATTCGATCGGCTCCCAAATGCCCATGCCGATGAGGCTGCGAATCTCTTCTTCCATGGCGGCCTTTGCCGCATCACCCTTCCAATTCGCCAACGCCTCCTTCATCGTCACCGTGGCGATGTCCCAGCGGTGTTCGGGGTCGGCATGAACGTCGGGGTCGAGCTTCGGCAGTTCTTCATCCTCCTTGGCCTCGTCGTACAGCAGGTCGTCATCGACCTCGTCGTACACCGTGGTGAAGGCAGGTGGCGGTAGGCAGGCGTGGAAGCTCAGCCGCTTAGGCGGTCGTTGAGCTCGACCTGTGCGTCGCAACTCAGGCTTCGTGATTGGCACCTCCACCACGTCGCTGTCGGTGGACTCCTCACCCGCCGACTGCCCCCCTTTCTCGTCGACGTCCTCGTCGTCGATGTCAACGGGAGTTGTTGTTGGCCCTGTCCTTGCTTGGGTAGAGCCGACCTCGTGTTTGGGTGTGCGGGAGGTGCAGCCGACCTGCAGCAGTGAGCGAGCTGGTCGATGGGACTGGTCGACCTGAACGGGGGCCACTGCAAGGGCACCGACTTTGGGAGGGCGCCGACTTCGGGTGGTTGACCTGGCAAGGTCGACATCGGAGGCTTCGACTTGGCGACGCCGAGCTGGGGATGCCGACGTAAGTAGTTGGCCGGCGGGTGTGCTGGTCGACCTGGAGCTGGTCGACCAGGTGCACGGTCGACCTGTTGTGGTCGACCAAGGGTGGTCGTCGACCTGGGTGGTTGACGGGTACAAGGAGGAGCTGGTCGACGAGGAGGTTGCCCTGTCGACCAGGTTACCCGGGCGATGGGGTTCTGCGGAGGCACGCGATGGTCGCCCAGGTGGTTTCTGCGAGGGCGACCTCGGTGGTGGTATCCCGAGGTCGACGTGGCTGGTGGGCGCAATCGCTGGCGTGGAGTCTGCTAGGCGTCTCGGTTGTGCTCGTGATGAGGAATGGCGCACCAACCAGCTGCACGCACATGCGAAGCAGATGCTTCGTTGTCCTACGGGTGCAACGCTGTGCAGCCGGCTTGCTGCAGCGTTGGCACACCGTGGACTTGCAACCTTGGCAAGCTGCGACTTTGCTCTGCTGGAGTGCGGCCGACCAAGTCGTGTTGGCACGTGGTCGACCGTGCTGCGCTGGAAGTCGACCATGATGTAGTCTTGTATGCCAATGTTGTTGCTATAATTCTGAATCATTGTTGTGAACTTTCCGTAGTGAAACTCTTGCCAATTCCCCCCGTGAACTTGCAAGTAGTGTGAACACAAGGAAACGACTAAGGAACAAACGAACACAAGAATCCCCCCTACCCGGTGCCTAGCTCGTAGTCTAGCTCCCGTTGATATAGTTATCTACGCAGTCGACCAGCTGCTTCGATACTTCGAGCGGCTGCTCACCACCTGCTGACTTCGATCGCTCCCCTTTTGACTGCCCCGACTGGTGCTCCCCTGTCGACTGCACCCCTGCTGCTGTCTCTTGTTCGACCGGCTCCCCCGTCTGCTGCTCCCTTGTCGTCGATGGCTTCCCATACTGGTCGACGAGCTTGGCGCCTTGTCAACCGCCGGTAATGCCACTGGCCGGTGCCGGAAGCGATGCCTCAAGGCCCCCTTCATCGCCGGTGGCTGACACAGGTGTCGACGCAGGCCGATCTACGACGAGGGAGGGAGGGGCAAGAACAGGTGGAGGAGGAAGAACCTCCACGACATCCTCATCAGCAGGCCCGTCGACCTCGGCGAGCAGTGGGACCGTCGCCGACGAGGTGTCAGTCGGCGAGTGTGCCGGCGTCCACACCTCCACCGACATCGTCTCGTAGAAGATCACCTCGACCGACGTGACCATCTTGTTGTCAGACAGGTCGAGCACCTCCTAGCCCTTATTCTCCGGCGACACACCCAGGTGAAGCCCCTAGCGAGCCTTCAGTGCAAGCTTCCCACCGCGCTGCTGCTCGGGAACGGTGAACTGCACCATGCAGCCCCACACCCGCGGCAGCGTGAGGTTGGGCTCCTTCCCCAACAGCTGGTACGGAGTCGTCCCCGGCGGTGTCGTCGACCGCTCCAAGCAGTTGCGCACCCAGACAGCATGTCGAAGAGTGAGGTGCCACACACCCATGTGCAGTAGCATTGTCCGCACGGACTCGACAATCGTGCGCATCTCCTGCTCAGCCATGCCGTTTTGCTGCGGAGTGTAAGGGCACGTCAAGTCATGGACGATGCTTTTCCCATTGACGAAGTTGGTGAACGCCTTCCCGAGGAACCCCCCTCCTCAGTCTGAGCGGAGCATCAATAATGGATGCAATCCGTATCCTCTACTGGTCGTATCTCGCTCCTTCCCCATCATGTCGGGCGTTACATGCTCATCCGCTTCATTCCCATTTGTCGTGCCCCTCGCTACCCCGCCGTGCTCCGCCATTCCCCGCCATACCCCACCATACCTTGCCAGATACCGCGCCATCGCCTGCCAGCGTCTCTGCAAAGCAACATGCTCAAATTCGCTCTTCTCCGCTTCGTGAATGCGCGTCATCTCTCGCCGCAATTCGCTTGAGCCGTCCTCCATATCTCCCCATCTCTCCTTGCTCCCCCACTCACCTCCTCTCAATCTCACCTCCTACCCTTGTCCCTCCCTGCCTTCGTGCGTGTTTCCTGCCACCCTGTGCACACTGCTGCCTCCGCGTTTCTGCTGTCGCTGCCCGACCGTGCCTACCATGCCTACCATGCCTACCATGCCTACCATGCCTACCGTGCCTACCGTGCCTATCGTGCCTACCATGCCTACCATGCCTACCATGCCTACCATGCCTACCGTGCCTACCGTGCCTACCGTGCCTACCATGCCTACCATGCCTACCATGCCTACCATGCCTACCATGCCTACCATGCCTACCATGCCTGCTGTGCCTGCCATACCTGCCGTGCCTGGAGTGCCTGGCGTGCCTGCCATGCCTGCCGTACCTGTCGTGCCTGCTGTGCCTGCTGTGCATGCCGTGCCTGCCATGCCTGCCGTGCCTGCCGTGCCTGCCGTGCCTGTCGTGCCTGCCGTACCTGCCGTGCCTGCTGTGCCTGCCGTGCTTGTCGTGCTTGCCGTGCCTGCCGTGCCTGCTGTGCCTGCCGTGCCTGCCGTGCCTGTCATGCCTGCCGTGCCTGCCGTGCCTGCCATGCCTGCCATGCCTACCATGCTTGTTGCTGAGCAACGGCATCAGGCCCTGCACTTACCACTCGCCCACTTTCTCCCCCCTCTCTCCCCTCTCTGCCCTCTCTCCCTCTCTCCCCTCTCTTTCCCCTCTCCATGGCCTTCCAATCTTTCCCCCTCCTCCACCTATCCCTTTTCCCGCCCCTCTCAGCCACCCAGTGCCACAGAATTCTCGCAGCGGGGCCTGCCATGGTGGAATGGACGTTGGGGCAGCAACTAGGGAGGAGCGCAGGGGCGGAGAGGAAGAGGAAGCGGGGGAGGGAGACGGAGCGCGGGAGGGGGAGCACGTGGGAGGAGCAGGGATAGGAGCGACAAGCCATTGTGTCTGAAAGTGACGTCGCACGATTCAATTCGCTGGTTCTGCGTCTTGCTGATGTTTTCAGCAGCAGCAGCAGCGCCACCCGCCTCTGCATTCTCAAGCTCTTCCTCCTCCACCTCACCACTGCTGCCTCTCCCCTCCCCCCCTCTCCTCCCGCTCCTCCCCGTCCTGCTCCTCCCTCTCCTGCATCTCAACATGCCACGACAGCTGCACCCGCTACCCCCTCACTCACACCTGCCGCCCTGAGAACGCCTCTCGGTGCTGGGAGGTGTGACGCGGATGGTGACGCCATGCCTGACGACAGCAACATATGTGACGTTAGCCTGCTGCAGTGGCGATGGAGGAGGGAGGGAGAGCAAGTGAGGGATGTGTGGAGGGGAGGGAGAAGAAGGGGAAATAGAGTGACCACCATGAGGGAAGGAGAGAGAGAAAGTGGGGGGTGTGATGGGAGAACGAGGAGGCAAGGAGAGGAAGGTGGGGATGGCGCCTATGGGGAGGCAGAGAAGAGTGTTTTCAATGATAGGCGTGCTGCAGACATTGATGGTGATGATGGTGGAGGGAATAGCGCTAGCAGCAATGATGGCAGTGAGAGTGCTGGCAAGTGATGGTGATAGCGATAGTGGCGATCGTGCTGGCAGTGATGGTGGTGCTGGCGGTGGCAGTGACTGGGCAGGCGTGTTGACTACTTGGAAGCTCTTGAACCCAACCCAAGTCATCACCCGCATCGCCCCTCTACTCTCTCGCTCCTCCTTTCCACTCCCACCCACTGCAGCAGCAGCCACAGTCACAGCCACAGCAGGCGCAGTAGCAGCAATGCAAAGTGACTCCCCTTCGCCCCCATCGTCACTTGCTGCTGGTGCTCTTAACTCCATTGACTCGCTTGAAGCCCACTGTCTCGCGCTGCGCCTGATTGGCTGCCTCGCTTTGCTGGCTGCTGACGTGGCACACGTGCAGGAGTTGGTCGTGCAGGCGGCAATGGAAGCCGAGGGACAGCAGGAGGTGAGAGAGGGGAGCGGGGGGAAGGGGAGAAAGAGGGGGATAAGGGGGAATAGGAGGTGAGGTGGGTGGTGCGTTTAGGTTTGCATGTGTGTGTGCGTGTGTGCGTGCATGCGTGTGTGCGTGTGTTGTGTATCTGGTGGAGAAAAAGGGGTAAGGAGGGGGGTGGTTGGGTGGGTGGAGGGGGGAAAAGAAAGGTGGTGGTTGGGTGGATGTGTGGGTGAATGGGTGTGCGTGCGTGAGTTCGTGCGTGGTTGTGTGTGCGTGCGTGTGTGAATGGGTCTTCCCATCCCAAACCCCACGCACCTCTCTTTGCTTCCACACTCTTTCGTGTTGTCTACGCTTTTTCCTCAATCCCCTTTCTTCAACCTCCCCAACCCTTCCCTCCCACCAACCCCTTCCCCATCCTCAACCCCCACCCACCAATCTAGCAACGCCATGCAGCTCTCTTCGCGCTCACCTTCCTCTGTGACGTCTCTCCTCCCTTCGCCCTTCACACTCTCCTCCTCCTCTCCCTCGCTCTCCCTACCTCCCCACCGCCACCCCTGCCCCTCTCCCTCAAATGCCATCTGCACCGTCCTTCACACCCATGTCTCTCGTGCCAAACCAAGCAGCCTAGAGTGAGAGGAAACGCACACAGGAGTCAAGCAGAGGCGGACGAGCATGTGGCGGGGAAGCGGCCGCAGCAACAGCGTGATGACTCGCCAGTTGCCCATGCACCGTTGCACCCATACTCGTTCGCCCACTCCCTGTCTCCACCATACACACTGCCACCACTGGCCCTACACGCGCCTCTTCTCACATCCTCCTCCCACATGCCACGTGTCACCCACCCATTGGCCTGGTGGAGGGGGCGTGAGGAGGGGAAGGAGGGGGTGCGGATTCGAGTGGCAGCAGTGGTGGTGAAATGCCTGGCGGGGCATGAGGAGAGGGCTGTGAGGCGCGTGGCGTGACAGGTGAGGAGAGGGATGGGAGGGGGAGCAGGGGGGTGGATGGGAGGGGGAGCAGGGGTAGCACTTAGGTGAAAAGGGAAGTAGTGGTGGTGAAGCGCTTGGTGGGTTATGTGAGCGCTATGAGGTGTGTGGCATGGCAGGTCAGAAAGGGATGGGAGGGAGAAGTGGGAGCAGTTGGGTGAGAAGGTGACTTGGTGGGGCATGGTCACAGTAGTAGGAGAAGAGGGGTGAGGTAGGCACATGAGGCAGATGAGGCAGGTGAGGGGAGTAGGGGGATGCACAGCAGCAGCGGTGGTAAGAAGGGCATCAACGGTGTCTGATTGAGTGCTTGATGGGACCATGTGAAGCGTGCAATGTCTCTGATTGGACTACATGAAGTGTGCAACGTATCTGATTGGACCACAGATAATGTGAACTGTGCTTGATGGGACCAGACTGCTCATAACCCCAAGCGTGCATTGTGTGGTGGAGGATGGTAAGGAACCTTGAATGACATGTGTGGTGAGCTGGTTTATGAGAATCTCCAAATCTACTTTGAATGGCATGCGTGGTGATGGATGCGTAATGTGCTCGCATTCTTCTTTCCTCGCCCCGTGTCACCTCCCCTGCTCCTCTTTTCTCCCAGGTGGCAGTCTGCTTGCTCCTTGCCTTCCCCTGTGCCCCGTGGTCCCCACAACTGCGATTGTAGGTGTGCGCGATGCAAGCACAGCTTGGCTGATCACTCACTCGTTGCTGTGCCATCATGTTTAAGCATACTCTACTCATGCTCCCACGTGCGATCACTCTCATGCTCCCACGTGCAATCACTCTCATGCTCCCACATGCATTCACTTTCATACTCCACGTGCATTCATTCTCATACTCCCGCGTGCATTCACTTTCATGCTCCCACGTGCAATCACACACATACTCTCACGTGCCATCGCATGCATTCATAAGGTCATGTGCATTCACACTATCGTGTGCATTCACACTCATGCTCTCGCCTGTGTCCACACTCAGTCACACTATTAGTGCATTTGCACTCAAACTCTCACGTGCTTTGCTTTCTTACTCACACTCACATGCAATCTCCTGTAATCTCACATGCACTCAGAACCACGCCCTCACCCTCTCATTGACATAATCTCATGTGGTCTCACAGCGGTTGTATGCATGTCAGCATGTACGGTATGCTCACATGCGTACAAGCATGGAGCTACCTCGTCCAACAGCATGCCAAGCATGGTTATGTGTCCATGTCATGTCTTTCCTTGTCATACGAAGGGGAAAATAAGATTGCATGTACGAATTTTAGTGGTACTGTATCATCAGTTTTGCTGTAAATGGTTCTATGATGCCTAAAAGCAACATCTTCTCGATCAGAATGAAATCTCAAGAGCTCCCTTCCATTTTCATGCCTTCAAATACCTTTTTTTAATGTGACTACCACAAAGTATCAGACGAGTGCAACAAGGATACGTACAAGGATACGTGAAATGAACTGGTGTGTTTGTGCAGATTCGCAGATTCGCCATGATTCGACTGGAGAGCTATGGATAAACTTCTAAAATCCGGCGGCACAGACTTGGTTCGTTGGGTGCAATCTCCAAGCTCAGTCAAGAAGACAAACATATCAACAGTGTTTTTTTCTATACGCTATTAGAAGTTACTTTTTGGCTTCACTAACTGCGGGATTCTAATGGAAAATGCAGTACCTAAACTACAGTACAACATGGTTTAGTTGTGCAACGATAAGCTACAACAGCTCCAGCCACCATCTTCAGATACCGGTTATCGCCTCTCACTATCGTACGGTAGGTCTCGTTGTGGCATTCCCGCGTTAACGCGGCAGCTGCGCGCTCACACAACCTGGATAATCGTGTCCTTCGCAATCGGGTCCTCGCAACAACGACCATTGTTGAGGGCCGCCAATCGGAACTGCGTACCCGCGTAGTATCGCTTCAGCAAGCAGCTCATGCATGTGACCTAAACCTCAACATGCACTTTAAAGGGACAGAAACTACCGTACTGGTAATCACCCGGACATAACACCCGCCAAAATTGTACACCCTCCAGGTGGCTTGTGCGGGGTGGGTGTTATAGGCGACCTCAGTTGTATTATACCCCCTTTTTTGGCTGATATTCTATAACACCCCCCTTTCTTACAAAAACTCTTTTTCCTGCTGTTAACGAGTAGGTGCAATTAAGGGAAAACATCGCGGAAATCACTTCCTCGATAAGATTACATGGTAATTTCAAAAGAATCTGCCGGAATCACCTCCCTCCCACTTTTTTCGCTGTTGCCGGGCTGATAGATCGTTCACTAACAAGTGGCCAAAGAGGTGCCACATGGCAATTTTAAGGGGGTGAGTAATTGGCGCCGAAACTTGCATTTTCGCCTCTGCCGAAACCAACTTTGACAACACCCACGTTGTCCATTTATCAAAATCCTTATACTAAAAAATGTCATATGAATAGACCCGGGTGGTGTGTAGCCTTTTCCGATGAGAAGAAGCCCCCATTTTTTTCCTGTATTTATCATAATACCCTAGAGTGTTATGTCCAGGAGAAAACGGTAATCGCCATAATGGATTGGTCCAATTAGAACCTTACCAAGGTGGCGGAGTGGGGAGGCACGAGTGGACTATATGTTTCACAGAGCACTCACAAACACGAGCTCAGAGATGGGTGCGGCGGAGCGAGGGCGTGGGGCGAGGGGCAGCAGCGGGGCGGCGAGGACGAGCTACTCACCGTCATGCAATCGTCTGGCTCCGCGCATGTGGGATGGCTCCGTGCAGATGGGATGGCTCCGTGCAGGTGGGATGGCTCCGTGCAGGTGGGATGGCTCCGTGCAGGTGGGATGGCTCTGTGCAGGTGGGATGGCTCCGCGCAGGTGGGATGGCTCCGTGCAGGTGGGATGGCTCCGCGCAGGTGGGATGGCTCCACGCAGGTGGGATGGCTCCGCGCAGGTGGATGGCTCCGCGCAGGTGGGATGGCTCCGCGCAGGTGGGATGGCTCCATGCAAATGAGATGGGTCCAAGCAGGTGAGATGGGTCCGTGCAGGTGAGATGCGGTGGGATGGGATGGGATGGGACCTGTGCAAGTGGGCTAGCTGGGCTGGGTGCGTGTGAGTGAGTGGACTGGGGGGGTCGTGAGGCTCGTCGAGGCATTGCTACATGCGCCTACCAGGTTTGAAAGCCGAAGGTATAGCAATCCAATGAAATGGCGCTTTCTCGCCTTCTTGTTCTCTCCAACCCATTTCCCCCCTTGCTATTAACATCCTCTCCCACCCCTCTCTCCCACCGCTCCCTCTCTCACTTTGGTGGTGGATGTCGACCTTCTCACCGCTGCTGCTGCTGCTGCTGCTTGCATCAACACCAGATGCTGCCCCCGCTGCGGCCCCCCCACCCACTGCCCCGCTGCTCCACCGCCCATGTCAATCAAGCCTCTCTACCCGCCCTTACTGCCTCGCTAACGTGCTTTTCGTCCTGGCAAGTCTACTGTCAAACCAACGCTTCTGTGCTTCTTACCTGAACCGTGCCTGCATTCCATTCGCCTATCACCATTGCTTCGCCCTTAACAGTGCCCCACTCATCAGCTTCCCCGCACATGCCCCTCCCATCACATCATATGCCCCTCGAATGCCCACCCCTCACATGCCCCCTCCTCCCCTCACATGCTCCTCACATGCCCCTCCCTCCCCTCACATGCCCCTCCGCTCACATGCCCCTCACATGCCCCTCACCTCATGTGCCGCTCGACTCGGCCCCATCATCTTCCATCATCCATGTCATCTCCCCAACCCCCTCGTCCCTCTCACCCCACCCCAGCATCTCCACTCCACCAACCCCTCTCAACCCCTCTCTCCCACTCCCCCTCCCTCCCCCTGTCACATCCCCCCTTTCCCCCCACAGGCCCGCTGCAGCCCCTACCGCCTGCCCATCAGCCACAGCCCCTGCAGCTTCACCCTCAACCGCAGCCACAGCAGCAGCAGCAGCAGCAACAACAACACCAGCAGTAGCGGCAGCAGCGTGGCCGGCGCGGGTGGGCTTGCTGTCGCGTGTGCAGTGTGTTTATGAGGCGGCAGGTGCTCCCCCATCCCGACGCCCACGCCCTGCGCAAGGAAGGTGAGCTTGAGATAGATGGGTCCAAGGAAGGTGCAAGGAAGGTGAGTCCAAGAAAAGTACGACGAGGAAGGCGAGTCAGAGAAAATTACGAGGAAGGTGCATGTGTGGAACGTGACATGGCATCCGAGCTGTTGACTCAATGTGCGAGCCACTTGTTCCTCTCCCTCTTCCTTCCGTTTCTTGCCCTCTGAGTTCTTCCCTCATGCTTCTGTTCATTGTGCTAGCCGTTCCCTTTGTTGCCTGTGTGGGAGAGTATGTCTCTCTCTCATGTGTGCCGCGCTCAATCATTCGGCCCCCAATGCTTGCTTCTGTCGTCCGTCCCCTGCTATCGTCAACGCTGACCTGTGAGGAGTTGGCATATCCGACCAACTCTAAGTGCGATGATACTGACATCCCCCGCAAATGCCTCTACAATGAGGGGTTCAAGATGAGCGACAAGTACTACATTCGTAAGCCGATTGCTCCTCTCCCTCTCCCTTCTCTCCGTCGTCCTTCTCAACCTCATGGTTCTTTCCCCATGCACCAGTTCATTACACTAACTATTTTACTTGTTGCCTGTGTGGGAGAGTATGCCTCTCATGTGTGCCGCTCTCAATCATTCGGCCACCAAACCCTGATTCTTGCACCAGGCTTGTTCCTCCCATGCTAAGTGCAGCGCTAACCTGTGAGGACTTGGCGTGTCCGCCCCACTCTTCCTACAATGATAAGGACAACCCTCCCCAACGCAGCTGCAATGAAGGGTTCAAGATGGAGAAGAAGCAGTGCATTCGTAAGCAACTCCCCCCCTCTGCTCCTCCTCGTCCCTCTCCCCCCCTCAGTCAGCCGCGTGTTTGGCAGGGGAGACATCAAGATAGTGAAGCGGCGCGACCTGGCGGAGGTGAGGGGGCGGGTGGGCGAGGAGAAGCATTTGTGAGCTCAAGCACAGCGATGTCAACGGGAGTTGTTGTTAGGCCCTGTCCTCGCTTGGGCGGAGCTGTTCTTGTGGTCGGGTGTATGGAGAACTGCAGCCGACCTGCAGCAGTGGGCGGACTGGTCGGTGAGGAGGCCGACTTGCGCGGGGGCCACTGCGATGGGCGTCGACTTCTGGGCGCCTAATTTGGGGTGGTCGACTAGGAGGTCGACCGAACCTGGTGGTCGATGAAGGAGGGGCCGACGTCGACCTCGATAGGGAAGGCTGGGGACTTCGAGCTGGAGGGCGTCGAGTAGCAGGATGCCAAGCAGCTGTGCGTCGAGCAGCAGGGCACCGGGGTGGAGGGCGCCGACCTTGGGTGGCCGACGACTTGGCGAAGTCGGTGGCCTACTCCTGAAGTGGTCAACGATGGGACGTTGACCACGGAGGACGCCGACCTGGCGGCGTCGACCTGGTTGCCTAGTCGACCGGGATGCCCGGGCGACGTGTGCGACAGTCGCCGGGGGTGGCTTTTGCGAGGCCGACCTCGGGGGTGGTATCCCAAGATCGATGTGGCTGGTGGGCGCAATCGCTGGCGTGGAGTCTGCCAGGCGTCTGCGCTGTGCTCGTGACAAGGAATGGTGCACCAACCATATGCGCGCATCTGCGAAGCAGATGCTTTGTTGTCCTGCAGGTACAACGCTGTGCAGCCGACTTGCTTCATCGTTGGCACACTGTGGACTTGCAACGTTGGCAAGCTGTGACCTTGCTTTGCTGGAGCGCGGTCAACCAAGTCGTGCTGGCACGCGGTCGACCGTGCTGCGCTGGAGGTTGACCAGTAGCTTTGCTAGGCCTGATGTAGTCTTGCATGCCAATGTTGTTGCTATCATTGTTGTGAACTTTTGCTAAAGGAACTCTTGCCAACTTTCCCCGTGAACCAGCAAGAAGTGCAAGAACAAGTGAACAATAAGGAACGAAAGCAAAGATCACCCTTGCCCCGTGCCTAGCCCGTAGCCTAGCTTCCGTTGTACTAGTTATCTCCACATGGTGCGGTGAGCGTGGATGACAGACGACTTACCTTTCAGTCAGGTCGACGTAGTGGTCACTTACCTATTGCGCGTTGTAGGTGTCAAAACACTAGGCAGTACAAAAGAAGAATGACGAAAGACGGGTTTCACTAGCAGCAGTTGGGATACATATAGCAAACCCTAACTGGGTTGTACTGACTATAGAGCACCCTGTCAAAACCTATATTTGTAACTGCCTGTAGCTGTAGTTAGTGTAGTTATTTAAATCTGTAGGTGGTGCACCTCTTCACTTGTATCCTTTGCTATATGTACTTCGAAACTATAGTGAAGCATCATTCCTTCCCAACTCTCTTCCAACGCACTCGACTCTCAAAACCTTGGCACAAACTACTCGATCTAGTTGGCCTAGGCTACTAAGCCTAGGCCGTCCTACTTTTTACCTACCTATCAAGCTACTATTTTAACACACCCCACTACAGGCTAGATAATAACATTCTGACACACCCCCATAGCCAAAGTGGGGTGTAATCAGCACAATGAGCAGGCATAGTAATAGTTCACAATTATAGGCAAAGCTAGAGGCGATCACAGAGGGCAAGTGAGGAGGAGGAGGAATTGTGAAGGGAGAGAAGATGGGAGACGACGGCTGAAGCTGCAGACACACGGGCAACAAAAGGACTGGCACAGTGGCTACCGGCGGCAAGTGCCCCGGACTACAGGGAGTAACAGGCCCCGCGGCTACGACGAGCGGCAGAAGCAACGGACCCACGGGCGACCGGCACAGCAAGGCTCTCTGGGCTACGAGAGCACGACGGCTCCGTACTACAGGCGTTGCGAACGACACGACGGCGGCCTCCTCTCAGCCTCCCCAAACAGTCTCACCTCCTTTCCACACAACCCCTGCTGCACCCCTAGCTCCACTCCCACGTCACCCCCCAAGCTCCACTCCCCGCGGCTCCCACACCTCCACCCCCCTCAGCAGCAGCTGCAGCAGTGGGAGACGAACAAGGAGGAGGGGAACACCCACACCGCGCACCCCCATGCTTGCCACCCCACACCCCCCACCACCGCGGAACGCATGGCGGCACGGGAGGAATGGGCAGCACGGGGGGGGGGGGGGAGGGGACGGGACAGGAGGGGCCGCGCGCTCCAACCCAGGGCGCCAAGACGGACGGGCGAAGGGGCGCGCGCGGCTCCCTAGGGCGCCGCGACGGACGGGCGGGGGGCGCGCGCGGCTCTCCAACGCCGCGCGGCGGGTAGACGGGCCGCGCGCGGCCTCTAGACCCGCGCGCGACCTGCAGGGCGACGCGATGGGAAGGGCGGGGGCCGCGCGCTGCTCCCCAAGGCTGCCCAACGGGCAGACGGGCCGCACGCGCCCTGCAGACCCACGCGCGGCCTGCAGGGCGACGCGACGGGAAGGGCGGGGTGTTGCGCGCGGGTCCCCCACGGCAGAAAACCGCCGCGCGCCTCGGGGCGCACGGCGGGCAGAAACTCGCCGCGCTCCCTGAGCGCACGGTGGGATGAAAAACCCTAAAAATTTTTGCGCACGGCAGGAAGAAAACGGCGCGCGCCCGAGGCGCGCGAGAAGCAGAACAGCAGCGGAAGCAGTTAGGTGGCGGGCCCACCCACAGGATCGACCCAAGGGGGTCGACCTGCTCTGATAGCATGTCAAAACACTAGGCAGTACAAAAGAAGAATGACGAAAGAGGGGTTTCACTAGCAGCAGTTGGGATACATATAGCAAACCGTAACTGGGTTGTACTCGCTATAGAGCACCCCACTACAGGCTAGATAATAACATTCTGACAGTAGGCCTGCAGCTGTGCGGTTGTCACCATGGTAGTCGCCGTAGGTGACGCACCTTAGAGGCACGGCTGGAGAACGCGAGGAGACGCCATGAGGCGAAGGAGTACGGCCACCTCCCCTGGGCGGTCGTCGAGGCTGGCATCCACGCTGTGTGGGTGACGGAGCACCTTCCTTCCCAGCCTGCATCTCCTCGGACGGGGAACACGGAGGGCGGCGTCGACGTGGGGGTCAACACCGGTGATCAGTTCGGCAGCAGTGCGGGAGGCACGTCGAGGCAGCGAGGTGTGATTCACGCCGATGAAGTCGGCGGCGTTCAGGGCGAGGGATGCAGTTGTCCGCGGCTGCAGACTACTCGCAAGGCTATGTCGGAGGTTGACGAAGCGGATTGTCGCCGATGTTGGCGACCCACGTAACAGCAGGTGAGATTGCACCGAGCTACGGCTACTTCAAGTTTACGCCGGATAGGATTTTGGTCACTCCCCTGCTAGTCGGTCGACCCGACATCCTCACCTGGAAGGAAGCCATCGAGCCCCAGCTAAAGATGGCCGGGCTGATCGGCTTTGCCCGTGGTACCGTGGCGACGCCGGAGGACCTTGACTTGCGTGCGGAGATTCGTGCTGTGCAGTTGCTGACCTTCACGGTCATCTCGCGGTCAAATCGCCTTAAAGTCGTGCAGGGAGTACCTCGACGCCGGCCACCGGGCGTGGCACTTCATCGAGTCGACGACTTGTTCATCGCCCAGCTTGAGGGGTAGCTGACACACCTGCGTATGGGCGACCAGGAGACGGCGACCAACTACTGCAACCGAGCTCGGCGAATTCTCACCACCATAAAGATGGCCGGCGTGCAGTACTCGACGGCGTTGTACGTCATGCAGGGACTTCCAAGCAGCTACAACCTACTGAAGCGGCTGTCAATGGCGCCAAGCACGCGCGCGACGCTAAACAAGGACACCTTGACCTCGTACATCTTGCAGGACGAGGCGATGCAGGAGTCTGAGCGGTCCAAGGAGCTGCTGGCGCAGGTTAACTACGTCGCCCCGGCGAGGCAAGGTGGTCGACCGGGACAGCGTGGGCAGTCTGGCGGCGGTGGTAGCAGCGGTTGGAAGCCGGCGAAGGACGCCGACCAGAAGAAGTCGGCCACGGGTGGCGGCCGAGGAGGAGGAAGTCGACGTCGGGAGTGCTGGATCTACCGCAACCCCGACCACCTCTCCTTCGAGTGCCTGTTGGTGCAACCCAACGGTTTGCACTCGGCTTGTTGTCCATGTGCGTGCATGTGTGTGTGCATGGAATGGTATGAGGGCATGGGATAATATATACTTCATGTTTATAATAGTGTGTGAATGTTGAGTCATGATGTCGAATGTGTGTGTCAAGTCAATAGCGAGTTATCGCTAGTCGCGTGTCACGCGGTCGTTTGTGTTCCGTGCGCGGTTTCTATTTTGTCGTGTGTGGAACGTTCGGCGTGTCGCAGGTGTGTGCAGCAGACCCATCAAGAACTCAAGTATGAGTTTGTGATGAAGACCCAGAGCCTTGGTTTCAAGTTTCAAGTGATCGCGAAGTCCGCGAAAAGGGTACACTTCAAGATAGTGAGAATACTTACTGTATCGCCCCGGATATAACCTCAGGCCTATGTTAAGCGCATGCGCTTCTATCTGGAGCAATGCGCTTATGGTCGATCCTCAATTAGAAGTGCACCTTCTAAAAAATCGTTACTTTTTATAAGCGCACCATCGCCCTATAGACAAGAATGTGTATTGAAGTTTTTGCACTACCAATTTGAAACCTACATTTTACTAGCTAAAAATTTCAACTAACTTTTTCCAGTCACATACGTCAGAGTAGAATCCTAGCCTTCATCATGAATAGTCTAGCCTAAGGCCTACTCCTCGTCCGATTCTGGCTCCGTAGAGTTGTTCCCAAAGAACCCGCTAGCTTGGATGTCATCATCTACCTCTACGTCGTGGGACAGCTGACCTTTGCGGTGCGCCAGCACCAGTCCGTCTTCACTCCTGTCAAGGGCATTGCTGATGCCGCAGATGAGGAACACTTTCTTAATCAGGTCGGCGGGCACAGCTTTCCACGCCCGTGAAATCCACTTGAGCACCACCTCCGGAGGTGGTTTCTTGATGTTCCCTGCACCACACACACAGGGATGAGAAACACGTGAGTCCACAAGCAGGCACACAAGCAGACGATGCAGTTACGGGAGAACACTTTGCGTACCTGCGGGTGTCAGAATGTTCATGCCATCCGCCTCGAACCAGGTCTGGTACTGCTGCCGAACACTCGCCTTGAAGCTTTTGTTGATCGACACATCGAGCAGCTGCAAGTGCCGTGCATCCTGCTGGGATGACCGCCGGCACGATGTTGAGTTCCGCAAATTTTGCCTTGACTTCGGGTGTCAGGTGACTGCGGTAGGAGTCGAGCACCAGCATGGCGCTCCGGCTCTGCACTCCGAACTTCGGTTTCAGGAACGGCACCACGCCTTTGGCGAGCCACTCGATGACGCCCGAGGCCTCCATCCACCCGTTAGCTTGGCAGCCGACCACGAGATCTGCATACAAGCAAGCGATGGTTATATTTAAGTTTTGTTTATCCCCTCGGAAACACGCGCATACGCAAGTTCTTACTGTTCAGGAAGTCACCCTTTGGGAGGGTCTTGCGCTTGAAAAACACCCACGGCTTTATCTCGCCCGTCGTCGTGCACGCCAGCATCACAGTGACTCTCTCATTCTGGTAACCACCGCTGCGGATGGGCACCGACTTTACGCCCGTCTGCTGCACCGTGGTAGTTGCCGGCATCTCCAGCCACAAAGGCGTCTGGTCAGCATTGATGATGTAACAATTGTCGATGTCGTACTCGTGGCGTGCGTCGCGGACAAACTGCCAAAATTCCTTGCACTGCTTCGCCACGTCTGTGCACGGGGAGGGAGGGACGGTTAAAAGGGCGGATGAGCACCGCTACAGATAAACATACATGGGCAAGAACATACATAAACACAACATAGAATTTCACAATAGGATGACAGTGCACGGACACGCACTTACGCTGCTGTGTCTTTTGCACCACCTTTGTTTTCATGCGCACGGTGAGATTCCACCGCTTGCGGAACCACTCCGTCCAGCGCTGACTCGCCTTCCACTTGACGTCCGGGAACAACACCTTCATCACCTCTTTTGACCAGTCTTGCAGCCGGCCGACTGATACTGCCACACCGCAGCGTCGCCAGTCCAGGAGTTGGGCGTACACCTTAATCTCCATGGGTCTGTACCAGGAAGCCCGTCCGCGCCCATGAAGTCGACACCGAGCGCCGTGTGCAGCCTTGAGCTCCTCCGCTTGGTTTTTCCACTCAGTGAGGCATTTGCGGTGTATGCCGGACTCCCGCGCGACCTCGCTTATCGATGCCGCAAGCTCCAGCCGAACGAGCCACTTCAGTTTCTCCTGGGCGGTGTAGCGCTGCCGTTTGTGTTGAGTCGGCTTGTGCCTGGGAGAGGGGGGGCGGGCATCTCGGTTCTCAGAGGAGGGGTGGGGTCATTTTTTGTTAATCGGCGGATACGTTGGTATCGGCATCTTCTCGCGGGGTGCGTCACGCCACCAAGATTCCACACCGTCGTCGTCTGCGTCTGTAGCTTCACGATCTGGGAACACGTCCTCCTCGGCGCCCTCTTCACCGTCGACTCCACCGTCGCCTCCAGCGTCGCCGTCGGATGTGGGTTGTTTATCGGCGGCCACTTCATCGTCGGCGCCCACAGCCGACTCGTCCCAGGTGCAGGCTTCAGGATTTCCCCACCGCGGTGCATTCGGCGGAGCATCGATTCGGTTAGCCTTGGGTGTGTCTGGTTCAGACAGCCACTCGTCAAAAGTGGCTGGCAAATACAGCTGGAGCACGTTCCCTTGGTGAGAATTCGCGTCAGGAATAGGAAGACTTGGAGGATTCGGAGGAGCGGGAGAAGCAGGAGGATCAGGAGGTGCAGGAGGAGCAGGCAGTGCAGGGGGTGTAGGTGGCACTGGAGGCGCTGGCGGCTCACGGGTATACCACCCGTCGTCGGTTAGTCGCCACTCGCGAGTTGGTTTCTTCTTGAAAAGGAAGTGCATACCACTAAATTCCGCCATGGCTTCGCTAGCCAGGCGGGCTAGACTAGAAACTGAATGAAAAATTTGAGGAGGAGGTTGCAGAATTGGGCAACAACGGGGACCCCTGCGGGCTAGCGGCTCGGGGTCCTCGTCGATGTCAGGCAGGAAACCCCCGCCTACCGTCGTAGAGGAACCTCCGTGGCAGCATATTCGCTGCGCTGGCAGGGAATCTTCCCCACCCTTCGAGAGGGTTCAGAAGAAATGCAGCTCCCACGCAGCGCAGGCGGCTGTGATTGGGCCGCACGGCAACATCCCCATCACTGCTGTACTTTCGATGGTTCTAGAAAGCTTTGTGCGGTGAGAAACCGAACCGCAGCTGTTTTTGCCCCAAAACCATGCACAATCCCACTTGTTGCATGGTCCGTTGGATTCGCCTTATTGTGGGCTTCAGTTTAGTATGTTTAAAAGTGATTTCCATTTTTTCCTTATTAAAGGTGCATGCGCTTATACAGACACCTCAATTAGAAGCGCACCCCCCCAAAAAACACTGTTTTATTTTTAGCGCACCTGCGCTTTTATCCGGGGTAATACGGTACATTACTTTGTATAGTGTAACATTTCACTTGGTGTAGGCCCTTGTGAAGGGTAGTTTCGAGAACCTTCGTGGTTGGGGACAGTGTGGCACTGTTACACATCACTGTACCTCGGCTCTTGGGGTTTGTAGGAGCTGGGAGTCATTCCCAACTCATAACTCTTCCTATCTTATGTTCTAAGACTTTAGTGGCTGCCATAGTGCCGTTCGTTCAAACCAACGCTGTATCGTCAATATTTGGTGAAATCGTGTGACCTAAAATGCTTATTGTGTGTGACATTAAGACGCTCTAGATCCAATTAGAATCAGGTTATTTGAAGCCGTGACCAGAACGCTATGAACGTTCAAAGCCGCTGTGCAGAAATCTAACTGTGCACTCTATCTTTCGTTCTAGGCACATTCAAGCCTATTGTGACTATAACAAGTGGTGTCAGAACGCCTTGGACCAGCTTGGATGATGGCTAGACCTGAATAAAGGGGTGATAGAGGTGCTGGAGGCAGTGGAGGACCCCAAGCACAAGGTCAACCCCGTGATTCAGCAATGGCACCCGTGCAACCTACTCTTGGACCTTCTAGGGATGAACCAAAAGTGTTTGGGCTTGACAAGTTCAACTGGGCTTGACAAGTTCAACGGCGACAATTTTGCTGAATGGTCCTTTCGAATGGAAAACGTGTTTGACCACTATGACCTGCTGGAGGTGATGGAAGGAACGGAGAAGCGTCCCGAGAACGACCCGGAGAAGAGCCCGTGGGTGCGGAAAGCGCACAAGGCTACCTCCTACTAGGGCAAGCATTGGGGAGCAGGCAAATCCGTCACATCAAGCCTTTCCAGCGTGAACCAGAGAAGGGACCAAAGGCATGGGCTGCTCTCAAGGGTGTACATGCTCCTACAACAGCAGCGGTAGCGGTGGTGTTGGAACGGCAAATGGCGACATTACGTATTGAAGAAGATGAACCCGTGGAAGAAGGGGTGCAGAAATTCTTCGACTTGTTGACGCGGCTTGAAGGAGCGGATCTCAACTATAGTGAGCTCCAGAAGAAGACCAAGTTTCTGGCCTTACTCCCAGAGTCATGGTCCTCGCTCATCATCAACCTAAATCGCGACTTACCTCAGCTCTCGCTCAAAGACGTAAAGCGAACAATCCTTCAAGAGGATTTCTGCCGCCGGGATTCGGCGAGTGCGGATGGCGCCGGAGCAGCAAGCGTCGGCCGTGGAAGGGGCAGAGGACGAAGGAAAGGCAGATTTGGCAGCAACAACTTCAATGGAGGCCTCGGGAGTGGCGGTTACGGCAGCGACGATAAGAGCTATGGACGCGGTCGCGGCCGATTCGACGGCGAGTGCCACTATTGCCACAAGAGCAGACACATGTGGCGCGATTGCTACAAGCTCCCTGATGGATGGAACCCTGCTCAAGGCCAAGAGGGTAGAGGAGCAGGAGGAGGGAGAGGAAGAGGCCGTGGAGGCAGTGGTGGTCGCGGAGGTGGCGCTGCAAACATGAAAGGCGGAGACAACGAGAGCGAGTCGAGGGACGATCGCTTTCCGGGTCAATTCTTGTGAGAGTACGACGGCTTATGCCAGCTATGCTTGCTTGCCTTTACTTTATTATGCTATATCTAGCATAGGATAATTATATGCATGCATGAATTGCTTGCTTTCCTAGGCTTGGTGCTTTCCTATATTATATTATAGTTATAGCACCGAGCTAGGTTTCGTGCACCGAATTCTGGGCTTTTTGGTTGCCACCAAATTGCCTTCTACCGAATTCGGGAAGGATCTGTTCGGGATGCTTTGCGACCCGCGGAACCTTCGCGTAACACCTGGTTACGGGGCCTTGTGTCGAGCCTATATATAGCCTCGTGTTGTACCCTAGTGATCATTCAATTCAAACTCTCTTTTCTGAGCTCGATCCTAGATCCTCACAATTCTTCTTCGTGTCGACGCAAGCGCCGACTGCACCAGAGAAGGATGAAGGCTTTAATGAACCAGCAGCTGTGGGGAAGGTGACCCTACACTCCTTGGACTATTGGGTGATCGATAGCGGCACTACCTAGAGCATGACACCTCGCGCGGACTTGCTCACCGAACTCGAACCGTCACCGGTGAAGCATGTCACATCGGCTTTGGGGAAGCAAAGAGGTGAAAGGCATGGGCAAGGCCATGTTCAAGGGTGCTAATGGGAAGATGGTGGGCCTCAAGAACGTGCTTTGGGTGCCCAACCTTTCTGCGAACCTGATTTTCGTGTGGCGGTTGCAAAAGGCCGGCATGAACACCAGCTCGAAGGGAGCCAAGACCTACACCGCAAGGCTTGGCGAGCAGATCCTTTGGGACCTTCATGAGAATAGGGACGTCTACAACGAGATGTGGCAGATCCCAGTGGTCCCCATGCCAAAGGAGAGGCAAGTGGCAGCAAGCGTCAGCACCAAGGGTGAAGCGATTGGTAGCGGCGATGGAGCGAACGGTCGTGCTAAGGAGATTGAGTCCAAGAAGTGCTATCTTGGAGGGACCAACATGCTTTGTGAACACGAGGAGAGTGGTGTAGCAGCCAAGAAGCAGCACAAGGGTGAGGAGAACCCGAAGGCAGCAGCGGAGGAGGACTACGGAGAGAGCATGTGGGGCGCTATTGCGAGCGCGGCATTCTCCAATTCGACTTCGGCTACGGGGGAGTGTGATTGGCTCACCTTGCATCGGCGCATGGGGCATGTGGCCCTGCCTATTTTGCAGCAGCTAGTAAAGCGAGAGATGGTTGCTGGCATACGTGTGAAGGGGGAGCCCGATGAGGTACTTGGCTGCACGACGTGCATGCAAGCCAAGTTCACCCGTTTCCCGTTCTCGAGTTCGGAGGCAAGGGCTAAGGCACCACTTGATGAGGTGGTGATGGACGTGGTAGGCCCCTTGAAGCTTGGAGCTGCTCGAGCTGAGTATTTCCTCATCATATTAGATGTCTACACCCGCATGACTTGGGTGTATGTGCTGTCCAAGAAGAGCGACGTGGCTAAAACCGTGAAGACCGATTGGTTGCCGATGGTGGAATGGCAACAAGACCGGCTAGTCAAGTCAATCCGCACTGATCGAGGAGGCGCGTTCCTGAGCAAAGAGTTCGGATTGTGGCTGAAGAAGAATGGGATAAGGCACTCCCTTACCATGCCATACTCCCCTGCAATGAACGGCATCGCCGAGCGAGCGCACCGGACCATCACGGAGACGGCATGTGGCTATCCGACTATCTCTGGCCTGATGCGGTCCGGAGCGCATGTGTGGCCAAGAACAGAGCCATAACTCATGTGGGAGCAGACAAATGGGTGCCCTATGTGGAGTGGATTGGAAAGAAGCCAAAGGCGGATATGCTTCGGGTGTTCGGGTGCATGTGCATGGCGCTCGTGCCTAAGCATCTTCGGCACAACAAGCTTGGTGCCTAGGCGATATGGGCTGTGCACTTGGGCATGGCTCAAAACAGCAAGGAGTGGCATCTTTGGGACCCATTCACAAAGAAGTTCTTGGTGAGCAGGGATTGCAAGTTCATGGAGAACCCGATGTACCAGCATAGGAAGGCGGAGAACAAGGTGAAGATAGGCGCACGGTTTGGGGAGGTGAAGAGTTCCGACCTGGAGCATGTGGAGCTGCCTTTGGAGCTGAGTAGTGGAAGCACAACCACAAGGCAATCTTCCTTTGTGAATGGGGGAGAGGAGGCCAAGGATGCAGAGGAAGAAGAGGAGGAGGTGCAGCAAGTGAGTGAGCGTGCACCGACACTTCCTTCACGCGCTACAAGTGCTCCACAGATCCAATGCCAAGGCCTTCAAGTCCCTGCATCTGAGGAGGAAGGAAGGGGCAAGAGGAGAGTTCAAGCCCCTAATAGGCTGACCTATGATGCACCAGGAAAGCAGGGCAAGTCAGCCCTGGCCGGAGCGGCAAGGATGGTCAGAGATGACGAGGAAAGCGGGTACGAGGAGTGTGCCTTCGTGTTCTTCTCTCCGGTGGAGATGCCGGGAGAACCAGCAACTCTCAAGGAGGCCTTGGAGAGTAATGATGCTGAGGAGTGGAAGAAGACCATAGAGAGTGAGCTGAAGAGCATTGAGGAGAACGACACATGGGAATTGGTGGAGCTACCAGAGGGGCGTAAGGCAATAACGTCCAAGTGGCTCTTCAAGATCAATTCCGATGCCAACGGCAAGATCGAGCGCTACAAGTCTAGGCTTGTGGCCAAGGGGTACTAGAAGAAGGAGAAGGTGGAATTCAAAGAGCTGTTTGTTCATGTGGTGAAGCCGACAATGCTGCGGACCCTACTCGCGGGAGCTGCCATCAAAGGATGGGTGGTGAAGCAGACGGACGTGACAACCGCGTTCCTCAACGGGATTCTTGAAGAAGAGATTTTCTTAGCGTAGCCAGAGGGGTTTGATGATGGCAGTGGCGGAGTTTTGAAGCTGAAGAAGGCCTTCTATGGGCTGAAGCAGGCCCCTAGGCAATGGTACTTGAAGCTGCGTGAAGTGTTGGAGGAGATCGGCTTCACTCCCTCAACGGTCAATCACTCCTTGTTCATGCTCAGCGAGGGGGAGCAGAGGACCTTCATGGAGGTCTATGTGGACGACATTCTCATTTTCTCACCCTCCTCTGACCTTGTGAAGGAGGTGATGCTGAAGCTTCAGGACAAGTTCAAGTGCAAGGCACTTGGCGACGTGAACTTCTACCTCAGGCTCCACATCGAACGTGATGTGGAGAAGCGGTGCATGCGGGTGCACCAACGCAAGTATCTGAAGGCGTTGGCTGCCAACTTTGGGCAAAGTGAAGGCCATGTGGCTACACCCTTTCCCTCTAGGTTCAAGTGTGTGAAGGAACCAGAGGAGGAGAGCGTTGGTGAAGACGAGAGGCGCCATTTTCACTCGTTGGTGGGTAGCCTCATGTATGCGGCAATAAACATTCGGCCGGACGTTGCCTTTGTTGGATGCACGTCATTCTAAGTGCATGTCATCCTAACGTCCTGCCGAATGCTCGTGCTATTTGTTCTTGCATGATTTGCATGCGCATATGTCATTGTGCATGGCTGTTGGATATTATCATCTCTGTGTTTTTCTCCAAGTATAATTGCTTGATCATGTAGGAGAAATCCAGAGCTTTCCAACGATACCAAGATCGCCTTATTCCGACCAATATCGCCCAACTTACAAGATTTCCAAGACTTGGATTTCTTATTACCTTTTGGGGTTATATCTAATTTGGGTGATTACTTGGGACATGACTATAAAGAGATATTTGGTTGGGTGGTTAGGGAAGGCAACTTTGACTTTTGGATTGGGGTGGCTAGAAGTTTCTAGCATGGGTTGCAAATGTTGCAACACCTAGGCAAAATCCAACTAGATTGGATTTTGCATGTGACACCTCAAGGACCTCATGATGAGGGTTGCATCCTTGCTGCTAGGAAGGTTCATACCATCCTTCCCTAGCTCTTGGAGAACCTCTTCCCTCTCATGGTTCTCTTGGAGGTTCCCAACTCCAACTATCCTATGCCCTAATGCTTGTACTTCCTCCACGATTATAGTCATGTGGCTTTTGGGCGTTTTCACTTGGTTCTTACTCTCTAGACCATGTTTTTAAGTGATTCAATTTGTAGATGGTAGCTAAGCCTAAGACGCAACATCCTACCAAGCGGATTTACGTTTAATTTGCGTATGAGCTCGTGTAAGTTCTCAAAATGACGGATCTTGAACAAAAACCTTTGCTACCGGGCAGCTGGCTAGGGTTGTGCAATGCCCTAATGAGGAGCAAGTAGCAGCTGGAATGAGGGTGGCCAAGTACCTTGGCTAGACACTGATTGTTGGGCTGCAATACTCGGCGGCGGCACAAAGGCGCCAAAAGGGAAAGGATGGTGTAAAACCCGGTCGTTTGTTCCTCACCGCCTACTCTGATGCTCAATATGCATCGGAGCTAGAGGACATGACAAGCGTTGGAGGCTTCATATGCTGTGTTGGTGGAGGCCCAACTGCTTGGGAGAGCAAGAAGCAGGTTGATCAAGCATTGAGCTCGGCGGAGTCCGAGTACATGGCACTCTTCCGTGCCGTACGGGAGATTGTGTGGCAGTGGCGTTTGTTGGCTGAATTGGGGGAGGAGCAGCAAGGACCTACCCCACTCTACTATGACAGCAAGGGTGCCATCGCTCTCGCTAAGAAGCCATTGTTGCACGGACTCACCAAGCATATGAGGGTGAAGCGGCATTGGACGAGGAGCATGGTGGCTGCGGGTGAAGTTGAGTTACGCTACGTGAAGACGATGGGGTAGCCAGCTGACATGATGACCAAGAGGCTGGTGGAGCAGCAGCATTGGAAGTGCTACAAGCTGGTTGGGATGGCTCTGAACTGAGAAAGCAACAGATCGAAAGGCCAACAATCTGAGGAGGAGTTTGTTGGTGCAACCCTACGGTTTGCAGTCGGCTTATTGTCCATGTGCGTGCATGCGTGTGTGCATGGAATGGTATGAGAGCATGGGATAATATATACTTCATGCTTATAATGGTATGTGAATGTTGAGTTATGATGTCGAATGTGTGTGTCGAGTCAATGGCGAGCTATCGCTAATCGGGTGTCACGCGGTCGTTTGTGTCCCGTGCGTGGTTTCTATTTTGTCGTGTGTGGAACGTTCGGCGTGTCGCAGGTGTGTGTAGCAGGCCCATCAAGAACTCAAGGATGAGTTTGTGATGAAGACCCAGAGCCTTGGTTCCAAGATTCAAGTGATTGCGAAGTCCGCGAAAAGGGTACACTTCTAGATAGTGAAAACAATTACATTATTTTGTGTAGTGTAACATTTCACTTGGTGTAGACCCATGTGAAGGGTAGTTTCGAGACTCTTCGTGGTTTGGGATAGTGTGGCACTGTTACACATCACTATACCTCGGCTCTTGGGGTTTGTAGGAGCTGGGAATCATTCCCAACTCGTAACTCTTGCTATCTTGTGTTCTAAGACTACAGTGGTTGCCATAGTGCCGTTCGTTCAAACCGACATTGTGTCGTCAATACTTGGTGAAATCCTGCGATCTAAATTGCCTATTTGTAGGCGACATTAAAACGCTCTAGATCCAAGTTGAATCAGGTCATTTGAAGATGTGACCAGAATGCTATGAACGTTAAAGCCGCTGTGCAGAAATCCGACTGTGCACTTTATGTTTCGTTCTATGTATATTGAAGCCTATTGTGACTATAATAGTGCCCCGACCGGAGTGACCCCGACAACGATGACACCAAGGGGGGCGACAGGAGGCATGGCAATTGCCGTCCTCATGGAGGAGGAAACTGCGGAGAGTCACTCTACAATGGTAGTGAGCTAGACTACGGGGGTTGGCACGAACTACTAGAGGTGATCCTAGCTTTGCTTGGTTCCTTAGTGCTTGCACATTCACGGGAGAAATCGGCAAGAGTTTTCACTAGGCAAAGTCGAAATTACGGAACTGATTGAACAAGCAATGACAGAATGACTACATCAGGCACCTAGCAACCCTGCAGCTAGCCTGGTCGACCGCCACCACAGCTCGGTCGACCGCCTGCCAGCGTTGCGTAGAGGGGCCGCGCCAGCATTACGGAAAGGCGACCTGCCAACAGAGCAGGTCGACGGCGTGCCAACGCTGCAGCGGAGCGGCTGTCCAGCGTTGCCCCGTAGAACACAGCAGTGCGCACGCTCGCAAGTGCGCGCAGACAATTGGCCCGACTTGCCTCGTTGGGCATCTGTCGGCTGTTGTCTACGCCTCACGAGCCACATCGACTTCGGGATACCAGCTCGCAGTCGCCTTCGCCATCGCGACCTTGACGACGTTCGCGTGCCTCCGCAAAACTCGTCGAGTAGGTTACCCGGTCGACCCAGACGACCACCAGGTGCTTCTGGTCGACCACCACTGCTTCTGATCGATCCCCAGGTCCCTCTTGTTGACCACAACTCCCGTCGAGCTACCCCCTGGTCGACGGACCCCTTCCGTCGACCAGAACTGTCAGCGGTTGTTGCCGAGCTCCCCTCGTCGACCGCTGCTCACTTGTCCGGTCGACGGACTCCTCCGTCGACCTCCCAGTCGAACTGTAGGTCGAGGCGATGCTCCAGAGACCTACCGGTCGAACGGCAGGTCGACGGGATGCTCCAGAGACCTCCCGGTCGAGCTGTAGGTCCTGGTCGACGTCCCACCTGTCGCCCAGACCAGGCAGTTGCAGCTGTCGAGCTCCCTGGTCGACAGCAACACCACAGCAGTCCCTTGCAGCTCGACAAAGCCTGTCGAGCAGCTCTCCCACTGTGAAAAGTCGGCTGCTACTCCCGTACATCCGACCAAGTCGTCGGCGTTGCCCAAGCGAGGGCGGGGCCAACACTCCATTCCTGTTAACACTCCCTTGCCGCGCTCACGCTTGGGCCTCCAGCCCACACGGCAGTACTCCACGGAGAAAACTTGTCCTCGGCGTGCACCCCACACACAGCACGCCGTTACCGCACCAGCCGTGCAGAAGGGCACGGCACCTCCTGCTGCACCTCGTCGTCGCCGTCGCCGACGTTGGCCAGATGAACTTGGCCGATGGCGACAGAGCACCGGTTGAAAGCCGGAAAATGCAGCGCCTTCGTCAGGAAGTCCGCCGGCTGCTCGATGGTTGGGATATACTTCAGCATAAATTTCCCGTGCCTCACCATGTGCTGCAGCCAGGCGTAGCGTCGCTCCATGTGCTTGAGGTTGCCCGTCAGCCCCAAGCCCTCAGCGACCGTGATTGCCGACTTGTTGTCGACGCGGAGGATGGTCGGCTTCCCAGCGTCGAGCAGCTTGAATTCCGCAAGGAGGAAGCAAAGTCGACGCCCCTCCATGCCGGCATCCGTGGCCGCCACGTACTCCGACTCGGTCGATGACAATGTTGAGCACTTGATGCGTGAGCTCGACCAGGAGACGGCGGCCCCTCCATAGACGAACACGTAGCCTCCCGTGCTCGTCCGGTTCTGCTTGTCGCCCGCATCGTCGGCATCCACGTAGCCGATCAGCTCCAACGATTCTGGTCCACCGTCGAACTCCAGGGCGGTGTCGTGGGTATCGGCAAGGTAGGCGAGGCAGCGGTCGACCTCGCGCCAATGCTGGTCGCTCCTCATCGTGAGGCCGCTCCCCAGCTTGCTGCAGGCGAACGGGATGTCCGGCCTCGTCGTCGTCGCCGCGAACTGCAGCGAGCCGACCTTCTGCCAGTACTCCTCCTCTTCGCGCTCCTGAGCCTCCTCGTCGTCGAACGTCAGCTGAGCGTAGGCGTCGACCGAGACCGGCGTCTTCGGGACTCAACCGTCCTGCTCCTCATCGATGAAGCGCATGCGCAGCTTGTCGGTGTAGCCCTGCTGGTGCATCCACCGCTTCCTAGCCGCCCTGTCGCACACGATCTCCAGCCCATAGTACTTCACCACCGGCGAGATCTCACGCAGCTCGAAGGCGGCCTCCAGCAGCTCTTTCAGCTCCTTCAGCACCTCGGTGCTGTTGCTGGCGGCGAGCAGGTTGTCGACGTGGACCAGCACCCAGCAGGTCACTCCGTCATCGCCGGCCTTGAAGTAGAGCGCCTCGTCGACCTAGCTCTTCTTCCAGCCAGCGCCCAGCAACACACTGTCGAGAGCCCTGTACCACAGCGGCGACGACTGCTTCAGCTCGTAGAGGCTCTTCAGCAGCTTACACACCCGGCCGGTCCCGTCGTCGAAGTAGTCCGGCTGGTACATGTAGAGCACCCTGTCGAGCTTGCTCTGCAGGAAAGCGTTCTTCATGTCGAGGTGCATCAGGTTGAGGTCGAGGACGGCGACGATGCTGAGGAAGATCCTCAGCGTGACGTAGCTGCTCACCGACGAGTACGTCTCGTCGTAGTCGGCACCGTACACCTGCGTGAAGCCCTTGACGACCAGCCTCGCCTTCTCGCTCTCGACGGTGTCGTCAATGCGGTACTTGGTCGTCAGCACCCACCGGTTCTTCATGATGTTCACCCCACGTGGGCGTTCGACAAGCTCCCCAGTTCCCATGCCGATGAGGCTGCGAATCTCTTCTTCCATTGCGGCCTTCACCGCCTCGCTCTTCCAGCTCGACAGTTCCTCCTTCACCGTCATCGTGGCGATGTCCTAGCGGTGTTCGGAGTCGGCATGCATGTCGAGGTCGAGCTCTGGCAGGTCGTCATCCTCCTCGGCGTCGTCGTACAACAGGGCGTCGTCGACCTCGTCGATCACCATGGTGAAGGCAACTTGCGGTAGGCAGGCGTGGAAGCTCAGCCGCTCCGGTGGCCGTCGAGCTCGACCTGTGCGTCGCAGCTCAGGCTTCGTGATCGGCACTTCTTCCACGTCGCTTTCGGTTGACTCCTCACCCGCCGTCTGCTCCCTTTCCTCATCGACGTCCTCGTCGTCGACCACCTGCTTCGACCCTTCGACAGGCTGCTCGTCTGCTTCCGACTTCGACAGCTCCCCTGTCGACCGCCCCGCCTGCTGCTCCCCTGTCAACTGCACCACTGCTGTTGCCTCCTGTTCGACCAGCTCCCCTGTCTGCTGCTCCTCTATTGCCGACGGCTTCCCATCCTGGTCGACGAGCTTGACGCCTTGTCGACCGCCGGCGATGCCATGGGCCGGCGCCACAGGCGACGCCTCAAGGCTCCCCTCATCGTCGGTGGTCGACACAGGTGCCGACCCAGGCCGATCTGCGACGGGGAATGGAGGAGCAAGGACAAGGGGAGGGGAAAGAACCTCCACAACATCCTCAACAGTAGGCTCGTCGACTTCGACGAGCAACGGAATCATCGCCGTCGAGGTGTCCGTCGGCGGGTGCGCGTGCGTCTCGTAGAAGATCACCTCGACCGACCTGACCACCTTGTTGTCGGTCAGGTCGAGCACCTCCCAGCCCTTGCTCTCCGGGGACACACCCAGGTGAAGTCCCCAGCGAGCCTTCGGCGCCAGTTTCCCACCGCGCTGCTACTCAGGAACCATGAACTCCACCATGCAGCCCCACACCTGCGCCAGCGTGAGATCGGGCTTCGTCCCGGTCAGCAGCTGGTATGGAGTTGTCCCCGACAGTGTCGTCGACCGCTCCAAGCAGTTGCGCACCCAGACAGCCTGTCGAAGAGCAAGGTGCCACCAGTGATGCTGCACGCCCATGTCTAGCAGCATCTTCCACACGGACTCGATGACCGTGCGCATCTCCCGCTCCGCCATGCCGTTCTTCTGCGGAGTATACGGGCACGTCAGGTCGTTGACGATGCCCTTCCCGTCGACAAATTCAGTGAACAATTTTCCGACTAACTCCCCTCCTCGATTGGAGCGAAGCGACAGCACCGACTTCTTTGTCTGTCGTTCCACCAGCACCAGCCACTTCTAGAACTTCCGCAGCACGTCGCTCTTCTTAGCGACCAGTATCACCCACACAAACTGAGTGTAGCGATCCTTCAGCAGCAGGAAATACAAGCTGCCATCCTTGGCAGCCACCCAAAATGGCCCGCACAAGTCAATGTGCACGACAGCAAGTGCCTCCTCGGCGTCCGAGCCCTTGTCGGGGAAGGTGTGCCACGCCATCTTCCCTCCGACGCACGAGACACACGGCGGATCTGCTCCGGTCGACGGCGTGATGTCGAGCCCAACGGCAACTTCATGCTTTGCCGAGCTCTTGATCGTGTCGACGCCGACGTGCGCGAGCCTCGCATGCACCAGGGCAGGGGTTGTCTTCGTCGCTGAGACAATTGTCCGCAGAGCCACCACCTCAGTCGACGGGGACCACGTCGAGCAGGGGCGAAGGTCGGTGCAGAGGACTCGTCCGGTGTAGCGTGCTAGACCGCAGGGTAGGGGCGAGAGACGAGGAGGGAAGAAATAAGGCAGGAACGGAGTAAGGACCAGAATGCAAGAGAACGACAGGGTGGGCATGGCATGGCACAAAACAGGGCACCGAAAAACAGAAGGGTGCAGCAGAGAAGAGGGGAACATTAGAGAGCACATAGCAGGGAAGGGCAGGTCAGGGCGGGGCAGGCCAGAGCAGGGCATGGGTGCAGTATGGAGTAGGCCTTGATGACGTTGAAGAGCGAGTGCTGGCTGGTGAGAGATGGAAGCAACAAGGCAGGGAGCAGCAGGGAGCAGCAGCAAAGAGCACATAGCAGGGAAGGGCAGGGGAAGGGGGGTGGGGGCGGGGGGGCGCACGGAGTAGGCGTTGATGACGTTCGACTGCTGGTAGGCGCCCCTCTCCTCCTCAAAAGACGGTGGTTGAGGAAGGTGCTGTTGATGTCCCGCTCTATATTCCTGCCAGCAGGGCGGGGGAAGGGGTTGGGGGGACCAGGATGAATGGGAGGGATGGGGTATGCAGTGATAAGAGAGGGCAAAAAGGTGGAGGGGGGGCAAGAGAACTGTTTGTCTGGCCTACCACGAGCGTGTGTGTGGCCTGCCACAAGTGTGTGTAGGGGCGGGAAGCTCACTTGGCGTGTGTGTGTGTGGGGGCGGGGAGCTCACCTGCAGCGGCGTAGCTGCTGCGATCCGCCAAGGTGTCTTGGCGGTATGAGGAGAAGGGGAAGGAGAGGGTGCGAGGGTGAGGGAGAGCGTGAGGGGGGGACGGTGAGTGGGAGAGGGTGAGGGGGAGAGGTTGAGGTGTGGTAGGTGTCATGTGCATTGAGGCATAACCAAGCAGAGGTGCATGTTGTGGCAGAGCAGGCAAGGCAACAGCATCAGCACGTGCACCCGGGTTGGGCGGTGGCGATGGCGACCCAGGCAGCGCCCCTCTGGTTGCGCGGCACGCTTCCCACCAGCAACACCTCCACCACACGGCCCGCCAGCACCGCCTCCACCACACGGCCCGCCAGCAACACCTCCACCACACGGCCTGCCAGCACCGCCTCCACCACATGGCCCGCCAGCACCGCCTCTACCACACGGCCCGCCTACACCAGCGTCATCCCCGCTGGCAGCTGAATCACACTCCCCCCTCCACTCATGCCCTTACCAATGCCCATGCACATGTCTATGCTCATGCCCATGCCCATGCCTATGCTCATGCCCATGCCCATGCCCGTGCACATACTCGTGCCCATGCTCGTGCCCATGCTTGCCCCCAAGCTGGCGCTGTCGTTGAGATGCTGTGCGTGGGGCAGCGAGGCGAGAGAAGAGAGAGGCGTGGAAAAGCGTCCTACTGAGAGAAGAGGATGCGGGAAAACGTGGTGGGTGGAAATTCAACGGCGATGAGGGGCGGAGCAAGTTGGAATGCTCAGAGGCTGATGCCAGCCGTGCATGAAGCAGCTGTCAAATTATAATGTTGTCTAGGCTTTAGTGGGGTAGCCCATATGGGGTACACATTTCTAGGGTTGCATATTTGTATCACTCTCATTCCATAGTCATTCCATCCTCGTTTCAGTTTTCTCATGGTATCGAGCAGGTTCCCTCGTGGGAAATGTTCCTAGGGCCCTACTACTGCTTCCGCTGCTACTCGATCTGTCGCACGCCCCGTGGCGTGCGACCTATTTTCATCTCGATTTTCTTTCTGGAGCGCGCCCCGAGGCGCGCGGCCCCGCTACCCCGTCGCGCCGCCCTAGCGGCCGCGTCGCGCCGCCCTCGCGGCCCCGATCTGCCGCCCTAGTGGCCTCGTCACCTACCTCTGCGGCCTCAGCGCCGCCCTTCCCGGCCCCGGCTCCGCCCTTCCAGGCCCCGGCGCCACCTCGGCTGGCCCCGTCGCCTACCCCGGCGACCCCAACGCCGCTCTTCCCGACCCGGCCCCGCCTCTACTGGCCCCGTCGCCTACCCCTGCGGCCCCGGCGCTGCCCTTCCCGGCCCCGGCGCCACCTCTGCTGGCCCCGGCGCAGCCTCTGCTGGCCCAGACGCCTACCCTGCGGCCCCGGCGCCACCTCAACTGGCCCCGTCACCGCTCCACCCGGCCCCGCCGCCATCCCCAAGCGGCCCCGCCGTCACCACCGAGCCGCCGGCGCCGCCGAGCTAGTGCCCAGCCACCCGAGTCACCCGAGCCGCCCGAGCCGCAGCGCCACCTCAGCCGCCCGAGCCGCCGAGTCGCCGAGCCGCCGCGCTGCAGTTGCTGCCGAGCCACCGTACCGCTGAGTCGCCCGAGTCGCCCGAGCCGCCGAGCCGCAGTTGCTGCAGTGCCGCCGTGCCGCCAAGCCGCCCGAGCCGCCCGAGCCGCCCGCACCGCCGAGTCGCCGAGTCGCCGAGTCGTCGAGCCTGCTCTTCCCACCACTGGTGAGCCTCTGCCTTACTAGCGCGCTGCTTGCCGCTTGCTTGGCTGCCTGCCTTACTGCGGCTACTCCTGCTCCTGCTTCTACTGGCGGAGCCAGATGCAGCCCCAGCGACGTCCGCGTGAGTCCCTCACGCCCCAGCAGCTGCGTGAGTGGTACGCTGGTTGGGGTTGTAGGGGTGGCGGCGCTACTAGTGCTACTACTACTGGCGGCGTCCAGATGCAGCTCCAGCGACCCCCACGCACGTCTCTCACGCCCCAGCAGCTTCGTGAGTGGTACGCTCAGAGTGGAGGGTCTCTCAGTTCTGTTCGCTGCTCTTACGTGATTCGCACTAGTGCTCGGACTGGTCAGCCTTGTGGGACGCCTAGTCACACACAGTCCCGCTGCTTCGCCCGTTTGAGCGACGCTTGGCGTACCGAGTTTGGCGACGAGGCTGAGCTCCCCGACTGGGTGGAGTTGCTTAGGCAGAGGGTAGATATATTTTCTCTTGACTATGATGCTATTCTCACTGCCATGTATGCATTGCCTACTAGTGCTGACCGTGCCGGTCACCTCTGCGTACCGCCTGACCCGGGTATCGAGCCTGCTGCTCTAGCTGCTGGTGAGGCTGCTGCTCTGGGTGCTAGTATGTCTCCTGCTCCAGGTACAGGTGCGGCTGCTGCTCTAGGTGCTAGTGAGTCTCCTTCCTCAGGTGCGGGTGAGTCTGCTCTCTCAGGTACCGCGTCGGCTCCGGCCTCTCACACCTTCACCCTTGACTCGGGGGCTTCCCACTCCTTCTTTCGAGACCGCACCACACTCACGCCGCTTGGTCGGCCAGTTGCAGTCTCTCTAACAGACCCCTCTAGGGGCCCTGTCCTTGCTCACTTCTCCACTGTCCTCCCGTGTCCGGCGGCCCCCTCTGGCACCCTGTCTGGTCTTTACCTCCCCTCGTTCTCTACGAACTTGGTGAGTGGTGCTGACCTGCCGGATGCGGGGGTTCACCAGTTCACTCCTGCGAGTCAGCGGGTGACCCACCGCACGGACGCTCGGACAGGCCGACACCTGGCCACGTTTACACGTCGGCCGGGGTCAAGCCTGAACACACTGACCACTGCGTCTCCTCCAGTCCCTGCGTCTGGTCAGGTAGCTGCGTCGGGTCAGGTGTTAGCTACAACGTCTAGGTCTGGTCCTGAGTCTGCCCCCTGCTCGTGTCGCCTCCTGTCTCACGAGACTCTCCTCTGGCACCACCGCCTTGGTTACCCCTCCCTGCTTCGTCTCCGAAGCATGGCCTCCGGTGTCCTTGTCTCTGGTCTTCCGCGGTCCCTCCCTCCCCTTCCTCCGGGGCCTGGCCCTACCTGCGTCCCCTGTGTCGAGGGGCGGCAGCGGGCTGCCCCTCACACCTCCCAGTTTCCTCTGACAGAGGCCCCGCTGCAGACGCTTCACATGGACGTGTGGGGCCCGGCCCGCGTCCGTGGACACGGTCACGAGCGCTACTTCCTGTTGGTGGTTGACGACTACTCGCGTTACACCACAGTCTTCCCCTTGCGCAGCAAGGGTGATGTCACTGAGGTGTTGATCGATTGGATCCGCGCAGCTCGTCTCCAGCTCAGGCGGAGCTTCGGCTCGGACTTTCCTGTTCTGCGTCTGCACTTTGACAGAGGCGGAGAGTTCTCCTCTGGCCTTCTGCGAGCCTACTGTCGTGCACGAGGCATCCGCCAGACCTTCACGCTTTCGAACTCTCCACAGCAAAATGGGATTGCTGAGTGCCGCATTGGCATGGTCATGGACGTCGCCCGTACGTCCATGATGCATGCGGCTGCCCCCCATTTTCTGTGGCCGTTTGCGGTCCGGTACGCGGCGCATCAGATCAACCTTCAGCCCAGGGTCTCCATGCCGGAGACCTCCCCAGCCTTGCTGTGGACGGGGAAGATCGGCGATGCGTCTGTGTTCCGTGTCTGGGGATCTCGGGCGTTTGTTCGCGGCTTGTCTGCGGACAAGCTGTCCCCTCGTGCTGCTCCTTGCGTCTTCCTGGGTTTCCCCCCTGACGCGCCAGGGTGGCAGTTCTACCACCCCACCTCTCGCCGTGTTCTGTCCTCCCAGGACGTCACGTTCGACGAGTCGGTCCCCTACTACCGTCTCTTCCCCTACCGCACTCCGTCCCTCCCCCCGCCACCGCTCTTCCTTGTGCCAGGTCCCCCCCCGGTAGACCCCCTCCCCCCTCAGGGTCCTGCCCCTTCAGGTGTGTCCCAGGTAGACGCTGTCGAGCCTGTCGAGGTCGCTGGTGACTCTGGTGCTGCTGAGGGTGCTGAGCCTGGGGGTGCTGACTCTGGGGGTGCTGACTCTGGGGGTGCTGAGCGTGTGGGTACTACGACTAGGGGTGCTGAGCCTGGGGGTGCTGAGTCTGGGGGTGCTGAGCCTAGGGGTGCTACGCCTGGGGGTGCTGAGCCTGGGGGTACTGAGCCTGGGGGTGCTACGCCTAGAGGTGCTGAGCCTGAGGGAGCTGAGCCTGCTTGTGGGGCGTCTGGTGGTGCTGAGCCTGGCGGTTCTCCGGGTGCTTCGTCTCGCCGGGAGCCACTCTCTCCACAGGAGCTGCGTGAGTGGTTTGCCCAGCGCTGGAGGCGAGCTGCTGGAGCTGGAGGTGCTGCGGGTACTGGAGGTTCTGCTGCTGCTGAGGGTGCTACTTGTGCTGCTGGAGGTACTGGAGCTGGAGGTGCTGCTGGTGCTGGTGCTACCACTGGGGGTCCTGGTGCTGTCCCTGCTGTGTCTGGAGTCGCAGTGCGGCCTCGACCGTACTTCGTTACGCTCCTTCAGCAGGTTCTTGGTCTCCCGCCTTCTACTGGTCCACCTCCCTTAGAGTGTCCACAGCCTGTCCCGTCACAGTTACAGTTACAGCCGGCCTCCCCACTGCCTGCTCCTTCTCCCTACACTGGTCCTACTGGAGGTCTTGCTGAGTGTCGTGAGCCTGCGTCTCGTCCTGCGTCGCCTGTTCGTGCTGCTCGCGCTAGTGGTCGCGGTTCGCGTCAGCGTCCTCCTCCTGTCCCTGGCACGCACCGGATGTCTCTGCGTCCGTCCACTGCTCCTCTGCGTGCCCCTTTGCCTTCTCCTCCTGAGTCCTCTCTTCCTGCCCTTGCCGACCCGGAGTCGGACTCTCTTCGTGCTGCCAGTCCTACTGTCACGCGTCTTCTTGCTACTGTCGTCACTGACCTCTCCTTTGAGTCCACTGCTGCGTCTGCTCTTGTTGCTGAGCTCGTCGACTTTGCTGCTCGCTGTCGCCTAGACTACGCTGCTAGTCTCGTTGCTGAGTCTGCGTCTGTCTGTCCTCCGTCCGTCGGGGGTGAGTGTGCTCTTGGCACGGAGATCCTTGAGGAAAGGCAGGAGGAGTTCCAGTGTCTGGCAGCTGCTTCACCTCATCTCGTGTCCGTACTGCTTACCCCTGAGGGAGACCCGGATGCACTTGACATCCCGACTCCGCGCTCTTACGCGGAGGCCGTAGAGGGTCCCTACTCCTCTCAGTGGCAGGCAGCTATGGATGCAGAGATGGCTTCCTGGAAGTCCACAGGCACCTACGTTGACGCGGTTCCCCCACCTGGGGCGAACATCGTCAGTGGCATGTGGATCTTCAGGGTGAAGCGGCCGCGTGGCTCTCCGCCTGTCTTCAAGGCGTGGTACGTGGCTCGTGGCTACGGTCAGCGGCAGGGAGTTGACTACTTTCAGACCTTCTCTCCCACCCCGAAGATGACCACTCTTCGGGTGCTGCTACACATAGCCGCTCAGCGTGACTACGAGCTTCACTCCCTTGACTTCAGCACTGCTTTCCTGCAGGGTAGCCTGCACGAGGAGATCTGGCTGCGCCGTCCACCTGGCTTCACTGGGACTTTCCCTCCTGGCACCTAGTGGAGCCTCCGACGGCTAGTCTACGGTCTTCGCCAGGCACCGCGCGAGTGGCACGACACACTGAGGACTACGCTTGCGGCTCTTGCGTTTGCTCCCTCTACTGCTGATCCGTCGCTGTTTCTACGCACCGACACCTCTTTGCCGTTGTTCTACATCCTCGTGTACGTCGACGACTTGGTCTTTGCCACTGCTGACACTCCTGGACTCGCCCACGTGAAGTCCGAGCTGCAGAAGAGACACACGTGCACAGACCTGGGTGAACTGCGCAGCTACCTTGGCTTGCAGATCACCCGGGACAGAGCACGCTGCACCATTACCCTGACTCAGTCACACATGGTGCAGCAGGTCCTTCAGCGCTTCGGCTTCACGTACTCCTCGCCTCAGGCCACTCCTCTGCCTACTCGCCACTCGCTCTCAGCTCTGCCTTCGGATGAGTCCATAGAGTCGAGTTGTCCGTATGCAGAGCTTGTTGGCTGCCTCATGTACCTGATGACCTGCACACGACCTGACCTTGCATACCCTCTTAGCATTCTTGCACGCTATGTTGCTCCTGGGAGACACAGACCAGAGAACATGGCTGCAGCGAAGAGGGTGTTGCGCTACTTATGCAGTACGTCGGGCATGGGGCTAGTGCTTGGAGGGCAGAGTCTAGTGGTCCTCACTGGGCACGCGGACGCTTCTTGGGCTGACGACCAGGCTACGCAGCGGTCGTCACAGGGTTACACCTTCAGCCTTGGTTCCGGCTCTGTTTCGTGGCGGGCTACTCGCTCGTCTTCTGTTCTCGGCTCCAGTTGTGAGGCCGAGATCTACGCCGGGGCCATGGCTGCACAGGAGCTTCGCTGGCTCACCTACCTGCTGACCGACCTTGGAGAGCCGCCTCGTTCTCTTCCAGTCGTGTACGTAGACAACAAGGCCATGCTGGCCTTGTGTCGAGAGCAGCGACTGGAGCACAGAACAAAGCACATTGCTCTTCGCTACTTCCTTGCTCGTGAGCTACTGCAGCGTGGTCAGTTGCGGCTTGCGTACGTGGCCTCTGAGGCCAACACTGCTGATGTTTTCACCAAGGCACTTGCGCCTTGTGATCATCAGCGCTCTGTACTCAGCTTGGTCTTGTGCGTGTCTTGCCTCACTTGCTCACTTCTTGACCTTGCTTGTACTGTCACATATATATACTCCTGCTCTTGCTTGCTTAGCCTCTAATATATATATGTGCTCCTGCATGTGAACTGGCCTTTTGGCCTTGAACTTGTGCTCGGAATGTGTGGTGACTTTGTGATCCACCCTGAGCTTTGCTTTGCTTTGCTTGACTGGTCTTGTGACCCCTTGTTCTCCCCCACTTTGCCTATGGGGGTGTGTCAAATTATAATGTTGTCTAGGCTTTAGTGGGGTAGCCCATATGGGGTACACATTTCTAGGGTTGCATATTTGTATCACTCTCATTCCATAGTCATTCCATCCTCGTTTCAGTTTTCTCAGCAGCTAGCACCTCTCTCGAATGGTCCCAGCAAACACTTCAAAGACAAATAACGCTTACCAAATGCACACCAAGTGTTCGTTGTTTGCATATCGGAAAGGCCTCAAGGTTGGAGCCTGTGGGCGGCGGAATGATGCGTTTCAAGCGCTCCCACATGCGCACCATGCGCTGCCCGCCCGTTGCTACCACCTCTATCGCCACCATTGCTGCATGCCACCCGCTGCCACCCGCTTTGCGGTCCAAGTCAGTGAGCGACCCTGGGGGGGCGGGAACGGGGGAGAAAGATGGCAAGAAGGACGACGGCAATGGGAGTTGGTATGGAAAGCGGCGAGAGAGAGGGTAAAGAGAATACAAGGTTTTTTTTTTTAACTACCTCCTCTCCTCCTTTACTTCTCCTAATTTTCCTCTCCTCCCTTGTTGCTCCTCCTCGAACTCTCCCTCTCTATCTCCCTCCCCCCCTCCCGCAACCTCGCCCTTGCCCTCCCCTCCCATTCCCCAACTTTCACCCCGCACCAATGGTGGTGTTGCGGCGGTGGTGGTGGCGGCGGCGCGGCCAGTGGGCGAGCAGGGCTGGCAAGAAGTCAACTGCTTCTGTTGTTGTTGTTGTTGCTGCTGCTGCTGCTGCTGCTGATGCTACTGCTGCTGCACCAATGGGTGCGCCTGCCCGCGAGCAGGGGGCTCTCGGAGGCACGTGGTATAACTCCCGCTTCTGCTGCTTGTGCTGACGCTGTTGTTGCAGGTGCTGTTGCTACTACTGCTGCTGCCGTCCTTGGGTGGAATGGGAGTTCAAGCAAGAGGGGCGGGGGGAGGGCGTGTGGTCCAGCATGCAGTTCTGCCGCTCCATCTGTGGGGTTGGGAGAGGAGGGGGGAGACGGTGGGGGTAGATATGGGAGTTGGAGGAAGGGGGGCAGAAGAGTGGGGACAAAGGAGACAAGGGAAGGGGGATGGGAGGACGGGGGAGGTGCCAGGAGGGGAGGATGCGAATGGCGAGAAGAATGCGAGCAGCGCTGCTGCCGTGGCATGAGGTGCTGCCATGCCATCTCACCCGCAGCAGAATGAGCATGAGGTGCTGCAATGCCATCTCCCCATCTCACCCTGAGCAGCATGAGCTCCTCTCGCAGGCCGCGCAGCCACTCGCTGTGCTTGAGCGCAGCAACTCACTTGCGGAGATAACTAGTACAATGGGAGCTAGGCTACGGGCTAGGCACGAGGCAAGGGTGATCTCTGCGTTCGTTCCTTAGTCGTTCACTTGTGCTTGCACTACTTGCTGGTTCATGGGGAATGTTGGCAAGAGTTCCACTAGCAAAAGTTCACAACAATAATAGCAACAACATTGGCATGCAAGACTACATCAGGCCTAGCAAAGCTGATGGTCGACCTCCAGCGCAGCACGGTCGACCGCATGCCAGCACGACTTGGTCGACCGCGCTCCAGCAGAGCATGGTCGCGGCTTGCCAACGTTGCAAGTCCACAGTGTGCCAACGCTGTAGCAAGTCGGCCGCACAACGTTGTACCTGCAGGACAACAAAGCATCTGCTTCGCAAATGCGCGCAGCTGGTTGGTGCACCATTCCTTGTCACGAGCATAGCGCAGACGCCTGGCAGACTCCACGCCAGCGATTGCGCCCACCAGCCACATTGATCTTGGGATCCCACCCCCGAGGTCGGCCTCGTAGAAGCCACCTCGGCGACTGTCGCACACGTCGCCTGGGTATCCCGGTCGACCGGGCAGCCAGGTCGACGTCGTCGGGTCGGCGTCCTCCTTGGTCGGTGTCCCATCATCGACCACTTCGGGACTAGGCCACCGACTTCGCCAAGTCGTCGGCCACCCCAGGTCGGCGCCCTCCACCCCGACGCCCTGCTAGTCGACGCCCAGCTGCTCGGCGTCCTGCTACTCGACGCCCTCCAGCTCGACGTCCCCAGCCTTCCCTGTCGAGGTCGACGTTGGCCCCTCCTTCGTCGACCACCAGGTTCGGTCGACCTCCTGGTCGATGTTATAGTCACAATAGGCTCCAATGTGCCTAAAACGAAAGATAGAGTGCACAGCCGGATTTCTGCACAGCGGCTTCAAGCGTTCATAGCGTTCTGGTCACAACTTCAAATGACCTGATTCAACTTGGATCTGGAGCGTCTTAACGTCGCCTACAATAGGAAATTTAGATCGCACAATTTCACCAAGTATTGACGGCACAGTGTTGGTTTGAACGAACGGCACTATGGCAGCCACTATAGTCTTAGAACACAAAATAGGAAGAGATATGAAGAGTTACGAGTTGGGAATGACTCCCAGCTCCTACAAACCCCAAGAGCCGAGGTACAGTAATGTGGAACAGTGCCACACTGTCCCCAACCACGAAGGGTCTCGAAACTACCCTTCATTAGGGCCTACACCAAGTGAAATGTTACACTACACAAAGTAATGTAACTATCTTCAATATCTTGAGGTGTACCCTTTTGGCGAGCTTCGAAATCACTTGAGGCTTGACACCAAGGCTCGGGCTCTTCATCACAAACTCATCCTTGAGTTCTTGATGGGTCTTCTGCACACACCTGCGACACGCCGAACGTTCAACACAGGACATAATAGAAACCGCGCACGACAAAATAGAAACCGCGCGCTAGACACAAACGACCGCGTAACACGCGTCTAGCGATAACTCGCTATTGACTCGACACACACACTCGACATCATGACTCAACATTCACACACAATTATAAGCATGAAATATATATTATCCCATGCCCTCATACCATTCCATACACACACACATGCACGCACACGGACAACAAGCCGAGTGCAAACCGTAGAGTTGCACCAACAGTCGACCACCCCACACTAGGCGCCCAGAAGTTGACGCCCATCGCAGTGGCCCCCGCGCAAGTCAGCCTCCTCGCCGACGAGTCCGCCCACTACTACAGGTCGATTGCACTTCCCCGTACACCCGACCACGAGAACGGCTCTGCCCAAGCGAGGATGGGGCCTAACAACAACTCCCGTTGACACTCCCCTGCGGTGTTCACGCTTGGCCCCCCCAGCCAACACGGGAGTACCACTCGGAGAATAGCTCGTCGGCGTGCACCCAACACACAGCACACCGGTCACCGCACCAGCCATGCAAGAGGGCATGGCACATACCGCTGCACGTCGTTGTCACCGACTCCCACATCGGCCAGGCGGACCTGGCCGATTGCGACGGAGCACCAGTTGAAAGCCGGATAGTGCAGCGCCTTCGTCAGGAAGTCGGCCGGCTACTCAGCGGTAGGGATGTACTTCAGCAAAAACTTCCCGCGCTTCACCATGTGCTGCAGCCAAGCTTGTCGCCACTCCATGTGCTTGAGGTTTCCCGTCAACCCCATGCCCTCTGCGACTGTGATTGCCGACTTGTTGTCCACCCGAAGGACGGTCGGCTCCCCGGCATCCAGCTACCGGAACTCTGCGAGGAGGAAGCGAAGGCGGCGTCCCTCCTTGCCAGCTTCAGTGGCTGCCAAGTACTCCAACTCGGCCGACGACAGCATCGCGCACTTGATGCGCCGGCTCGACCAGGAGACCGCGGCTCCTCTAAAGACGAACACGTAGCCTCCCGTGCTCGTCCGCTCCTGCTTGTCGCCGGCATCGTCGGCGTCCACGTAGCCGACCAGCTCTAGCGATTCAGGCTCATCGGCAAACTCCAGGGCAGTGTCACGTGTGTTGGAGAGGTAGGCGAGGCAGCGGTCGACTCACGCTAGTGCTGGTCGCTCCTTACCGTGAGGCCGCTTCCCAGCTTGCTGCAGGCAAAGGCGATGTCCGTCTCGTCGTCGCCTCGAACTGTAGCAAGCCGACCTTCTGCCGGTACTCTTCCTCCTCGCGCTCCTGCGCCTCCTCTTTGTCGAAGGTGAGCTTGGCGTAGGCGTCGACCAAGACCGGCGTCTTCAAAGTGCGCCCAGTTTGCTCCTCGTTGATGAAGCGCCTACGCAGCTTGTCCGCGTAGCCCTGCTGAAGCAGCCACAGCTTCCTCGCCACGCCAGCATGTCACGCACGATTTCCAGCCCGAGGTACTTCTAAACCGGCGAGATCTTACGCAGCTCAAAGGCGGACTCCAGCAGCTCCTTCAGCTCCTTCAGCATCTCGGCACTACTGCTGGTGGCGAGTTGGTCATCGACGTAGACCAGCACCTAGCAGGCCACCTTGTTGTTGCCGACCTTGAAGTAGAGGGCCGTGTCGACCTGGCTCTTCTTCCAGCTGGCGCTGACCAGCACGTCGCTGAGAGCCTTGTACCATAGCAGCGGCGACTGCTTCAGCCCGTAAAGGTTGTTCAGCAGCTTGCACACCCGGCCGGTTCTGTCGTTGAAGTAGTCTAGTTGGTACATGTACAGCAACCCGGTCGAGCTTGCTCTGCAGGAAGGCGTGCTTCATGTCGAGCTGCATCAGGTTGAGGTTGAGGACGGTGACGATGCCGAGGAAGATCCTCAGCATGACGTAGCTGCTCACTGGCGCATACTTCTCGTCGTAGTCGGCGCCATACACCTGGGTGAAGCCCTTCACGACCAGCCTCGCCTTCTCATGCTCGACGGTGTCGTCGATGCAGTACTTCGTCGTCATCACCCACCGGTTCTTCATGATAATCACCCTCGGCGCCCGTTCGACTAGCTCCCACGTGCCCATGTTGATGAGGCTGCGGATCTCTTCCTCCATGGCGGCCTTCACGGCCTGGCCCTTCCAGCTCGACAGCGCCTCCTTCACCGTCATCGTAGAAATATCCCAGCGGTGCTCGGGATCTGCGTGCATATCAAGGTCCAGCTCTGGCAGGTCCTCATTGTCCTCAGCGTCGTCATACGCCAGATCGTCATCGTCCACGTCGTACACCGGCGTCCTCTCCATCATCACTGGCGTCGCTGCCCTCAGCATCTTGCTGCACCACGGCCGACACCTCTGCGGACTTCTCCCCTGTAGTCAGCTCCCCGGCCGACTTCTCGGTCGCCGACTGCTCCTTGGTCGGCTTCGATGCTGCCTGCACCCCTGTGGGCTGCTGCCCTGCCAATGACGCCGACTTCACCACTGTTGTCTTTACCTCGGACTGCTCTTCTCCTGCTGGCGTCGACTTCAGCCTCACGTTGACTTCCTAGACGTCACGTCGGCCACCGGCGATGCGCTTGGCCAGCGCCACAGGCGATGCCTCAATTCTCCCCTCATCGCCGGAGGCCGACACCGGAGTCAGCCCACGCAGGTCGGCCATCAGGGGAGGAGCAGGAGGGGAAGGGGAGGGGTCATCCTTGACGTCCTCAAGAGCAGGATCACAGACCTTGGCGAGTAGAGGGAGTGTCGCCGTCGAGGTGTCCGTCCCGACGCCGGCTCGTGCTCTGACTTCTACACCTCTAGTGACATGTCCTTGTAAAACCCCACGTCCGACGTGGTGACCACCCTGTTGTCAACAATGTTGAGGAGCTCCCAGCCCTTGCTCTCCTCTGACACGCCGAGGTGAAGGCCCCACCTGGCCTTCGGCTTTAGCTCTCCACGTCGCTGCTACTCGGGGACGAGGAACTGCGCCATGCAGCTCCACACTCGTGCCAGCGACAAGTCGGGCTTCTTCCCAGTCAGCAGCAGGTATGGCGTCGTCCCTGGCAACACCGTCGACCTCTCCAGGCAGTTGCGGACCCAGACGGCCTGCCGCAGAGCGAGGTGCCACTAGCATCATCCATGTGCAGCACGCCCATGTGCAGCAGCATCATCAACACCAACTCCACCACCGTTCTCATCTTTCGCTCCGCCATGCCGTTCTGCTGCGAGGTGTACAGGCAGGTCAGGTCGTGAACGATCCCCTTTCCGTTCACGAAGTCGGTGAACTGCTTCCAAAGGAACTCCCCTCCTCAATCAGAGCGCGGCATCAACACCGATTTCTTTGTGTGTCGCTCAGCCACCGCCAGCCATTGCACAAACTCCTGCAGCGCATCCGACTTCTTGGCGACCGGCCTCACCCACATATAGCGGATCTTGCAATCGTTCAGCAATAAGAAGTACAGGCTGCTATCCTTGGCAGCCACTCGGAATGGCCCGCATAGGTCGATGTGCACAGCGGCCAGCACGTCGTCAGCGTCGGAGCCTTGGTCGGGGAAGGTGTGTTGTGTCAGCTTCCCGCCGATGCACGAGATACACGGCGAGTCGGCGCCCAACGCCGACTTGAGGTCTAGCCCAGTGGCGATCTCGTGCTTCACCGAGCTTCGTATGGTGTCCATGCATACATGCGCAAGCCTCGCGTGCAGCCTGTCCGCGGTCGACTTTGTCGCCGAGACTATCGCCCACAGGGCCACGACCTCCGTGGTTGGCGATGTCGATTTCGTCGAGCAGGGGCGCAGGTCAGTGCAAAGGACTCGGCTGGTGTAGGACACCCGACCAAGGACGTCGCCCACCGCCGAGACGAGCAACATCTCGTTGCCGTCCTCCTGCAGTTTCACGCCGTTCTCCTTCAGCTAGTCGGCCGAAAACAGGTTCGCTCGCACGCCCGGGACGTAGAGCACGTCAGGGATAAGGACCTGCTTCCCGGCCTCCCCTTGCAGAACGACAGTGCCGCAGCCCTGGACGTCCTGTAGCGCCCCATTGAAGTCGCACACGTGCTTGATGTCGCCGCTCGGCTACAAGTTGACGAAGACCTCCTTCGTCCCCATCAGGTGATGCCAACAGCCGCTGTCGAGCAGGACTACTGCCGGGTTCCCCTGCACAGCTGCCGCCATCGCCTGGAAGTCCTCGCTGGCTTCCGGCGCCAACAAGACTGTCGGCTCCACGACCCCGACCAGCGAGCACGACGCCTCCTTGCTGTCTCGCCCCTTGCCGCCAGCAAAAGAGTCGGCGTCCTTTGTCGAGGTCGACTTGGTCGACTGCTTCTCCTTACGAGGCTTGATTCTGTTCACAGGAATGGAGTGTTGGGCCCGCCCTCGCTTGGGCAACGACGACGACTTGTTCGGATGTACAGGAGTAGCAGCCGACCGTTCACAGTGGGAGAGCTGCTCGACAGACTTTGTCGAGCTGCAGGGGACCGCTGTGGTGTTGCTGTCGACCAGGAAGCTTGACAGCTGAAACTAACTGGTCTGGGCGACAGGTGGGACGTCGACCAGGACCTACAGCTCGACCAGGACGTCTCCGAAGCATCCCGTCGACCTGCCGTTCGAGCTGGAGGTCTCCGGAGCATCCCGTCGACCTACAGTTCGACCGGGAGGTCGACTGAGGAGTCCGTCGACCTGACAAGTGAGCAGAAGTCGACGAGGGGAGCTCGGCGACAACCGCTGACGGTTCTGGTCGACGGAAGGGGTCCGTCGACCAGGGGGTAGCTCGACGGGAGTTGTGGTCGACCATAGGGACCTGGGGGTCGACCAGAAGCAGTGGTGGTCGACCGGAAGCACCTGGTGGTCGTCCGGGTCGACCGGGCAACCTACTCGACGAGTTCTGCGGAGGCACGCGAACGTCGTCGAGGTCGCGATGGCGAAGGCGACTGCCGGCTGGTATCCAGAAGTCGATGTGGCTCGTCAGGCGCAGACAACAGCCGACAGATGCCCAACGAGGCAAGTCGGGCCAATTGTCTGCGCGCACCTGCGAGCGTGCGCACTGCTGTGTTCTACGGGGCAACGCTGGACAGCCGCTCCGCTGCAGCGTTGGCACGCCGTCGACCTGCTCTGTTGGCAGGTTGCCTTTCCGCAGTGCTGGCGCGGCCCCTCTACGCAACGCTGGCAGGCGGTCGACCGAGCTGTGCTAGCGGTCGACCAGGCTAGCTGCAGGGTTGCTACGTGCCGGATGTAGTCATTCTGACATTGCTTGTTCAATCAGTTCTGTAATTTCGACTTTGGCTAGTGAAAACTCTTGCCGATTTCTCCCGTGAATGTGCAAGCACTAAGGAACCAAGCAAAGCTAGGATCACCTCTAGTAGTTCGTGCCAACCCCCATAGTCTAGCTCACTACCGTTGTAGAGTGACTCCCCGCAATAACTTTGCTGAGTGGTCCTTCAGAATGGAGAACGTATTTGACCACTATGACCTGCTGGAGGTGATGGAAGGAACAGAGAAGTGCCCCGAAAACGACCCGGAGAAGAGCCCGTTGGTGCGGAAGAGCGCACAAGGCTACCTCCTACTTGGGCAAGCGTTGGGGAGCAGCCAGATACGTCACACCAAGCCATTCCAGGTGTGCAGGCCAACCCGATGGCGGTGCTGCTCGACAGCAGGTGCTCCCACCACCTGATGGGGACGAAGTCGGTCTTCGTCGACATGGGGCCGAGCTATGGGGTGAAGTACGTGCGTGGGTTCAACGGGGCATTGCAGCCTTTCGAGGGTCGCGGAACCGTCGCTTTGCAAGGGGAGGCCGGGAAGCAGGTCCTCATCTCCGACGTGCTCTATGTTCCGGGCGTACAGGCGAACCTGTTGTTAGCTGGCCAACTGAAGGAGAGCGGAGTGCAGCTACAGGGCGACGGCGACGAGATGCTGCTCATCGCTACAACCGGGGCGCCCCTCCCCTGCCCATGGCGCCCACCAGGTGTTGGACAAGGAGGTCGGCTACTGCCAGGCTTGTTCCCCTTGCCCTCTCCGCCTCCCCTTGCCCTATCCGCCTCCCCTTGCCCTCTCCGCCTCCCCTTGCCCTCTCCGCCTCCCCTTGCCCTCTCCGCCTCCCCTTGCCGTCTCCGCCTCCCCTTGCCCTCTCCGCCTCCCTTTGCTCTCTCCGCCTCCCCTTGCCCTCTCCGCCTCCCTTTGCCCTCTCTGCCTCCCCTCTCCCTCTCCGCCTCCCTTTGCCCTCTCCGCCTCCCCTTGCCCTCTCCGCCTCCCTTTGCCCTCTCCGCCTCCCCTTGCCCTCTCCGCCTCCCTTTGCCCTCTCCGCCTCCCCTTGCCCTCTCTGCCTCCCCTTGCCCTCTCCGCCTCTCCTTGACCTCTCCGCCTCCCCTTGCCCTCTCCCCCTCCCCTTGCCCTCTCCCCCCCTTTGCCCTCGCTCCCTCCCCTTGTGTGCATCCCATGCCCTCTTGTGCACACACGGTGTGAGTGTGGAAGCTAACACCCCAGGCAAGTGCATGGCATGGCATGGCACGCAGTGTGGAAGCTAACACCCCAAGCTAACACCCCAGGCAGGTGGGTTTCCACGCTCTAGCTGTAGAGACCTACGGCTACCCGTTGCCTGGGGTGTTAGCTTACCTTCAGCAGTGTGTATCACCGTGTGTGCATCACCGTGTGTGCATCACCGTGCGTGCATCATCGTGCGTGCTCTCGGAAATCTCTTGGCTCCCCTGCCTCTCTGTTACCCACTCTGCCATGCTCGTCTTGCTCTGTTGCTCTGCAGTGCTCCTGTCTGTTCTGGACACGGTGCTGATGCTTTCTCTGCCCCTCTTCTGGCTCATGCTTGCCTTGCCTCCTTGTTCGGGGCTCTGCTTGATCCAGCATGGCATCCAGAAAACCTCACTAACCCATCTAGGCCGACTAGCTGGCTCCTGCTATTCTTGATTCTACCCGTGTTGGTTTAAAAGGATTACATTGAGAAAAAGCAGGAAACATACAACGAAGCACCTAGCACTAGGGCTCAGTAGCTCTATGTACAAGATGAGATTGACTGCCCTAGCCTAGTGCTTCAGCGGAAAGGACAGACAGAGATCATGCGTGAGCGAGGCTCGGGCTTCCCGAGTCGTATGTACAAGCCGCTGGCGGTTTGGGGCTGCATGTGGTTTGGCACCAGAAACTGTGCCAGCTGCCCGGTTTTCTCGCATGTGCACTTGCAGCCCTCGCCACCTGTCGGCCGTGCTGCTCGTATCCTCGTTAGCAGCGCTCGCCCTGCCACAGCACAGAATAGCATTCATACAAAGAAAACACGCAAACCCCCCCCCAAAACCCTCTCCCGACATTCACTTGCTCAAGGCTCGTCCTCGCTATGGTACAAAATATGTACACCGCAGCCCGTTCGTGTGCTGCTCCTTGTTCCGCTTACACTTGCCCCAATGAAACCCATCTCACTGATTTGTCATGCACACGCCTTATGCCACAGCTGCTGTCTCGGCATAATGTTGCCCTCCATGGTCTACATAATACCGCGACAGCTGTCGGAAATCTCTTGGCTCCCCTGCCTCTCTGTTACCCACTCTGCCATGCTCATCTTGCTCTGTTGCTCTGCAGTGCTCCTGTCTGTTCTGGACACGGTGCTGATGCTTTCTCTGCCCCTCTTCTGGCTCATGCTTGCCTTGCCTCCTTGTTCGGGGCTCTGCTTGATCCAGCATGGCCACTCACTTGCCCCCTTTGGAGCTGGCTACGGCTCCTGCATGCCCAGCTCCAGACTTCCAGAGCTCCTGGTGCGAGCTCGGGCGGTGTTCGTGGCATGATCCCTGACCCGTCGCCCTTGCTGATTCTCCAGCACTACGACTCCAGACTCCTTGGCTTCCACCACCTTCCACCGTTCTTCGCTCAGACCGCGGTCCAGGACAGTCTGCCGCGCCGTGCGATGATACACCTCTTGCCCCTGCTGCAACTGCTCTACCCCGGGCGTGCGTTGTCCCCCCAACCGCTCCTGGTACCTGTGTGCATCGCGCAGCTGTGCCACGTGGAGATTTTCCATGGCCGATGGCAGGAGTGCCCGCAGATAGTCCCCTCGCACCTTCGCCAGAGCGGCCCACAGCTCGGGTGCACCTGCTGTCACGACGTCAGTGAGCACCCTTGGAGCTCCCACTGGCAGTATGGGCTCCCGCCCATACAACAGGTAATAGGGGGAGGCGTCTCGTAGTGCCGCTTGCTTGCTGAAACGGTACCCAGCCGCCACCCAGTGCAGATCCTCGTCCCATGTGCGCCGGTGGGCCTCCCCATATGCCCTCAGGCCGCGCTTGAGGGTCTGCACCATCCGTTTGGTGAGCCCGTCAGCCTGAGGATGGTAGCGGGAGGTCCTGCGATTCGTGATCCCAATTGCGGTCAAGGCTCTGTCGAATTCTCCGCGGAACTCTGTGCCTTGATCGGTGAGCACCTCCCCACATGCTCCCATCCGAGTGAGGACCTGCTCTGTGAACGCCTCTGTCACCAGGGCCGCGCTCTTACTGCTGAGGGCCCGTACCTCCACCCACTTGCTGACGTGCTCGATCATTACCAGTATGTACTTCTTGCCACGGCGGCTCAAGGGTAGCTCCCCCGCCATGTCGAGGGACCATCTGTATCCTAGTCCGCGGATGGGTAGGGATTGCAGCTGCTGCTGGCTGCGCTCCAGCTGGGCTCGGTTGCGGTCACAAGCCTCACACTGCCCCACATGCTCCCGAATCTGCCGCGCCATGCCTGCCCACCACCACCCTGTGTTGACCAGCTGGGTAGTCCTGATATGCCCGAAGTGGCCCAACTGCTGATGCACTCGGCGAATGATGCCCTCGCGCTCTGCTGGCGGCGGAACTAGCTTCCATCCCTCCCTCGTTCTCAGCTGGACCTGCCCCGCGTACCACCTGTAGTGCTGCCCTCGTGCTCGTGCTCTTTCTGAGGCTGGTTCTTCCGCTTTGGTCTCCCCTCTGAGCCACCTGAGCGTCTCCTCGTCCAGCCAGATGTCTGGCGCCCCCCGCTGCTCCTCCTGGCGCTCCCCTTGCCTCTCTGCCTCTCTCGTCAACGCCACCAGGCTCGCCACCGGCTCTGCGGGTGGAGGGTTGCGAGACAGCCCGTCGACGTGCTGCAGCGTACGGCCTGGCCTCTGTTTGACCACGAAGTCGGACTCCTGGAGCCTCATTGCCCATCGTGCATTCCGCCCGGTCAGGGTGTGGTTGGTCATGAGCCATAGAAGGGGCTGGTGGTCAGTAACCAGTGTGAACTCGCGTCCTTGCAGGTAGACTCGGAAATGCGTCACTACCCACACCGCCGCTAGCCCCTCGCCTTTGTAAGAGCTGTAGTTTGCTTCTGCCGCGTTGCAGCTGCGGCTGGCGAACGCCACCACCCTTTCTCCTTCCTCCCCTTGCTGGCAGAGCACTGCCCCCATGCCTGCGCTGCTCCAGTCCAAGTAGAGAGTGAACCTACCCTCTGGTTTCGGCAGCAGCAGCACAGGCCCTGACTTTACCGCGTCCAGCAGATCCTGTAATGCCCCCTGCTCCGTTGCCCCCCATTTCCACGCCACATCTTCCCTTAAGAGCTGATTAAAGCTGGCGGCCCGCTTGCTGAAGTTGGGCACGAATTTGCGGTAGTAGTTCAGAAAGCCCAGGATGGCCCTGAGCGCCGTCCGGCTCTCGGGCACCGCCAGCTTGTCTAGCACTGCCACCTTCGCCTGCTGGATCGTCATCTGCCCTCTGCACACCTCAAACCCGAGGTATTGCACCGTCAGTGTCCCGAACCTGCACTTTTTGGGGTGGCAGGTTAGTCCTGCTGCTTTGATCACCTCAAGCACCTGCCCGACGTCCTTTACGTGCTCCTCCGCGGATGAGCTGTACACCACCACGTCATCGATATAACAGGCTGCGCAGTGCTGCAAATTCCTCAGCACCCGGTCCATGGCTTTCTCGAAGACTGCAGAGGCGTTCTTCAGGCCGAATGGCATGAAGAGCCATTCGTACAACCCATCTGGCCCGTGGAATGCGGTTTCCTTCACGTCAGCCTCCGCAATGCGTATCTGGTTAAAGCCCTGTCGAAGATCTAGCGTGCTGAACACCAGTGCCCCCTGCAGCTTGTCAAAGATTTCTTCTGGCGTCGGCATGGGGTAGCGGTTGGCCACGGTCGGTTTGTTGAGGTCTCGATAGTCTCCACACATCCGGCGCGACAGGATTCCTCCGGTGAGCTCCTTCCTTGCCGCCACCACGGTTGCGGTTGCGTACTCTCACTCTGAGGGCCTGATGAGGCCCGCCTCCAGTAGCTCACGGCACTTCTCCATGCACACCTCCAAATCCCTCGGGCTCATCCTCGGCTTGCGCTGGTACACCGGTATCTCTTCCGTCAGCCTTATCTCCATCTCTCCTCCCCTGTACTTGCCTAGCTCGAGTAGGGTGAAAGCAAATGCCTGTCTGTTTTCTTTCAGTATCACCCTCATCTGCTCCTTCAGCTCCCCCGTGAGGCCTTCGTCCACCTCCCAGTGTACCTCTTGCTCCATCTGCCGCTCTCTCGGTGCTTCGGCTGGGATAGGGTTGTGCTCTGGTCCCCGCGCTATTTCCTTCCTGGCCGCTTCGGATGTCTCAGCCTGCGCCCTCCTGGTTGCTCCCTCCGCCGCTGGTTCTTCTCCTGCCGTTCCTTGCTGCATCTCTTCTTCTGGTGGTTCGATCCAGCTTTCTCCTGCGAGGGCTCCTCCGCTGCTAGCCGCGTCTGCTGCGAGGGCTCCTCTGCTGTGGCCGCTCCATCTGAAGTTCCGACAGGATCTGCTCTGCCCTGCGCTGGCTGGCACCCACCTTCTCCTCTGTGTCACCCCCTGTGCCACCCACTTCTGCCTCCATTTCCAACTGCTTGGATGCCAAATGCATCTGAATCACATGCACCAGCCAGTGCATTGCCTCCGCATCCATTGCCCTCCCCAGGGCTTCACGCCTCGGCGTCTCTCCCACCTCTGCGGTTGCTGTTGCGTCCGGGAGAAAGCCCATCGCCAGCTCACGTTCCCTTACCGTCGGCTCCTCCCATAGATCCTTCATGCGGTCATACACCATCCCGGGCCCTGGCAGACCCTCGCTCCAGATGAATCCATGTGCCTCTGGGCGTGCCACCAACGTAGGCCACGCTTCTCGAGGTAGCCCTGGCTCGTTACACTGGAACTGACTGGGGTGGTCCGGCTTGAGCACGGGGGCTGCCAGGCGGTGAGGTTCCAGGATGTCTTCCAGCGGGCGCGGCGCTGGCCTCTCAATTTGTATGAGCTCCCACCTCAGCTTTCCTTCCGACACCCCGTTTTGCCAATAGCGTCTCACTCGGTGTGAGTAAGATTTTTGCTGGACCGCGTCCCATGCCACCCCTGGCCCCAGTGCAGCTGCCACCACATCCTGCATGCGTCGCACTGGCTCCCTGCAGTCCGTGGAGAAGTCGGGATTCTCTAGGATGTACAGGTACTCTCCGTGCTGCTGATAGACCAGCTTCATCACCCACAGCAGCTCCAAAAACAAGGTTGACCTGGGGTCATCCAGCCCCTTGCCCTTTCCGGCTCTCGAGACCCCTTGGCATTCCCACTCGGCCACCAGAAGGTCTACTGTCCCCCATCGCTTCACATCCTCCGGAGCCACCTCCCTGATGTCGTGTGTCATATCTTCCTCAGCTTCCGCCTCCACTCCTGCCATCATTTGCGTGGGGTAGATTCCTCTCAGCCTCTTCGCGTGGTGCATGGCCATGCGCCTCACCACTGGGTCGAGTTCCACGAGCACCCATTTCTTCACTCTGCACCCTGCCTTGAGCGCCGCCGCCAGTCCGGTACCGACGCCTCGGAACAATTCCACAATGGTTAGGGGCTTCTGTAGCCTCTCCAGATCCGTCATCCGTGGAGGCAGAGCGAGGGGCCTCTCTGCATTCTCTGCCTCTGCCCTTCGAGTCTCCTGCTCCAGCACGTATTGCCTCCAGGACCAGTCCTCTAGTTGCTCGTCCATCTCTGCCATGCGGGCTTGGAAGGCTCCTCGGGGCTCTCTTTTCACGAAGTGCACCGGCAGAGTACCCACCGGACCGTCATCTCGCCAGTACTGCGCACGGTATAACACTTTCTCCTGCCAGGTGCAGATGGTGGCGCCGATACGGTACAGCAGCTCCATGCCGATGAGCAGATCGTAATCTTCTGAGGGCGAGATCCCGCAGCGCATCCGGATTCGGCATTCGTCTTTCGATCCTGGCCGAAGGATCACTTCCACCGGCATGCGCGTGCACGGCATCCATTTCGGCTCTCCGCCTTCTGCCGTCATTACCAGTATGCCTCTCGTTATGAGCCTGTTCGGATGATCCAGCTCGAGCCTTTTGGCCAGGTCTTTCCCAAGCAGGATATGGTTTGCTCCGGTGTCGATGATGGCTTGCGCCACAGCTAGCTCGCCCACCGTGATGCCTCCCTTCTCTATGGTCAGTACCGACGGCTGACAAACCATCCTTTCCTTTGGGTGTCGTTCAGACGTCATCTCCTGCTCTGGTTCTGCCGCGTAACCCCGGAACCTTCTTATGACTCGGTCTGGCCGATCTGCGCGTCCCTGCCCATCGCTGCGGAGCCGGATCTCCTCCCTCTGTCGCGGTGCTTGCACCATCAGCACGAACTCGGCTTCGCTCCCTTCTCCCTCTTCTTCCTTCGCGAGCATAGCCGGCTCTCTCCGTGCACCGCCCTCCAGCTCTCGAATCCTTACCTGTAGCTGCTGAAGCGGATTCTCCAGAACTTCCTTGCTCCTCGGTCCTGCCGAGCCGGGCCGGCGACTGTAGCAATCCTGTGTGCGATGCCCGCGTCTCCCGCGGTTCCCGCAGCTAGGGATTTCGGGGCAGTCTCGGCGGAGGTGTCCCTCCTCTTGGCAGTGATCGCACTTCGGTGGCCTGCTGGAGTCCCTCTGCAGATGCCCCTCCTGGCCACACCGGTGACACTTGCGCGTCTCGGTCTCGCGCCCCGTCCTCCTGCCGGGAATTTCCCCCGTTGAAACGGCCGACCACGCGGGCCTGCGCCGCTCCTCCGGTTGCATCCCTCCCCTCTCCATTTCGTACAGCCGCAGACCCATCTCTTGCTTCTTGGCCAGCTCGTACGCGTGTTCCAGTGTGGCCGCCGGTCCCATCTCGAAGACTCTCCCTCGTACTTCACTTGCCACCCTTTCGTCCAAGCTGTTTAGGAATTTCGTCACGAGCCTCCATTCGTCGCGACACTCCATGTCTGAGGCTAGCTCCCGCAGTCGGCCATAGGTTGCCAGCAAGGACTCTCCAGGCTTCTTCCGAAATTATGCGAACTCTTTCATCCGCTCAGGTGTCTGCACTGGGAAGTGTCGGCAAAGCGTCGCGAAGAACTGCGTCACCACTTCCCACGTGACCCCAGCTGCCGATTCGCTGAGCATGCGCTCCAATTCCATGCCGTACGCCGTCTCCGCTTCTCCCGTGACCGTGTTTGAAAGTCCTCAGAAAAAGTCTTCGGGCTCCAGCCCATCCTTCATCCAGCGGTATTGCGCGTTGCGGATCTGCATCATGCAGTTCTTAAGGCTGCTTCCCACGCCCGGAGTGCCTGCAAACCGTTCCGGCACCTCGATCTTTGGCAGCGCCGCATACCGCACAGGCGGGCGCATGACCTCGGTGTTGTGATGTTCTGACAGGGAGAATCTCCTGGTCTGTCGGAGCAGCTCGCCTTCCGCACTCGTGCCTTGTGCGGCATCTCCGCTCCGCGGCGGCTCAACGGTCTCACCCACTTCTGCGAGGGGTCTACCGGACGAGCTGTGAAAGGCGTCAAGCCCCCCGGTCGGCAGGTCACTCATGCTGTGCCTCCGATGCGGCGCCGTGTACGCTTCTCTCGTCGGCGCGCCTCCAGATCCTCCTGCTTGCGTGCCGACGGTCTCTCCCACCGCGTCTCCTGCTCGCCATCCTGGAGTCGCCATCACCGGCGGATCCGGAGGCAATTCGTATCATCTTCCAGAGCGTAGCTGCATTCACCGATGCGTCCTATCTTGTGGTGAGATTTCCTTCGTCGTATGTCAGAAAACCTCACTAACCCATCTAGGCCGACTAGCTGGCTCCTGGTATTCTTGATTCTACCCGTGTTGGTTTAAAAGGTTTACATTGAGAAAAAGCAGGAAACATACGACGAAGCACCTAGCACTAGGGCTCAGTAGCTCTATGTACAAGATGAGATTGACTGCCCTAGCCTAGTGCTTCAGCGGAAAGGACAGACAGAGATCATGCGTGAGCGAGGCTCGGGCTTCCCGAGTCGTATGTACAAGCCGCTGGCGGTTTGGGGCTGCATGTGGTTTGGCACCAGAAACTGTGCCAGCTGCCCGGTTGTCTCGCATGTGCACTTGCAGCCCTCGCCACCTGTCGGCCGTGCTGCTCGTATCCTCGTTAGCAGCGCTCGCCCTGCCACAGCACAGAACAGCATTCATACAAAGAAAACACGCAAAACCCCCCCCCAAAACCCTCTCCCGACATTCACTTGCTCAAGGCTCGTCCTCGCTATGGTACAAAATATGTACACCGCAGCCCGTTCGTCTGCTGCTCCTTGTTCCGCTTACACTTGCCCCAATGAAACTCATCTCACTGATTTGTCATGCACACGCCTTATGCCACAGCTGCTGTCTCGGCATAATGTTGCCCTCCATAGTCTACATAATACCACGACAGTGCATCTCCGTGCGTGCATCCCCGTGCGTGCATCCCCGTGGGTGCATCCCCGTGCGTGCATCACCGTGTGTGCATCACCGTTTGTCCATCACCGTGTGTGCATCCCCGTGTGTGCATCACCGTGTGTGCATCCCCGTGTGTGCATCCCCGTGTGTGCATCACCGTGTGTGCATCACCGTGTGTGCATCACCGTGTATGCATCACCGTGTGTGCATCACTGTTTGTGCATAACCGTGTGTGCATCACCGTGTGTGCATCACCATGTGTGCATCACCGTGTGTGCATCCCCGTGTGTGCATCCCCGTGTGTGCATCACCGTGTGTGCATCCCCGTGTGTGCATCACCGTGTGTGCATCCCAGTGTGTGCATCACCGTGTGTGCACCCCCGTGTGTGCACCCCCGTGTGTGCACCCCCGTGTGTGCACCCCCGTGTGTGCACGCCCCCGTGTGCGCATCCCCGTGTGCGCATCCCCGTGTGCGCATCCCCGTGTGCGCATCCCCGTGTGCGCATCCCCGTGTGCGCATCCCCGTGTGCGCATCCCCGTGTGTGCATCCCCGTGTGTGCATCCCCGTGTGTGCATCCCCGTGTGTGCATCCCCGTGTGTGCATCACCGTGTGTTCATCACCGTGTGTGCATCCGTGTGTGCATCAGTGTGTGCATCCGTGTGTGCATCCCCGTGTGTGCATCCCCGTGTGTGCATCACCGTGTGTGCATCACCGTGTGTGCATCAACGTGTGTGCATCACCGTGTGTGCATCACCGTGTGTGCATCACTGTGTGTGCATCACCGTGTGTGCATCACCGTGTGTGCATCACCGTGTGTGCATCACCGTGTGTGCATCATCGTGTGTGCATCACCGTGTGTGCATCACCGTGTGTGCATCCCCGTGTGTGCATCACCGTGTGTGCATCCCCGTGTGTGCATCCCCGTGTGTGCATCCCGGGTGTGCATCACCGTGTGTGCATCCCCGTGTGTGCATCACCGTGTGTGCATCCCCGTATGTGCATCCCCGTGTGTGCATCACCGTGTGTGCATCACAGTGTGTGCATCACCGTGTGTGCATCACCATGTGTGCATCCCCGTGTGTGCATCACCGTGTGTGCATCACCATGTGTGCATGCGTTTATATCAATGTGCATGTGCTTGCATATGTCATGTGCATTCATGTGTGAGAATGCCTGTGAATGCCCGTGTGTGTGACTTCCCCTATGTGTGAATGCCCGTTTGTGTGAATGCCCGTTCGTGTGAATGCCCGTTCGTATGATTGACGATGTGTGCCCCTGTAGCCCCCACACACACAGCTGCAAGTGCGCATGTACCAGCTCACCCACCTGCAGTGCGCATGTACCAGCTCACCCACCTGCAAGTGCGCATGTACCAGCTCACCCACCTGCAAGTGCGCATGTATCAGCTCACCCACCTGCAAGTGCGCATGTACCAGCTCACCCACCTGCAAGTGCGCATGTACCAGCTCACCCAGCTGCAAGTGCGCATGTACCAGCTCACCCAGCTGCAAGTGCGCATGTACCAGCTCACCCAGCTGCAATTGCGCATGTACCAGCTCACCCAGCTGCAAGTGCGCATGTACCAGCTCACCCAGCTGCAAGTGCGCATGTACCAGCTCACCCAGCTGCAAGTGCGCATGTACCAGCTCACCCAGCTGCAAGTGCGCATGTACCAGCTCACCCACCACTCATCCACACTCTGCCACGCGTGCGTGCCTTCTTCGAACACCTCGACATCAAACCCGTATGACACACCCAATGCCACGCTATGCCATGCCACGCTATGCCATGCCACGCTATGCCATGCCACGCTATGCCATACCACGCTATGCCATGCCACGCTATGCCATGCCACGCTATGCCATGCCATGTTATGCCATGCCACTCTATGTCATGCCACGTTATGCCATGTGCCACACTATGCCATGCCACGCTATGCCATGCCATGTTATGCCATGCCACTCTATGTCATGCCACGTTATGCCATGTGCCACACTATGCCATGCCACGCTATGCCATGCCACGCTATGCCATGCCACTCTATGCCATGCCCTGCTATGCCATGCCACGCTATGCCATGCCATGCTATGCCATGCCACTCTATGCCATGCCACGCTATGCCATGCCATGCTATGCCATGCCACTCTATGCCATGCCACGCTATGCCATGCCACGCTATGCCATGCCACACTATGCCATGCCACGCCATTCTATGCCACGCTATGCCATGCCAGGCTATGCCATGCCGCGGCCCACACTATGCCATGCCACGCCATGCCATGTCATGCCATGCTATGCTAGCCGACGCCGGGCCATGCCATACCTGTTCTTCTGATGTGTCTCAGCTATTGTGTTCAATCACCATGCCTCACAACACCATGCTCTCTTCAGCTTTGACACGGCATCCCAACACTACAGCAACCACTATTCTTTTCATCGTTGTTCCCCTCTCCCCTCACCCCATGCACTCCACCCCCCGCCACGGCCCACCCCAACATCACCTTACCACCTCCAATCCACCCCTTCCCCTCCGCTCACTTGCTTGCCATTCTCTGCCACCTCTGTGGGCTCCAGAAACTTGCATCCCTTTTCCCCATCCAACCCGCTTCCTCCACTCTCTTGGTGTCTCTCACTCCGTCAGTGCCAATCTCGTGTCCCTGTGCTTGCCTCTATCCTCGTGTCCCTGTGCTTGCCTCTATCCTCGTGTCCCTGTGCTTGCCTCTATCCTCGTGTCCCTGTGCTTGCCTCTATCCTCGTGTCCCTGTGCTTGCCTCTATCCTCGTGTCCCTGTGCTTGCCTCTATCCTCGTGTCCCTGTGCTTGCCTCTATCCTCGTGTCCCTGTGCTTGCCTCTATCCTCGTGTCCCTGTGCTTGCCTCTATCCTCGTGTCCCTGTGCTTGCCTCTATCCTCTTGCCTCCGTGTGCTTCCCTCACTTTCATCCACCCCCTTTCTTCCGCCCCCTTGGTGCCTCTCATCTCTCATTTCTCATCTCTCATTTCTCATCTCTCATCTCTCATTTCTCATCTCTCATCTCTCAAGTCTCATCTCTCGTCTCTCATCTCGCATCACGGCAGTGGAGCAGGCCACGCCAATTGTCTTCAAGCTCGCCATCGTTCTCCTGCAGGTATCTTCCCTCTTACCTCCTCGCACCTCGCACCTCATCCCACCTCCTACCATCTCTTGCCATGCATCTCTCACCCACTTCCCATCACCCACCTCTCCTCTCCTCCCACAAATCCCCTCATACTTCCCATTCTCCTCCCCCCCGTCCCTTTCCCCTGCTCTTCCTCCCAGTTCCCCCCCCCTGTCCCCTCCCCCCGACCCCTCCCCCGGTCCCCTCCCCCTTTCAACTTCCCACATCCCCTCCCACACCAGGTGGGCCGGCGGCAGCTGCAGCAGTGCCCGGAGATGGAGCACGCCATGTGCCTACTGCGCACAACTAAAAGTGCCTCACTTCACCACCTCATACCACACAGCCCCTCTCTGTACATCATGGTACCCCACATTCCCTCAAAGTGCCTCACGAGTTTTCAAGCGTGCGAGCTGGTTGGAGATTGTAGGTCTCTTTGGCTCGTCAGATATGGAATGCTTCAAATATGCAATATGATTTTACTTTTGTATTTGAAATCGCATCCACCCATTCCACGGTCACACATGTTCTCTCCTCGCACCTCACCTCACCTCACCTCTCTCTCACGCTCTTCAGTGCCTAAGAGCCTTCCTTCAGCTCTGCCTGCACTCCTGTCTCCTGTTTGTATGTGTCCATGCATTTCTGTGTGTGTCCATGTGCATGTTTGTGTATGTATCTGTGGTTGTGTTTTTGTTTGTGTGTGCGCGCGTGTGTGCGTGCGTATGTGTGAGTGCGTGCATGTGTCTCCTCTGACGTGCATGTGTGCATGCATGGTACCAGGCGGTGAGCGAGGAGGAGATGGAGGAGCTGGTGTGCAAGGCCGTGCGGGTGGAGCTGGTGTGCAAGGCCGTGCGGGTGGAGCTGGTGTGCAAGGCCGTGCGGGTGGAGCTGGTGTGCAAGGCCGTGCGGGTGGAGCTGGTGTGCAAGGCCGTGCGGGTGGAGCTGGTGTGCAAGGCCGTGCGGGTGGAGCTGGTGTGCAAGGCCGTGCGGGTGGAGCTGGTGTGCAAGGCCGTGCGGGTGGAGCTGGTGTGCAAGGCCGTGCGGGTGGAGCTGGTGTGCAAGGCCGTGCGGGTGGAGCTGGTGTGCAAGGCCGTGCGGGTGGAGCTGGTGTGCAAGGCCGTGCGGGTGGAGCTGGTGTGCAAGGCCGTGCGGGTGGAGCTGGTGTGCAAGGCCGTGCGGGTGGAGCTGGTGTGCAAGGCCGTGCGGGTGGAGCTGGTGTGCAAGGCCGTGCGGGTGGAGCTGGTGTGCAAGGCCGTGCGGGTGGAGCTGGTGTGCAAGGCCGTGCGGGTGGAGCTGGTGTGCAAGGCCGTGCGGGTGGAGCTGGTGTGCAAGGCCGTGCGGGTGGAGCTGGTGTGCAAGGCCGTGCGGGTGGAGCTGGTGTGCAAGGCCGTGCGGGTGGATCTTGTGTGCAAGGCCATGCGGGTGAATCTGCCCTTTGAGAGCCTGCTGCGACCCACTCCCCACACCGTGCTGCGACCCACTCCCCACACCGTGCTGCCTCTGCACGTGCATCGAAACACATTCACTCCCTTCCTCTCCACCTGCACTCCCTATCTCGTTTCACACCTCAGCGTGCATTACCATCGCCTCCACTCTTCCCTCCCTCTTGAACTCTCCCTAAACTTCTACATGTTTGCACCATTTCTCATATGACTCATTCCCTCCCCCTCAGATCCTCTTCCTTTTTCTTTATCTCCCTTCCCCAAACGCTCTCTCACTTTCTCATGCTGTCTCCTACCTGCCTCTCCCCGCCCCTTCCCTCCTCACCTGGTCGCCCAGAGTACGATCTGCTGGCAAGGGGAGGCGGCAGCGGCAGCAAGGGACGTGCAGGCAGCAAGGGACGTGCAGGCAGCAAGGGACGTGCAGGCAGCAAGGGACGTGCAGGCAGCAAGGGACGTGCAGGCAGCAAGGGACGTGCAGGCAGCAAGGGACGTGCAGGCAGCAGCAGAGGCGAGTGAGGCGGCAGCGCTGTCGTGAGGAGCCAACCGGCAGCAGGTGGAGGCGCGGCTCTGCCATGCCACGCTCGTGCGTGCTGCCAGGAGAGACAAAGGGATGGGGGGACGAGGGTGGGGGAGGGGGAGTCGTGTTTAGAGTCGACTCAAAACACGGCTCTGCCATGCCACGCTCGTGCCTGCTACCATGATAGGGGGGGGGAGGGGGGGGGAAGAGGGGGATGGGGGGAGGGAGGAAGGGGGAGAGGGAGGGGCTGGATGAGGGAGTTTTATTGCAGTGTTGATGCCTGTCCAGCCATTTCTTTCCATGGACAATGCAAGGACTCGCATCCTCTCCTGCTGTACGCGCATGCTCTCATACACTACATTCACCCATGCATGCATACCCTTTCTTTCCCCTCGCTGCTCTCCTCCCCTCCCACCAAACCAAATCAATCACCACGGCAGGGCCATCAAGCAAGGCGAGCGCCAGGCAGCCCACATCACATCACAGCTGCCCTGACCGACTCCACCTCGTGCCACCGCTCGTCCTCCTCCCCTCCCGCGTGCCCACCACCACACGCTGTTACGAAGCCCCTCACTTGCTCACCCCGCTACCACCATCCATGCCTCTGTCTCGCATGCTGCGTTGCACATGGGTAATGGGGTAGGAGGAGCTGCAGAGAGGAGTGATGAAGGCAGGGTCACAGGGGACCGAAGTGAAGGATGGGTGGTGAGTGGCCGGGCTGGCGGGGACGGCTGTTTGCTGTTGAATGGTAGTGGGGCGTGGGGGCTTGAAAGCTCAAGAGTTGAGCACTTGGAGGGACGGCGGCCCTTGGAGGGCGGTGAGGGAGAGGAGAGAGCGTGTGAGGAGGAGGGAGTGTGTGAGGAGGAGGGAGTGTGTGAGGAGGAGGGAGTGTGTGAGGAGGAGGGAGTGTGTGAGGAGGACCTACCACTGGTGGACACAGTGCAGCGGTGGGAGGAGCGGGGTGGCAGTGGTGGGAAGGGGAGCGGGAGGAAGGGGGGGGCAGCACTGTGGAGGCGCTGAGAGCAGTGAGAGCAGCGCAGCAGGAGTGGGTGCAGGTGGGGCTGGCACTGGCACTGGCGGAGAGGCAGGTGGCCTGCCGCCTCGACATGGGATGGGAGCGTCTGCCAGCGACCCTTGAGGCGCGCTGGGAGCTGTCATGGGTGGCGGGGCGCATGAGGTGGTGGTTGTGGAGGAGGTGGGGGGCTGTGTGGGGGAGAAAGCAGCATATGGACGTGTGGCAGCATGCACCAGTATGATGCATGGAAGAGATCATGAGTCATGAGTTGAAATTGTCTCTCAACCATGCCTCGTGGTTGTGTCCTTGTTGAAATTGCATGACTTCACCAGGCTTGAGGCTTTGTTGTATTATTGCTGCACTGTTGTAATTCCATGTTTACAGCCACGGGTTAGGGAGGGGGGTTTGCCAATGTGCACTAATTTGGGGTATTATGGCCTGTAATTTCCACGCACATCTCGTTTTGACGAAATTGATCGGAAGTTGGTCTGGAAGTTAAAGCCCGAGTACCGCATGGTTTTTTCAAGTTCAAGATTCTTGCCCAAAAACAGGGTTACCTTACTTTGTTTGAGAGAACTCTCGCGAGTCTGGGCCAACGCCTTGCGACACTCCCTCCTGATTGGCTTTTGTGCTCAATCGCAGAACTGAACCCCTCGTTGCTCACTCTGCTACGATGTTCTCCTCTCACATACCTTGAACACCTAGTTGTACTCATAGTCTGCCTAGCTCATTGCCGTAAGTAGGAAGCGCAAGCCAGTGCGGCAAAAGCTAGAACCCATAACGGTTTTTTTTACGGCAACTCACGTCACCACACTGTCGCGCCAATAGCTAGGCAGCTCAATCCTAGTGTCACACACGATTTATATTTTTATATATATATATATATATATTTGGCGTTGCACGTTACTCACACGGAACTTTCGTTCTACCGTACCAACACACAAACGAGTGCCCCACGTTTCCCGCGCTTCGTCAAAGGTGCTCCCCCTCGCCACTCGCGCCTGCTTTCGTCAATCGCGCCTGCCCGGGTTAGCGTGCTTCCCCTCGTCACCCGCTCTCCTCCCCGGCATCTGTCCTCTCGACCCCTCGTCGCGCGCTTTCCCCCTGTCACGCGCGTTTCCCCTCGTCACGCGCTCTCCTCCCCTCGTCCCGTGCTCAACCATTCACTCACGCTCCAGGGTAGATCACCCGTTGAAACAGACGTCACGCGCAGCAACTCGTTGCCCCAGTTGCTCCTCTAAGCCCTCGCCTCCCGTTGTCGCCTCCGCCACCCCAATCGGACAGCGTTTTGAACCCCTCTCTGCTCCCCAACCATCCTCCCCCCAGCTCTCTCCATTCTAACCCCCATCCCCTTCCCTGCTTCCCCCCATCCCCTTCCCTGCTTCCACCCATCCCCTTCCCTGCTTCCCCCTATCCCCTTCCCTGCTTCCCCCCATCCCCTTCCCTGCTTCCACCCATCGCCTTCCCTGCTTCCCCCCATCCCCTTCCCTGCTTCTCCCCATCCCCTTCCCTGCTTCCCCCCATCCCCTTCCCTGCTTCCCCCCCATCCCCTTCCCTGCTTCCACCCATCCCCTTCCCTACTTCCCCCCATCCCCTTCCCTGCTTCCCCCCATCCCCTTCCCTGCTTCCCCCCATCCCCTTCCCTGCTTCCACCCATCGCCTTCCCTGCTTCCCCCCATCCCCTTCCCTGCTTCCCCCCATCCCCTTCCCTGCTTCCCCCCATCCCCTTCCCTGCTTCCCCCCATCCCTTCCCTGCATCCCCCCCCATCCCCTTCCCTGCTTCCCCCCATCCCCTTCCCTGCTTCCACCCATCTCCCCTTCCCTGCTTCCACCCATCGCCCTTCCCTGCTTCCCCCCTATTCCCCTTCCCTGCTTCCCCCCATCCCCTTCCCTGCTTCCCCCCATCCCCTTCCTGATCTTCCACCCATCGCCTTTCCTGCTTCCCCCCGTCCCCCTTCCCTGCTTCTCCACCCCCTTCCCTGCTTCCCCCCATCCCCTTCCCTGCTCCCCCATCCCTTTCCCTGCTTCCCCCCATCCCTTCCCTGCTTCCCCCCATCCCCTTCCCTGCTTCCCCCCATCCCCTTCCCTGCATTCCCCCCATCCCCCCCACCCCCCCCCATCCCCTTCCCTGCTCCCCCCCATCGCCTTCCATGCTCCCCCCATCCCTTTCCTGCATCCCCCCATCCCCTTCCCTGCTTCCCCCCATCCCCTTCCCTGCTTCCCCCCATCCCCTTCCCTGCTTCCCCATCCCCTTCCCTGCATCCCCCCCATCCCCTTCCCTGCTCCCCCCCATCGCTTCCTGCTTCCCCCATCCCCTTCCCTGCTTCCCCCCATCCCCTTCCCTGCTTCCCCCCATCCCCTTCCCTGCTTCCCCCCATCCCCTTCCCTACTTCCCCCATCCCCTTCCCTGCTTCCCCCCATCCCCTTCCCTGCTTCCCCCCATCCCTTCCCTGCTTCCAACCCATCGCCTTCCCTGCTTCCCCCCATCCCCTTCCCTGCTTCCCCCCATCCCCTTCCCTGCTTCCCCCATCCCCTTCCCTGCTTCCCCCATCCCCTTCCCTGCATCCCCCCATCCCCTTCCCTGCTTCCCCCCATCCCCTTCCTGCTTCCACCCATCCCCTTCCCTGCTTCCCCTCCCCCCATCCCCTTCCCTGCTTCCCCCCAATCCCCTTCCCTGCTTCCACCCATCGCCTTTCCTGCTTCCCCCCGTCCCCTTCCCTGCTTCTCCAATCCCTTCCCTGCTTCCCCCCATCCCCTTCCCTGCTTCCCCCATCCCCTTCCCTGCACCCCCCCATCCCCTTCCCTGCTTCCCCCCATCCCCTTCCCTGCTTCCCCCCATCCCCTTCCCTGCTTCCCCCCATCCCCTTCCCTGCATCCCCCCCATCCCCTTCCCTGCTCCCCCCCCATCGCCTTCCCTGCTTCCCCCCACCCCTTCCCTGCATCCCCCCCATCCCCTTCCCTGCTTCCCCCCATCCCCTTCCCTGCTTCCCCCCATCCCCTTCCCTGCTTCCCCCCATCCCCTTCCTGCATCCCCCCCATCCCTTCCTGCTCCCCCCCATCGCCTTCCTGCTCCCCCCCATCCCCTTCCCTGCTTCCCCCCATCCCTTCCCTGCTTCCACCCATCCCCTTCCCTGTTCCCCTCCCCCCATCCCCTCCCCTGCTTCCCCCCATCCCCTTCCCTGCTTCCCCCATCCCCTTCCCTGCTTCCCCCCATCGCCTTCCCTGCTTCCCCCCATCCCCTTCCCTGCATCCCCCCATCCCCTGCCCTGCTACCCCACCCTCTGCCCTGTTCCCACCTGCCCTCCCCATCCATGCCTTTCCTGTATTGCCTTTCCCTTCCCCATGTGGAAATAAGAAGTCGCTAGAGCGCAGCGGAAGCTTATGAATTAACGACGTCCCTACGGCGGGGCTATTGGTCACTCAGAGGTAGCTCTCCTGGCTTGCAACGTGGTGCCAAAGCAGCGGCCGAGGGTAGGCCGGACACAAGCTTGAGAATTGTGTAATATGAGCAAGGCATTACATTCTGTTATATAGCAAACGCATAGGGCAAACAGTTACCAAGGCGCAACTGTATAACAGTTGCGCTGCGTCGCTTGGGTTGCCTTGTTACAGTCGCGCTGGCGAGACTTTTCAGCTTCGGCAAGGGCGGCGGTATCCTGCCGCGCCCCGCAGGTCAGTTTCGCGTACTGTAGACGATGACTCCTGCTGTCGATTCGACTCTTGAGCTGCCACGCGGGTCGCAACCGCTGTGGTTCGGTTGAGGCCCGTTGACTCGCCACCAGGTTCAAATCCCTCGCTATGGCGAGCCCCTGTAAACACACTTCGAACAGTGCACTTATAATAAAAGCATACAAACATATTCTCAACACCCCATCCCTTCTCAACCCTTCCCTTCTCAACCCTTCCCTTCCTTTTCATGCCCTCCCTTCCCCCTCACTCCTCACCACACATGCTTTCATCATGTGCGCTTCCTTGTATCCCCTTGCCGTTGTTCCCTTGCACCTCACACCACCTAACCCATGTTCCTTCACACAATTCTTCTGCCTGCTCCTCTCCTAATTTTCAGTGAAGCAGAGGAGCAAGCTGAGGTGCAGCTAGTCGATGCTTTACACCGAACCACCACCGTTTTTTGCCTGTTTTATGCAAGAATGATATTGTATTACTTCTGGAGATATGCATCTCAAAGGAACACTAAGCAATTTTGTTTCTGCAGTGCAAGATATTCTTCCAAGATGCACGATCAGAAGGGTACATAGAGGCATAGATGCACGATCAGAAGGGTACATAGAGGCATAGATGCACGATCAGAAGGGTACATAGAGGCATAGATGCACGATCAGAAGGGTACATAGAGGCATGTTCCCCATACTTTCGATTGTACCTTTCTCAAGGCCTTGAAAGCAACATGAGGGGAACTGGTTTCTCTGCGAGCATGGCATGGGATGATGGACTGAGGCGAGTTGCAGTACCAGAAGAATCGTCAGTGTAGTAACTGCAATAGCCAGGGAGAGGGAGGGAATACGAGAGGGGAGGGGAACAAGAAAAAAGGCAAAACTGGGGAGATAGGGGAGATGGGAAGAGGGGTAGAGGGAAGCAGGGGTGAGATAAGAAAGAAGTACTGTAAGAAGAGGGAGGATAGGGAAGAGGGAGATAGGAAGAGGGGAGATAGGAGAGGGGGAGAGGGAAAGCTAGATATAGGAAGATAAACGAGGGGAAGAAGAGGGGGAAACGAGGGGAAACAGAGGGGGAAATCCTGGAAGCAGAGGGGGATTCGAGGAGAAGCAGGGAGGAAAATTAGGGAAGGCAGGGGTGGATATGAGTGGAAGAAGGGGGGAAATGAGGGGAAGCAGTACGAACAGGGAAAGCAGGGATAGAAATGAGGTGAAGCAGGGGAAATGGGTGGAAGCAAGGGGACAAATGAGGAGAAGCAGGTAGGGAAATGAGGGGCAGCAGCGGGGTAAATGAGGGAAGGAGAGGGGGGAATGAGAGAAGCAGGAGGGGAAAACGATGAGAGCAGATGGGGAAACGAAGCAGAGGGGTAAATGAGTGGAAGAAGGAAGCAAAGGGGGAAATGAGGAAATGAGGGAGAGAAATGAGGGGAAGCAGGGATGAGGGGAAGCAGGGATGAGGGGAAGCAGGGATGAAATGAGGAGAAGCAGGGATGAGGGGAAGCAGAGATGAAATGAGGGGAAGCAGGATGAGGGGAAGCAGGGATGAGGGGAAGCAGGGATGAGGGGAAGCAGGGATGAGGGGAAGCAGGGATGAAGGGAAGCAGAGATGAAATGAGGAGAAGCAGGATGAAATGAGGAGAAGCAGGATTAGGGGAAGCAAGGATGAAAATCAGGAGAAGCAGGGAGGGGAAGTGAGGGGAAGCAGCGGGGGATGAGGGGAAGCAGCGGGGGGAAATGAGTTGAAGGAGGGGAGAGAATGAGGGGAAGCACGGGGGGAAACGATGAGAGCAGAGGGGAAACGAGGGGAAGCAACGGGGTAAATGAGGGGAAGGAGGGGAAGCAGGGTGTTAAAATTAGGGAAATCAGGGTGGGGTGAATAGAAGGGCAGGGAGGCGCGGGCAAGGGATGGGCAGTGGAGAAGGGCAGCGGGAGTGGAGGCGCGAGGAGGGGCAGCGCGACGAGGGTGCTGGCGCGCTGATGGCAGGGGAGGCGCCGCGGAGCAGGTGAGAGAGCGGAGGCGCGGTGCAGCGAGCGGAGGCGCGGCGCGGCCTGCGGAGGCGCGGCGAGACGAGCAGAGGCGCGGCGAGGTGAGCGGAGGCGCGGCGCGGCCTGCGGAGGCGCGGCGCGGCCTGCGGAGGCGCGGCGAGACGAGCGGAGGCGCGACGTGGGGAGGCTCCCGGATACGAGGGGAGGCGTGAGGATGGGACAGGAGGCGGCGGCGAGGGGAGACGCGACGACGGGAGACGAGGCACGAGAGGCTGCGCGACGAAGGATGGGTTGGCGCGAAGGGGGGTGGGCGCGATGGGCGGGGGAACGCGACAATGGGAAGCGCGATGAGGGGAGAAGCTCGATGAGGAAGGGGATGCGCGACTTCTTTGAGCCACTAAGGGAGGTGCGTGAACAGGCGTGGTGAGGTGGCTTCACTCACCCTCGCGAGCACAACGACTTTGTGTATGCGCTTGTATCGATCCTAAATTCTGCGTATTTTACGCTGCGCGGCGCTCTCTTAGTAGGTGGCGTTGTAAGTAGCAGATGCGTCGCTCTGTTTATCTATTTTCCAATAGCAGTGGTGAGGAGACTACTCATGCAGCCACACTTTCGATGCTCGTCGTAAGAGACGCCAAGTGTGCGAAACTTTCGGTTTGGCTAGAGTGTCTCTTCGTGCGACACATTTTTCGCTTTGATTGGTGGGATTCGCATTTTTTGGTGTCCGCGAGATGTTCACTCGTTCGCGGAGGAAAGTAGTTCTCGCCAAAGGCACATAACCGAAATAGGTTTCGCAGAGCCTCATGTATAGCCTATTTCATATCCACATAACTTGAAAATTTACCATGCTGACCTCGGGCTTTAAAGCGTGCGCCATGTCAACTTCTGTACCTTGCCAACCTAACCCAGCCTAACTCTACTCATAAACTGCAAAATCATTGAACTACATGAGATCCTGGCTTCAAGCATACACCTTACGCCATACTGCTTATGAGAGAATCTTAACCTTGGCAAGCATTTGTCAGTCTAACCACATGGTAGTGAAAAAGGAATGTTATGCAGTCTTGTCCTTCTTTCCCAGGGCCTTCTTCCTCTGCCCCATCATGTATGTGTACATGTATGGGCTCCCTGCCATGCCAGACACACTGTATGTTAGCGACAAGTAATGGACGCAGCCTTTGGGTCCCCAAGCAGAAACTCAAGGGAATAACGATGGATTCCGACACAATTACGAGTGGGTTCGTTTCAACCGTCAGGAACAACTTGTGTGCCAAGTACAACGTACCGGGGATGTAGGTGAGGAGAATGAGGATGCAGACGAGGTAATAGTCAACGGCAAAGTTGGCCTTATTGGGCATGTCAAACGAGAACACGTGGATGCCTGGCAGGGTGGAAGGGGGGGGGGAACAGCTCAACACTGTGATGAGTGAAACAATATGTGGTACGGTAAGGTTTGAAGTGAAGAAAAAACTGTCTAAAAAAAGGGGCTAAAAACAGGCTAGTGGACCACATAGAACGAGCTGGTACTTTGTTTATTCCGACTGGAAGTTAGGGCTAAATACAGTTAAAACAGCCCAAGGAAAGAGTTGGCAATGAGGGAAAGAGTTGGCAATGAGGGAAAGAGTTGGCAATGAGGGAAAGAGTTGATAAGGCAAAGTGTCCCAACATGCCACGCCCCGGACACCATGCCAACATCTGAGGTGCGGATGCAAAAACAGATGCCGAATGGAGTGAGAGCAGGAGGGCTTGGGATTGCGTATGGTGAGGGGGGGAATATACCTTGGCGGACTGAGGGGAGATACCTTGTGATGCGAGTATAGACACAGCGAAAGTGAGTGAAGATACTTTGAGGGCATAAACACAGGGAGAGTGTGTGGAGATACCGCGAGGGACAGTGCAGGGACAGTGAGTAGGAGACACATGGAGCAGGGCGAGAAAGAGAGAGAGAGCGAGGCGAACCTTGAGGTAGGGCAGCGCGAGGAGGGCGAGCCCCACTTCACTGGTGATGCCCGACGGGTAGAGCACGTAGAACATGCTGTACCTGGTGTGCGCACGGCCATGGGCCATGAGAGACACGGTGGAGGAGGGAGAGGGGGGGAGGGGGGAAGGGGTGCACATCAGCATGGAGGAGAGTGAGGGCTGGTGCCTGAAGGGTACAGCACGTGGAACATGCTGTAGAGCACGTGGAACATGCTGTAGCTAAGGGTGAAAACGAGTTGGGAGGTACTCGATGACTACTCGAGATTTGAACCGGGCATTCGATATTTACCCTTGGCTGTACGGGGAAGGGAGATGGGGGGAGAGAAATGGGGTAGGGGGAAGGGAGATGGGGGGAGAGAAATGGGGTAGGGGGAAGGGAGATGGGGGGAGAGAAATGGGATAGGGGGAAGGGAGATGGGGGGAGAGAAATGGGGTAGGGGGAAGGGAGATGAGGGGAGAGAAATGGGGTCGGGGGAAGGGAGATGGGGGGAGAGAAATGGGGTAGGGGGAAGGGAGATGGGGGGAGAGAAATGGGGTAGGGGAAGGGAGATGGGGGGAGAGAAATAGGGTAGGGGGAAGGGAGATGGGGGGAGAGAAATGGGGTAGGGGGAAGGGAGATGGGGGGAGAGAAATGGGGTAGGGGGAGGGAGATGGGGGGAGAGAAATAGGGTAGGGGGAAGGGAGATGGGGGGAGAGACATAGGGTAGGGGGAAGGGAGATGGGGGGAGAGAAATAGGGTAGGGGGAAGGGAGATGGGGGGAGAGAAATAGGGTAGGGGGAAGGAGATGGGGGGGAAAGAGGAACGGCGTAGCGGGAGATGGGGGAAGAGGAACGGCGTAGCGGGGAGATGGGGGAAGATTCGAACCGGGCATTCGATTTTCACCCTTAGCTGTACCTGGTGTGCTCAGGGAGATGGGGGAAGAGGAATGGCGTAGCGGGAGAGGGGAAGAGGAATGGCGTAGGGGGAAGGGAGATAGCGGAGGGAGAAACGGGTGCACAGCAGCATGGGTTGAGTGAAGGTTGGTGGGTGCAGGGTGGCGCACAGGGGATGGGAGGGAGAGAAGCAACCATGGTGCAAGCAGGTCAGAAGGAGAAGGAAGGAATGGGTGGAGTGGTGAGGGGTTGGAAGAACGAGGAAGAGAGGACTGCAGACATGATCAAGTCAAGGTGGAGGGGTGGCTGGGGAATGCGAAAACGACATGGGGTGCAAGGGGCATGGAGTGCGAGGGTAGGGAGTGCGAGGGGTAGGGAGTGCGAGGGGTAGGGAAGGGAGTGAGAAGAGCATGGAGTGCGAGATAATGGGGGCGCATGGGGTGCTTCGTACCTGAGCCAGAGCAGAGGCGCGGGCGTGAAGCCAAAGGCCTCCTTGACGGCGAAAAAGGAGTAGCGCACGATCTGAGAGACTCAGACACAGGCACACACAGCAAGCACAGCACACACAGCAAGCACAGCACACACAGCAAGCACAGCACATACAGCAAGCACAGCACGCACGGCAAGCACAGCACACACGGCAAGCACAGCACACACGGCAAGCACAGCACACACGGCAAGCACAGGCGCGGGGAAGGGGAAGAAGGGCGGAAGAGTGGGAGACGTGAGGGGCGTGGGGAGGGAGAAGGAGGAGGGTAGAGCGGAGAAGGGGGAGCCCATAGCTGTGAGGCGATGCGATGCCAGTCAGGTGCTGGAGCGTATGAGGGTGGGGTGACATGCCCAGAGCACGTGGACAAGTTTGGGCGCAGCTGTTGGAGGTCTCGCGCCGTGCAGCAGGTATGGGAGGGGGATTGGGGGTTGTGGAGTGTGAAAGGGTGAGCCTACACTCTGGCACTCCTGCTGGCCCGTCTCGCAAATGGTAATAGCGTGCTGCCGTGTCGTGTATACCCTCCACCTACGGGCCTCCACCAAACTCGCCTCTCACCTCAGCTCACTCGCTCCTTGTCTCCTTCCTTGACTCTTTCCTGTCCTTCCCTCCCGCCCTCTCTCGCTTCATTCCTCACACGTTCACCGCACGCAACCCAAACGCACCCCCCACGCACCTCCCCCCACTCCCCCCACACAACCCCATGCAGCCCCAATGAACCCTGCGCGCACCCTGCGCGCACCCTGCGTGCACCCTGCGTGCACCCCCCGCGTACCCCCCGCGTACCCCCAGCGTGCCCCCAGCGTGCCCCCAGCGTGCCCCCAGCGCACCTCAGTGATGGACCAGCTGAGCAGCAGCGACGCCACCAGCACGTGCTCCCGCACCTGCACACGTGGCACGCAGTGGCGGTGATGGGGTGCACACGTGGCACGCAGTGGCGGTGATGGGGTGATGGTAGGGGCGGGGCACACGGAGATGGGGACACACACGAATGGGGAAAAGCGGTGATGGTGGGAAAAGGAAAAGCAGACGAGCGGCGGCACGGCAGCATAAGTGGAGGCCATGTCGTCGCAGCATAAGTGGAGGCCATGTCGTCACAGCATAAGTGGAGGCCATGTCGTCACAGGGAAAGTGGAGGCCATGTCGTCACAGCATAAGTGGAGGCCATGTCGTCACAGCATAAGTGGAGGCCATGTCGTCACAGGGAAAGTGGCACCTCCATGGAACGCAAGCGGGTGCTTTCTAATTGTGAGAACGAAATCATTGGGAGAACGAAATCATTGGGAGAACGAAATCATTGGGAGAACGGGCGGCGGTGCAGAGTCGCGCGCCTATACGACCCTACGGTTCTCTCATCCCATCCTCGCCTCTTTCTTTCTTTCCCTTCCGTATCTTGCACGGAATGCAGGCGAGCGGCAGCCTTGTTGTGAGAGCGACCCCCTGTGGCACATCGTTTCGCGCCAGCCAGCACCTTGGGCACTTGATTGAACAGCTGATGCGCGGTAAATAACACATGACATGAGACACATGACATGAGACACATGACATGAGACACATGACATGAGACACATGAAAGAGCACCTTCGGCGCGGGGTAGAGCACCTGCGACGCGGGGTAGAGCACGCCCCAGACGAGGAAGAGGCGCGACGCGATCTGCGGAAGCGTGGCGGACACGGGCGAGCGCACGATTCCTGCCGCCCGCAGCGCGCACGTGGGGGAAGGGATGGCCCGATGGGGGTGGAGAAGGGATGGGGGGGGGAGAAGGGGGTGAGAGAGGAAGGGAAGGG